>CM052898.1:138049386-138112660 GCA_028534135.1 Potos flavus | reverse complement strand
AAGTCAAGCAGAGAGAGTCAATTATCATATGGTTTCACTTATGTGTGGAGCATAAGGAAAAATATGGAGGATACTGGAAGAAGGAAAGGCAGGGTGAATTGGGAGAAATCAGAGGGGGGGATGAAACATGAGAGACTGTGGACTCTGAGAAACAAACTGAGGGTTTTGGAGGGGAGGGGGGTGACAGGTTGGGTGAGCCTGGTGGTGGGTATTGAGGAGGGCACGTATTGCATGGACACTGGGTGTGGTGCATGAACAATAAATCTTGTATCACTGAAAAAATAAAATTAAATTAATTTAAAAAATAATATTTATATTATAAAATAAAACATATAGAAAACCACATGGAAAAAAATAAATTTAAATTCAATTAATTAACATATAGTGTATTAGTTTCAGAAGTAGAGTTCAGTGATTCATCAGTTGCATATAACACCCAGTGCTCATGACATCCCATGTCCTCCTTAATGCCCATCACTTAGTTATCCCAGTCCCCCACCTACATCCTCTCCAGCAACCCTTATTTTAGATCAACTATATATTTCTATCTACTGATCTCTCTGGCTCTCTGATCATTCATGTCAGTGGACACTGACTCTTAGCAAAGGACAAAAGAAGTGGTTTTATTCTTTGAGCTCCATTAAGACCCCAGGTCTATTGGTGGATTCTTACATAGGAAGATCACTAGCATAAGTCTAAGATAAGGTCATATTATTCCAAGCAATACAAAGATTAAGGATTATTCTTCCTGGCCATGGTAAAAATCACCAAGTGAAATCAAATGATCAAAGATTTCTCCCAAAGCTGAGAAATGAATGATGTTGTCTGGCACAACATTGTATTCCTTCAGTAAAACAAATTCAGATTCAGTCATTTGAGGAACACTTTTGATATCATGATAACCCTTAGGATAATTTGCTAAGTTTTGAGGTGAGGGTGGGGGGAGCATTTTATTTTGTCTGTGGCCAAGACTCATTCCTATGTTAGTCTCCTACTGGCACAGCTGTGATGAAAGGTACAGAATAACCCACAGTCAACTCAATTATTCTGACCCTGACTGTGGCTTTGACTTAGTGATGATGAACTGCTACTCTCAATGGCTTCTTTGCTCAGAGTAAATCCCCAGATGGCTTTATTTTTAGATTAGGGACAAGATCCAGAAAGATAGTATTTTGTTTCTACTTCCACCATGCATATAGCTCAAAGGGATGGGGGATACTCTTAACTGCCTCAAAAGTAGTTTGGAATGAGTTGATTTTGACCAGATTAGATAATAAATACCAATTACTTAGTGTTTTCTATATGCCAACCATTGTGTTAAATTTCTTATGTGCACTATCTCATTTAATCCATAATCTGAACATGATCTGCACTGTCTCTGGGATAGGTGAAGACAGATGAATTATGTGCTGTTAAAGGAGTGGATGCTTCTCTACTTCTTACAGGACATTCCACACAATACTAGAAAAATTCTGCTTTTCTTTCCCCTGACTGTCCTGCTGGATGCTGGGTTGTCAATAGGACATTCTAAATTTAGCTTTGTGACTCTAGAAACTAAATGCCACCATGATCTGTTCAGAGTCCTGTTTCTATACATCTTGGTTTGTTTAGCCCTGAGGGAAAAAGTTGCAGGTGACCTTTCCTTCTTGTGCTTACTAGACTTAAAAATACATATAGTTAAAGTAGCTTGACCAGACCAGCTAAGAAAAGCTGTAACAGGCCAGAGTTCTACTGGATAACACTTTGTTTTCCACTACAAATCTATAGATCATTTTGGGTTGGGTCTGGATGTGAAGTGTGTGTGAGAGAATGTGAATATGAATTCCAAAGGTGTGTGTGTGTGTGTTGTGTAGTGTATATCCATGAATGAGTGTGAATGGGCTGTTTGAGATGTGAAGACTTAGCATCTCCATTGTTTACTTCTTCCTTTCCCACATCTGAAAATGCTACAAAACATGTTTTGCTATTTCCCCCCCCTAATTTCTCAATTTCTACGGAAACCCCAGGTTGCAAGAGATAGGCTCTGTTATAGATAAAATTCAGTGGATTATCCGGAGTGGCCAAATCTGGATTGAAAAAGCTGAGGAGGGGCGCCTGGGTGGCTCAGTGGGTTAAAGCCTCTGCCTTCGGCTCCGGTCATGATCTCAGGGTCCTGGGATTGAGCCCGCATCGGGCTTTCTGCTCAGCAGGGAGCCTGCTTCCTCCTCTCTCTCCGCCTGCCTCTCTGCCTACTTGTGATCTCTCTCTGTCAAATAAATAAATAAATAAAAATCTTTAAAAAAAAAAAAAAGAAAAAGCTGAGTGTACTGTAATCATTTATCCCTGAGAAAGAAAAATGCTTCTCATATATATTATGCATAATGTACTGCACTTCAATCTATACTGAAACATATATATATGAGAAAGAGAGGAGAGAGTATGTGTTTTGGTTATTTGGTTCAACCTGAAGATTCAATGATTCTTGAGAAATGCAAACTCCTTCGCAAGGGATATGAGATGTTTTATAGCATACTTATTTAAACTCACCTAAGGGAAAAAGGAGAATATAGCACAGTAGTCTAGAGCATCTGGAGACTAACTGGGTTTAGATCTCAACTTTATCATTTGCTAGCTGTGAGACCTTTTATAAAGTTGGCATAAACCTCAGAATTCCCATCTGTAAAATTAGATACTGTTATTTGTAGGGTCATTGTAAGTCTTTTATTTTCTAATTTTGTGGTAAAAAACACATAAAATGAGATCTACCCTCTTAACAAATTTTTAAGTGTACAGTAAAGTATTAACTGTAAGCATACTGTTGTATAGCAGATCTCTAGAACATTTTCATTTTGCATGGCTGAAACTCTGTGTTCCCCATTTCTTCCTTTCCCTAGCCCCTGGCAGTGATCATTCTGCTTTCTGTTTCTATGGATTTGACTGCTTTAGATACCTCCCTTAAGTGGAGTCATACAGTATTTGTCCTTCTGTGATTAGCTTATTTCACTTAGCATAATGTCCTCAAGGTACTATCATGTTGCAGTAAATGATCAGATTTTCTTCTTTTTTAAGGCTGAAAAATATTCTATTGCATGTATCACATTTAAAAAATTTATCAAACCATCAATGAACATTTAGGTTGTTTCCTTCCCTTGTCTATTATGAATATTGCTGCAATGAATTTAGGAGTACAAATATCTCTTAGAGATCTTGATTTCAATTCTTTTGGATAAATACCCAGAAGTAGGATTATCGGATCACACGGCAGTTCAATTTTTATTTTTTTGAGGAACTTTCAAACTGTTTTCCATAGTGACTACACCATTTTACATTCCTACCAATAGTGCAGAAAAGTTACCTTCCAAATTACCCACAACTTAACACTCGCTATTTTCTGTTTTGTCTTGTTTTGTGCATAGTAGCCATCCTAATGGGTGTGAAGTAATATCTCATTGTGGTTTTGATTTGCATTTCCCTGATGATTAATGATGTTGAACATGTTTTCATATACCTGTAGTCCATTTGTATGTTTTCTTTGGAGATATGCTCAGTTTTAATTGGGTTATTTATTTATTGCTATTTAGTGCAGTCTTCTTAAATTTGTTAAGACTTGTTTTGTAATCTAGCACAAACTATTCTGGATAATGTTCTTTGTGCACATGAGAAGAATGTGTATTCTGCTGCTGTTGGGTGAAATGTTCTGTATATGTCTGTTAGATCACTTGGTCTATAATGTTGTTCAAATCTATTTCCCTACTGACCTTTTGTTTGGATATTTTATTTGATATTAAAAATAGGTTATTGAAATTCTCTACTATTATTGTGTTGCTATTTCTCTGTTCAGTTCTGTGAATATTTGCTTCATATATTTGGGTGTTCTGATGTTGGATACTTATGTACTTATATTAACCATATCTTCTTGGAGAATTGATCCTTTTGTCATTATATAATGTTCTTCATCTCTTTGATAGTTTTTTACTTAAAGTCTATTTTGTCTGATGTAAGTATGGTACTTTTGCTTTCTGGTTACCATTTGCATGAAATATCTTTCCCATATTTTCACTTTCAGCCTATGTGTGTGCTTAAATCTAAAGTGAGATTCTCTTAGACAGCATATAGTTTAATCTTCATTTTTTATCCATTGAGCTACTCTACATCTTTTTTTTTTTTTTTTTACTCTACATCTTTTAATTGGAGAACTTAATTTATTTACACTTAAAGTAATTATTGATAGGGAAGAACTTATTATTGATATTTTGTTAATTGTTTTCTGTCTTGTAGCTTTTTTGTCCCTCTTTTATTCTCTTGTTGTCTTCCTTTGTGTTTCATTTATTATTTATTTTTGCAGTAATATACTGCATAAGATTACTATCTTATTTTCTTTTTTATATCTTCCCTGGGTATTTTCTTTGTGGTTACCGTGAAATTTACATAAAATATCTTACAGTTATAACAATCTATTTTAGTTGATAACAATTTAACTTCAATTGCACATAAATCCTCTACGTTTTTGCTTCACCTCCACATACATGTTATATAATTGATGTCACAAATAGTATCTTTTAATATTGTGTATCCATTAATTTTTTATAGTTATAATTATTTTTTCTATTTTTGCCTTTCAACTCCTATACTAGAAGTAAAAGTGATTTAGGCATCATTTACAGTATTAAAATATTCTGCATTTATGTATATATTTACCTTTTCCAGCAAACTTTTTACTCCTGTATACAATTGTGTTGTCATTCAGTGTCTTTTCATTTCAGCTAGAACGACTCCCTTTAGCATTTCTTATAAGTCTAGTGGTGATGAACACCTTCATGTTTTATTTTTCTGGGAAAATCTTTATTTCTCCTTCATCTTTGAAGGGTAGTTTTGCCAGACATAATATTCTTGGTTGGCAGTTTTTTGTTTTTGGTATTTTGAATATATCATCCTATTCCATTTTGGTGTACAAAGTTTATGTTGAGAAATCAACTTATATTCTTATGGAGGGGAGAGGGGTTTCCCTGTACACGACCAATTGTTTTCATATTACTGCTTTAAAAATTTTCTCTCTGACTTTTGATGATTTGATCATAATGGGCCTTGATATAGAATTTTTGAGTCCTCCTAGGTAGAGTCTGTTATAGCTCTTAAATCTGAATGTCTACTTTCTTCCTTGGATTTGGGAAGTTTTCAGCCACTATTTCTTTGAATAAGCTTTCTGATCTTTTTTCTCTTCTCCTTCTAGGATTCTCCTAATGCACATATTGGTCAGCTTGATAGTGTCCCATAAGTCCCCTAGGCTTTCTTCATTCTTTTTCTTTCATTCCCCCACCCCCAACCCTTTTCCCCTCTTACTGGATAATTTCAAATGAACTTTGAGTTCATTTATTCTTCTGTTTGATCAAATTTGTTGTTGAACTCCTCTAGTGAATTATTCACTTCAATCATTCTTCAGCTCTGAAATTTGTGTTTATTTCTTTTTTATGTTTCTATTTTTTTGATGGTATTCTCATATTGTTCATGCATTGTTTTCTTTAGCCCGTAGAGCATCTCTATGATGGTAATTTTGAATTCTTTACAAGGTAATTAATATATTCCATTTCTTTAGGACCATTTTCTAGAAATTTATTTTGTCTTTTTCTTTGTGGGCATGTTTTCCTGCTTCTTTGTGTGCCTCATAACTTTATGTTGGGGTCTGCACATTTGGAAAAAAAAAAACAAACACCTCTTCCAGTCTTTATGAACTGGCTTCATATAAAGGAAGTCTCTCACCAACCAGTCCAGCTAGAGATTCTGGGGCTTCTGAAAACTTTTTTTGGATGATGATATTTTTCTGAGTTTGTGCCTTTAATTTCTCAATTACAGAGGCATGCTAGTTTCTTTTTCAGCTCCTCTTAATCTCTTGCTCCCTCTGGTGTCTACCTGTCGCACTGTAAATTCCCTGGTTGTACAGCAGCAAGTTGTTCTGTTCTTCCTGGTTTTCAGCAGCCACCAGGCATCTAAAGTCAGCTGGTTCCCCATCAGCACCCAGAGTCAGAAGAGATAGATATCAGTTCCATGAAGAGTCCTCTGAAAAGCTAAAATGCCGGACACCCACCCCCACTCCTCTCCTCTCCCATAGGAGAAGCCTCAAATTATGTGCTTTCTCCTGATAATGATAAATTGTTCCAGCCACAGCAAGCCATCCCCCTGAATGTTCTTTGTTTGTAGCAGCCTGCAGGCATCCAAACTATGTCTGTTCCATCAGCACTCCAGGTGAAGCAAGACAAAACCCAGTCCCTCAGGTAGCCCTCCAAAGAGCTGGGACAATGGACACATATTCCTCTCTTCATATTTCCCTGAGGGAAAAGTTGTGAGGTGGTGCATTTCTCCAAGCTCTGAGTTGTGTCAGCTTGGGGAAAGAACTGATGCAGAAAATGTGAAATTGCTCTTCTACCTGTTTCAACACAACTGTTCTTGGCTTTATGCTCACCTGGACTACTGAAACTTCTTAGCTGGATTCTGGAATTCTCTTAAAGGTATTTTGGTCCATATATCATTGTTAACTTGGGTGTTTCTATGGGGCAACAAGGCCTGGAACTTCTTCCACCATCTTGCTGATATCATTCTTCTGGAAGTCTTCACTGAGATAATCTGTATAAAGTGCTGGGGCACATTTCCTAGTTATGCTCAATATATCCCATTAGCTATTACTATTATTAACAATGCTCTCCTTTACTGAAATTTATATTACTTCCTGAACATAGCATGCTTCCATGTCTTATATTGTCTCTTCTGTCTTTTTTTTTTTTTTTTAAAGATTTTATTTATTTATTTGACAGAGAGAGGGATCACAAGTAGGCAGAGAGGCAGGCAGGGCGGAGGAGGTGGGAAGCAGACTCCCCCCCTGAGCAGAGAGTCTGATGCGGGGCTCGATCCCAGGACCCTGACATCAGGACCTGAGCCGAAGGCAGAGGCTTTAACCCACTGAGCCACCCAGGCACCCCGTCTCTTCTGTCTTGAATGGCCTTTCCTTCCTTTTCCACTCAGTGAACTCCTACTTAGCTTTCTAGAACAAGTGTCAAGTTCATTGTGAGTCACCAGAGAAAAATTCTCCCTTCTATAATACTGATAGCATTTTAAAAAATTTTACATTAGAACCCATATCATATTGTATTATAATAGGTTTAGCATTATCTGTCTCTAAACTTCTTCAGGTGAAGGGCACTACCTAAATTGATGTGTTTCTATTCCTGACACCTGTCTTCTGTTTTCTTTCTAGTACCTAGCAAGGTGACAGGCATGAGGTGGTTATTAAATGCATACCAATTGAACTGTAGAGGGTAGCCATGCTGCTTTCTCTGAATCCCTAGGAACCTAATTCAGTTTCACATTAGCATAAGATAAGTTTGCTTTTTTCTAATTTGAATTTTTTGGCCTTGACTAAAATTCTCAGCAAAAATGAAATGTCAGTGGGCTTGTTCTGTATGGTTTTAGAAGAGTGAATGCATAGGCACAGCAGAGACAATGTTAAAATTGAAATAAATCTTACAGATCACCCAAACATTGCCCTCTCATTTACTAGAGTGGTAAAGCAACTTATCTAAAGTCACTCGGCCTTTTAGAAACAGTGAAGACATTGCCCCATTGTGGGTTTGGGTAAAAGGCAATTTTGAATGATGATTATGAATGATGAGTTCATTGAACATTACCTAGGTTGATGAAAGGGGACAAATTTTTGTTGTCGTTGTCTGGCAGAATTCTTTATTGAGTCTCTTAGGAAGGTACTATAGGGGAATATAATACTTTTAAAAACCACATTAAAAATTATGCATAAATAGATGTTGGGTGAAATTAATGTTAACTAGAAATGCATTTTACTTTAGTCTTTGCAACTAAAATCCTTCTAAAACATAGAGACTTACTTCTTCTGTTAGTACTGTACTCTGCTTAGACTCAGGCTAGGGAATCCCTTGATGTGGGTGCTACATAGGAGGCCTTATTCTGCCCTTTCTCCTGTCATTATTCTTGAGACAAGGAATCTATGGGACCAATGGCACATGCCTTCCCACAGCCAGCATGTACCCCTCGATCTTCTAGACCATGCTGTAGGTATATGGAACCCCCAAATCACTTGCCTAAATGGCAATTGGTCTGCTCCAAGTCTCTGCCTGGGATTCCTTCCCAGTCCATTCTTTGGAGGTAAGCCATATCCTAGGAGTGTGAATTCCTAGGCCCAGGGAATAGATAAGGGACAACTGTTTACAGAGAGTGTGTATGGATCTTAAATACATGGGCCAGAGTCCTACACACATGTTTGCCAAGTTGCTTGTGCTATGAGACAAAAGCAAGTGTGGAAAGAGGAGAGGGATGGGCTACAAGCCAGGATACAGGATTCAGCTCTTAACACCAGCACATTCTGGCACAGAACTCTGAGGTACTCAGGAATTTTCATTCAAACTTGGTTTCCATGCCATTTTAAAAATAATTTTGTGAAAACGCATTGTGGAATTCTGAAATATAAGTTAAGAATTGAGTCTTGGTAGCCTCCTCAGCAGTAGCTCTACCCCACGTCTGAGGTAATAACATAGTTCTGGAAGTACTGTACCCAATGAAATGTGGAAGATTTTCAAGGAAGGCTATAAAATATTTGGGAATTTTTTCATGAATTAAATTTTTAAAACTTAAAAAAAAATTTTGTAAATTACGGGATATAATTTTTAAAGCTTGATTTGTAGCTTTATTATTTTTTCATTATGTTTAGTTAGCCAGCATATAGTACAGCATAGGTTTTTGATGCAGTGTTCAAAGATTCATTAGTTGTGTGTAACACCCAGTGCTCATCACAACATGTTCCCACCTTAATACCCAACACCCAGTTACCCCATCACCCCCCTGCCCCCGTCCCTTTTGTAACCCTCGGTTTGTTTCCTGGAGTCCAGAGTCTCTCATGCTTTGTCTCCCTCTCTGATTCCCTCCCATTCGGTTTTCCTTCCCTTCCCCTGTAGCTTTAAAATATGTATCTATTAGGTTATGGGCTTCCATTTGCACTTTTGTTCTGGGACCCACAAACATTAGGAGAGGCCTGCTTACTTGGTAAATAGTACATATCATGAAAAAAACTAGATTTGTTTTGATAGTTGTAACCTGTATGATGATTTGGATCAGAAACATTACAAACATTTTTGGAATGTAGCTAGCCAATATAAACTGACCCTAAAACCATACTTTGAAATTTCTTCTTAATTAAGCTCTCAGTTATTGGCTCATTTATTTAAAATTTCCTTTTTTATTCTAAAAATGGAATGCCACTGATTGATTGTTCTAGTTAATTGGATCAATCAACATTCTCTGAATAATATTATTTATGAATGGATATAAGATGTTGCTTCACATAGTGCAGGAAAACAGGAAAAAGTGGCTTAACCAAAGGAAGTTTTTTTTTTTTTTTTTTTAAGGGAGAGGTTTTATAAAGCAAATAAGATGCATTTAGCCATGTTATTTGAGGAAAACTTTGGGTCCAAAGAGCAAATTGTGAAAGAGAACTGAACGACATAAATGTTAAAGACATAAGATACAAAAGAAAATAACAGAGAAACATCACAGTACATCCAAGGGAGTGTGTTGAACTCTTGTGTGAGATGTATGAGGAAATGTGGAAAACAGGTGCCTAGAGATGAGGAGATGCTGCCTCCACGATCATGGGCAATTCTGTGTTAATTCTGGGCATTGAACTAAAAAAGAACTGTGGGCACTTAGAACATGTCTACATGAGAGTGACTGGGATGGTAAAGGGTCTGACATCACTCATACAGAGGGATCAAGGGAACATCATTAGAAAAAGTGTTGTCTTCATATACCTGAAGGACTGCTACATTCAAATTCAATTGAAATGCTTTGTAGTCCCAGAGGACAGAGGAAAGGAGAGGAACTCACAGGGAAATGGGTTTTGAATGAACATATCCATAAACAAGCTTCTAGTATTGTGAGATCACCTACACAGTTCCATGAGGACAGAGCAAATATTTGCTATGTTCATGGTTGTCTCATTAGCGTAGTGGTTCTCAAACTTGGCTGAACATCTGGTGGAGCCCTTTGAGAAAAAAAAATAGGCATACTTAGCTACCATCATCAGAGATTTGGATTTAGGAGGTCATACAGGGACATGGTCTTCTGGAGTCCTGAATTATTTTATAGAGATGCTGATGTGCATCAGGAGTTAGGAACCATGGCCCTACTGTGCAATATAAGGCCTGACAAATGCTAAAAACTTATTAATTTCTTGATTCTGGACCTTCACATTTGCTTTCCTCTGCCTAGACCATTATTCTCCGGACTTCTGAAAGTTTTGCTCATTCACTTCACTCCAATTTAAAACAGGGCCATCTCACATCACTTTTCTTTGCTTTGCCTCTTTCCTTTCTTTGTATTTACCCCTAATCTGAAATTCTATTTATCTGTTTATTGGTCTTTTTGCCACTACAATATAAGTTCCATGAGGACAGTGACTTGGTCTTATTCTCTGCTGCATATCCATTGTTTAGAATAAAGCCTGGGAAATCATAAATGCTTAACAAATATTTGTTAAATTAGTGTGCAGATAAATTAATGAATGAATGCTTATTGATTTATTGATGGTTTAATTGGCAAATTGAAAGCCCTCCACCCCTTAGGGGGAAGATGTTCAAGCAGAGGCTAGCTGACCACATTATTGGAAGATGCTTTAGGGGAAATCATGCATCGTATAGAAGACTGATTTCAAAAGTTTCTTCTCAGCCACAGAAAATAGATAGGGGATGGTGAAGAAGATGAGGGGAGAGTTGGCATAAAAGACAGCATAATTAAGAAGGAACTAGAGAGCACTGGAGTGAAACAGCTTGCTGAGAAGTTGGCTATGGTAGCTGACTTGTTGAAATATTCACCACATTCTGAAATAACAGATGTGCATTGAGGGATCTGTGTGAGCATTTGTAATCTGCTGCTTTCTATGACTTTCTCCTCCTACCTGCCTCCCACATATAGCAGCTTGCTGCCTGGCCATCCACTCCCAGAAAGTCCTTCTTCTTTCCCAAAGAGAGAACCAGATCCACCCCCATCAAACCATGGTCATATTTTATTTCATTCCTAAAGAAAAGGATCTTCCTTTTCTTAACTCTCTGTCCTCCCCTCTTTTGTCCCCTGCTACTTCTGCCCTTGCTCACTCTACTTAAGCCATGCTGACCTTCCTGCTCTTCTTTAAACACACCAGGCATGCCTCAATGCCCCAGGCTTTGCACTGGGCGTACTCTCTGCCTGGAAAGGTCTTCCTCCAGAAGGCCACTTAATTCCTTAATCCCTTCTCTTCCTTGCTTCAAGTCTTTGCTCAAATCTCACCTTTTTAGTGAGTCTCACTTTGATAACCCTATTTAAAACAGCAACCTTGTCCTTTCCACATACTCCTGAGACCAATATCCTGCTCCATGATTTTCATTGTTCTATATATTTATTACATGATAATGTGCTTTTAAATTTTGTTTATTATGTTTAATTATCTATCTTCCCACAACACATCTTTGTACCAGAGTGTTCACGAAAGCAGTGAAGAACTCTTGTTTAGAAGTGTATTCCCCATGAGCTGAAGAGTACCTTGCACAGAGTATCTGTTCAATAATATTTACAAAATGACAAAATAAATGAATGATATATTAAAATTTTTAAAAATCCAGGAAAGAGTTCATTAAACAATTCTCATTCCAATGAAAGAACTTGGGAACCACTGGTCCTTTGACTTCAGATTCCACCTTGCCTTCATACCTGTTTCTCCTCTTCAATGATAACTTTCCTCGAAAAGCATTTATTTAACATCACTGTGTATAGAACACCTCACCAGGCTCTTGAAGGAGGCAAAAGCAAGAGAAGACAGTCCCAAGTACCTTACAATGCAGATATGAAGAGAACACATTGATAAAAATGTCCTCTGCCCAAAGACTGTGGATTATTATGAAAAGTGCTTACATCACATTTCCTTTGCTAGCATGTAAATGGGAAAATGTAATTGCTTTGGTTACTCAATGGAAGTCAGGGGTTTGGGGGGAAAATAGGGAGCTGCCTTTAAAATAGTAAGTGCTTATTGTGAATTGGATTTGTTTTACATTTGTTGAATTTATCCGAGTGAGATGACCCCTGGCAGGAAAGGCAGAGTGCAACAGAGTGATTGTTTGGGGCAGGGTGAGGTTGGAGGAGGCATTTGCAGGAGAAGAATGAGAGAAAGAAGATCATGGGTCCAGAATATTCAGGATACTTGATCCTGACACATGGAAATTACACTATATAATCATGCATCTCAGGTCACAGCCCAATGAAAGGAAATGCCAAGAAAATGAGAATCCTGGGAGAATGTTAAGCTATTTTCATTTGAGATGTGAAGGGCAGGAAGAGGAATACAGAGGCAAGGATTTATGTGGAAGACTAATGTCACAAATAATGGGATGTTCATGTGCTTTCTGTTCCTTATTTGACTTATGATTTATTGTGTGTACACTATAAGAAGTTGAACATGGCTTATTAGTTATCTCTTAGCTATAACAATATTCACAGGAATCTAGGCTGATTATTGCAGACCATGAATGTAACTAAAGAGGTATCCTAGCCCCTAAATGGAAAGCAATATCCTAAAGGGAGAAATTAAGGTGATTGATTGATTAACTCAGGAATAAAGAGTAGAATGTAGGGCAGAGTAGTAAAGCAAAAACAAAAACACCTTAACCCAAAGAGTCAGGAAGAGGGGGCACAGAATTTTTAAGAGGCAGGAAGGGTCTGTAAGGATTGACGAGAGTTATAAACCTGGGCAAAGCTAAAGAGGCCATGTGAGACTCTACTTGTGACATTATCTCAAACCTCAGTCCTCAATCCTCAAATTGGTGATATTTGAACAAACTATATATTCTATATAGTAGTGGAGTGGCTGAGAATATGAAGAAATCCTCTCCTTCAGTTTATTGGCGGTAGCTATGAAGAGGAAATATTCCAGATCTACTGAGCAGGTAGGTGAAAATGCACACAGAACTGCAAGCATGTTGGAGTTTATAAAATATCTTGGCAGGGAGTCAAGAATTTGGTGTGCTGCAGAAGCTCAACCATTAACCAGTTGCGTAATCTTAGATTAGCAAATTTTACATGTTAAATAGGTGGATTACAAATTCCTTTCAAAAGTGCTATGAAATTCCGACTTTGTTGTGTAAAGGAAAATAATACCATGAAAGCATAAAAGAGTCCCTCCTAAGGTATACAGAGCTGTGTCTATGACTTGGTAGTAAAAGTAGCAAACTTCAGGATAACTTGAAAGGGCTAAGTGTTTCCCTCCCACTCCTGCATCCTCTAGATTCTTCAAATTCTACCCTTGGTTTCAGTGTTTAGTGATTAAATGTAGTTTTATTGCAGCTGTCATCTTAAAAACACCAGCATTCCTGAAAGAAATAGTGCCTCACCCATAATACGGACACACAATGAACATTTATACACTAGAGCTATAAATTTACCACATCCTTTTTTGAGTGACATGTAAAATATGTCTTGGGAAGTATTGGGACCGATGGGTACAGAATTCAGAATGGAGAAAAGGCTCAGTTAGATAGTTAACTACATAACTAGTGGCTTGGAGTAGGACTCCCAACACCAGCTCCATCCATTTTTACAGTTGGGCCTGATGCTTGTTGAATTAGGAAAAAGTCTCATTCAGTTAAAGTTACAGATTTATTTTTTTGAGAGTGAGAATGCTGCCTTCATACCTGTGCCACTGTGCCACTATAGCTAAAAGAAAAGAATGAGCATCTATTAAGCATCTATTACGGGTCTGGCAGTGTTGGGTGTTTTGTTTTCAATTTTATTTTTTGAGCACCTCCTCTAGGAGGTATACTGAGAGATTCAAGGGTAACAATACAGCTTTTATGTGGCTAATTTGCTACCAGTGAAAAGTAGAGTTTTCTTAGGTAGGACTGTCCCCTAGTCAGTACATCCCAAGGGAGATTCAGTTGGGAAACTCAGTCTGTAATAAGTAAAAGGAAGGAGATATGGAAGACAAAAACCCACTCCAACTGAATGGGACTTGCATTTTTTCTCTTTACTTCTTAACTTTGTGTCTCTTTACATCCCATGATCCAATGAACTTTTGTGAATCATTCAGTTTGCAAGGCTTTAAGTGTAGCAAAATATTTCATTGGCAGCTTCGATGCAAACCTTTGCCTTTTCCACTTTGAAAGGTGAGAGGAAATTAACAGTGAAATCTGTCCTTGGAAGTTTCTAGCTCTAAACACCCGGATACCACGGAGACTTTTCCTGGCTTGTTTTGGGGAGGTCATCTGGTTACATGAGATGAGGATATGAGCCTGAAAATTTTAATGGAATATTTTGTTGTTGCATTTTATTATTATTACTTGCTATTGTATCTTATAAGGATAAAAAGAAAAAGAATTTTATACGTTAGTTAAAAAGAAATAGTCTTAAACTGAAGCTAGTTCTAGGTTCTTTAACAGACATTTCTGTTCTTGCAAAAAACATGATAAGGTCAATGTTGACTACCGATGATGAGCAACCCAGTTGGGTGTTTATTCTAAATATATCACTGCCAATATCACCCTTGGCAGCACCCTGCTTCCTCCTTCCATCCGGGATTTCCCACCAGATGGGAAAAGAGCTCATTACTAACCAGGAGGGGAGAACTGATGCTAACACACACAGCAGCAGTTCAGTCAACCCCGTCATTACTTTTCCTTCTGCCCAAACTCCCAGTGGCCTCTGGTGAAAACCTTGGCCATGGCACACTGCAAATCCCAGGGCTCCTCACTAACACTTCACTTTTCATGGAGGTCATGACTAAGCCGAGCAAACTTTCTTTGCCTGCCCCCAGCTGAGTGACCTGCTTTCTCAGCAGCACGATTTCTCTAATGAGATTGTTTCACAAAGAGAAGAATGAACTCAAGTGTCAGGAGTTTGGATCAAAGTGATTCTTAAGCTCTGAGGCGTAGGGTCAGACTATAGGTACAAATGAGCTCTTGGACCAGAGAGGGTCCTGTTGAGATCACCCTCCCCACACCACGTCTCTCCTTTCTCCTTGTCATGACCCACCTTTAAAATTGTGGCAAAGATCTCCCATGAAAATATCTGCACCGATTTCAAGAAAGATTTGTGGAATATTTACTATATATTTATTCTTTTGAGCTCCAAGCTCATCCCACGCAAATTCTTATATCAGTCATCATTACCTTATTTAAAAATAATCCCATGAGGTAGAAACTATTACCACTCCAAATTTATTAAAGGAGAAACTGAGTCTCAGAAATGTTGAATAATTTGCCCCAAAAGAGAGTGCTAATAAGTTAGCAGAGTGGAGATTTTATTTTTTTTATTTTATTTTATTTTTTTTTAAAGATTTTTATTTATTTGTCAGAGAGAGAGAGAGCACAAGCAGGGGGAGCAGCAGACAGAGAAGGCAGAGGGAGAAGCAGGCTCCCTGCTAAGCAAGGAGCCCGATGCGGGACTCGATCCCAGGACCTTGGGATCATGGCCTGAGCCGAAGGCAGTGGCCTAACCGACTGAGCCACCCAGGCGTCCCCAGAGTGGAGATTTTAACCCAGTGTTATTTGTCTCCAAAATTTATTAGTTCTAAGTCTAAGACACAGCAAGTAATATATATGTAGCACTGAACAAGATGCAAAGATGAAACAAAGATGAACTTAAATTATAGGAAGACAAGGGGCGCCTGGGTGGCTCATTGGTTAGGCATCTGCCTTCATCTTAGGTCATGATCCCAGAGTCCTGGGATCGAGCCCTGCATCGGGCTCCCTGCTCAGTGGGGAACCTGCTTCTCCCTCTGCCTGCTGCTCCCCCCCAGCTTGTGCGTGCTCTCTCTCTCCATCTCAAATAAATAAATAACATCTTTTAAAAAATTATAGAAAGACAATATAAGGAAGACTGTGAAAATTGTTGTGCTATGACAGGGGTAGGAAGAAAATGCTTTGATAACACTAAGGTGGGAATAAGGTGATAATAATACAGCTATCATTTATTTAAAATGTGACAACTTACGAAGAAGATACTATGATTATTCCCATATCCTAGTTTGTTTGTTTGTTTGTTTTTACCTTAAATCACTGGGGAAATAAAAGAAACAGAATTTGGGCCTGGGTCTTCTGACCACAGTTACCACACTCTCATCTTCTATGTAATTCTAATTGACAGGGAAAAATTTTACAGAGAAATTGTAATTTTAGCTGGGTCTAAATGGACACTTCTTTTTTTTAATAAGAAAAGGGTTTTCTCTTTTTGGGGGGAGGGGGTTTATGATACTCCAGGTAGTGGGGAAATGTGCACAAAAACTCAGATGTGCAATAAGATAGCAGGATAGACTCCGGGACCACTGAAGAGTCAGTTATGGATAGATAGGAGAGACAGTTCACTGCTAAAGCTAAAGCCTAAAAAATGATTACCTAAAATTTTTTTGCACATATTGTACAACTTATGCATTAGAAAAGTCATAGAATGGTCAATTTGAAGAAAAAATTATAGTACATGGAATGGTTCTATAGATCATCTTTAGGTATGCTATTTTATCAATTTTTAGCCTTTTCTAACTTGGTAATCATCTAAAATTCATATCCATCTCATGACTTAGGGAATCACTCATTACTAGGGAAATATTAATCCAATTAAAATGTCTTCTGATTACTGTTCTTGTGCAAGTCACTTTATAAATAAGAGAGTAATGGCCAAGGAATTCATATTAAATTGAAGAGATATAATTCGATTCAATGGAGACATAAAGCACTGGCACCCATAACACTCCATGTTGAATAGCAGGCATGTGATAGAGATAGGAGGTAACATGTCAGATGCTGTTAGAGGAAGGAGGTAGAACAGAATTAGTCCTTGAGCATTCTTTCAACCGATAATGATTCAGGGGAAGAAAGAGAAAATGAAAGGGGTGAGGAACTGGAGTGAACAGATTGAGAGCCAGTAGCCAACGAGGGCTGCACTCAGAACTCCCAAAAGGGGTTATTCCAAGTGTGCATGGGTATGGGCATCCTCTGTCATGGCATGCATGCCAAACTGAGTTTGGACTCTACTAAGATAGCAATGGGAAACCACTGAAGGGAGTCATAGTGTAATGACAGCAGCAGAACATCAGAGCATTAAAAAATTAAACTCTGCAAAAAAAACCCCAAAAATTAAACTCTGCAGTGATAATTTTGATTCGTTTAGAATTGGAGAGACACAGGTGGGAAATATCTGTGGGAACTCTATATTTCTTGCTTACGCAAGTACTAATGAAAAGGATGGGATGGGTTGGAAGATCAACAGGCTTTGTGAATGACTAAATTTTGTTCCCTAACAAAAGAGAAAAAAGAAGAAAGTGCCAGATAAATAAGGAAAGAATTACTAACATTAACAGAAATCAGTTGTTGTTAAAAAGATCTATTGGCCTTGTTGAAATTGAAGTATCTAAGGCATCCAAATAAAATGATCAGTAGGCATGGAAATTCAGGCTGAGAGTTCATTACAGCCTGCTTTTCAGCTCTGGTCTACATAGGCAGAAGAGCAGCCCTGAAAATATGTATATAGAGAGAACACTAGTAGCAGAAAAATGAGGAATATATCTATATTCAGGTGACAAGGAGATAAGCAGCCATCTAAAGAGTTAGAACCTTGGTAAGTGCTAGGGGACAAGGAAAGGAGAGTCGACGGTGTCAAAAGCTGCAGTACTATAAATGACAATGTGCCATTTGGTGTTAACTTTCTGGGGAGAAAACAGTAGAATGTTTGGGACAGAAGTCAGCAAGTAGAATTAATATATGCCAACGTGGCAGAGGCAATAACTATAATCCATTTTTTTCTCACATTGTTGGCACTGAGAGGAAAGGAGAAAGAGAGCAGTGGCTCAAGGAACTAGGGAAGATTTTTACAATGGAAAACATAATTCTATTTTAGATATGGCCTTTCAACTCAAGACTTAAATTTATTTACCTTAAAATAGTTCCCTCAAATGGTTTCCTTAAATGTATAGTTTATACTGTGTTTTAAAAGTATTATTGAATTGAATAAAAGTCCTACATAAAATACAAGTATAGTATGTTTTATTTGAACATCTGAACCATGAGAAATTAGATACTGTATTATGTAAGATAGCAATATTTGATGAACTAACGGTTTAAGCAAAGTGTCTGTTTCACATTAAGTCAGACAATTTATTTTCTTTTCTGCCCAGATTACTTATATCTGGCTCTGCTGCCATATGTAGAAGACTTGTGTACCTAATGGTCGTGGGTGCGTCACTGACCAGCTCTGCAGCCTAGGACAAATTAATTGGCTTGTCTGAGTCTCCACACCATTTTCTAAAAATAAATATTCCAGAGCTGATGATCTCTTAGACAGATTCCAGCTAGAAAATGTTATAAGTATTCCCTTCCTTACTCCAGCTATATTTTTGGGAGGGTTTTGAAAATATTACATACATGTGATGAGTAGAATTAGAAAACTGGTCAAGCTTTAAGAAAAAAAAATTCAAGAAATGAGCACTGAATTATTTTATTTGGAAAAAGGGCAAGACATGAATGAGACCAAATGCGCAAAATTCACCAATGAAGGGGAAAAGAAAGAGAATTATAGTTTCTGGAATGTTAAATATAATCTTGAAAAAGAAAATAAAAGGAAAGTTCAGCTTGATAAATAAAATATGGAAGCACATTTTTTAATGTGGTCCTATTGTACTCCTAGACACAGGTTTTCTTTTGGTTTAATAAATAAGAACCCTGTACTAGGGGTTTGTGCTAGGGGCACTCATTGTGCCAGACACTTGACAGTCTCTTTGGCTGCATCCCATTTGCAAAATGACAAAGGAGAGAAGGAGGAAGGGAACAGAGGAAGTAAAGCTCACTTAATAATGCAGGCAATTTTGTACCATACTCAGTTTCAGATAGAAGTCTTGATTCCAAGATGATGAATCAGCTGGAGACATAAGAGGCCCTGAGAGATATGACTTCTCTGCTTTCCGAGAAAGTGATGTGGGATAAAGAGCCTCTTGAGAAAGTCAAGTGCAAAGAACTGCATACTATGGCAAACCACAATCTTGCCTTCATGGTCTTCAGGAAGGCAGGCAGACAGAGTGCGAACTATACTTTACATGATCCTGGTCCCAGCAGAATGGAGGTCCTTTAGGCATAGGTGGTGCTATGGTCTGAATATTTGCGTAACTCCCCCAATCCAATTCATATGTTAAAATCCTAACCCCTGAAGGTGATAGTTTTTGGAGGTGGGATCTTTGGGAGGTGGTTACGCCATAGATCTGCCCTAGTTAACATGATTAGTACCCTTATAAAAGAGGTCCTATAGAATTCTCTTGCCCCTCTGCCATGTGAGGTTGTAGTGAAGACAGCCACGTAGGAAATGAATTCTCATTAGACACCGACTGTAACAGAGCCTTGATCTTAGATTTCCCAGCCTCTAGAACTGCGAGAAATAAATGTTTGTTTTGCTTTATTTTGTTTGCCTTTTAAGTTTTTATTTTAATTCCAGTTAGTTAATATACAGTGTTATATTAGTTTCAGGGATACAATATAGTGATTCCACAATTCCAGACATTATCCAGTGCTCATCACAAGTGCCTTCCTTAATAAATAATAATAAATGTCTGTTGTTCATAAGCGACCTGGACTATGGCGTTTTGTTATAGCAGCCTGAGTGGACTAAGACAGGTGGCTCTGCTGTTTTCTACCAAGTTATCTCATCATCCCCTTCTCCACTGCTTTGGGACATGATTTCAAAAGATCTGCCTTGTTTGGAGCTGGTTGGGTAGTTGCCACTTTATTTCTTTCTTATTTCGAGATATACCTCTGTACCTGCTGTATTTTATGAGAAGACTACTATCTCAGAGTGGCAGGATGGGGGTTGTCTTTGGGGGAGTAGGAGAAGAAAAGACAAGGATTTTTCACATCATGACAATTTCAAGAAATAGCAAAATGTTTTAGTATCTGTAAAAGCTAGCAAGGTGTCATGACACCTCTTGGCTGTAAATAGCACTCTTTCAGAACCCAAAACGTAATTCGAGGTGTCCTGCCAGTCTCATCTCCTTTCTTCCTACCACACATGCTGTAATACCTGTCCCAGGCAATCCCATCAGTTGTGACTTTGTGATCTGACCAAACTTTCACTATTTTGGTATTAAATTGGATTTGAACTTGGGTCTCAATTCAATTCAGTTCAATTAACATTTATCGAACACCCACCAGGCAAGGTCTTTAACCCTCTCTGTAAGTCACATCCAAACCTTTCTAAACAAGCAAATTGAACTGGAAGTCTGAAAGAGCCATACTTTCCTGTAACACTTCCAGTATCTTTCAGTGCTTTGCTACTTAAAATATCTCAGGTTTGCTTTAGAGAGCAATGTTACTTTGTAGCTGGGATAGCTAAGAGACTAGATTTCGTGTGGATCTTTACTTCAGTCAGAAAAGGGGTCCTGCCAAAGATTGTGTTGGTCTGATTTAAATTGCAAGTAAAGATCAGCATGGCATAGATTTGACTCGCTGCTACTAGCACTTTGGAAATCAGAACAGAATGAGTCCTTCAGTTTGAGCATTTCATGCTTTTATTAATTGGATGTTTTTTTCCCCCCTTTACTATTTGTTAATCAATTTTGGAAACAGAAAGTATTGTCACAGAAAGAGAATCCTGGATCAACCATTTAATGGTCATCGGACTCTAGACAAATTATTTGATCCTACCTGGGTTCCTTATTTCAGTACATCTTTACCACCTGCACACAATACCTGGCACATTACATGATCAATTCTCCTTCTTATAATTATACATTGGTCAGTAAATGATATTCTACTAAGAGAAAATCATTAAATGTACAATTGTTTTATTCTTTCTACTCAAGTGTGTTTTAAACGTTTAGTTTGCTTGAGACAGTGACAATATTATGACAACAATAATATTATTGCCAAAATAATAATATTTTGCCAAAAAATATAATATTTTCCCGATTGAGGCCAAGTGATTAGAAAAATGACAGGTGATAGGTTTGACAGACTCTTTTTGACTTTAGTCTTGGCAGAGAATTGCAAGTGATGATAGAAGGTCATTTTTACTCCGGTCTTTCAGGGAGTGGACCAAGACCTATTACTATTATCTGGAGTTAAGGAGGAAAAGTGAGACTTCTAGGTGATAATGGAAAGGAACAATCTAATAAACTAAATTTGGGGTCTTTAAGTCAGGGGGAAAAGTCATATCCAAAGTTCATTTACTCAATCCATTCATTTAAAATTATTAGATTAAGATTTTGTAATAGTCTGGTACAGTTCTAGATGCAGGATATACATTTACCAGAGCATATAGTGGAATTCCCATGCTGAAGTTAGCTAAATTGCGGAAAGTCTGACCCCAGGAAAAAAAGTTTGGGGAAATGTGCAAATTAAACCTGAGAAACTTGTCTTAGATAAGGTGCAATGAATAGTTGTTGTCATTTAGTTAAGTACATAAACTATACTCAAATATTTTAATTAATTTTAATTTTAATTTTTCTCCACATTGTAGCTCTTTCATATACTCATGAATTATACTAAGTATGCCATTAAAATAATATTCATCTTTAAGAAATTTTGATCACAAAGCATAATTTAACCTGAAAACATGTATCCTATTGATTGATCTACTTACAGTGTTCTTTTACATATAATTTTTCTTCGAGGAGAACCTACTACTTTATCTGCCGAATCATTGGTAGCAGCACCTGATGCCAGTTTCTGGAATTTTAGGCAACAATGTACGGGGAATATAGCTCAATGTGATAGTGCTTTATGTGAATTGTAATTTAAAAAAATGACATATGGTGGCATAAAAATGTAATGTCTTGTGTTATATACAAATTTCTAAATACAGTTGTTAATCTCTTAATCAGCCTTCACTTTACCACATCTGCCTTACTTAACACTGTTCCTCTGTTGAAATGGATGTCCACAGCATGCCAAATGGTATTGGCTAATTCTGAATGGCTATATACTTCTTCCACAGTTAAGTTGTTTACTATGATATGGTTGTTTATTATCAAATCTGTTTCTCACAGTTGTACTATTAATTGTAATTAAGTAATTTAATTTAATGTTGTGTACATTACTGTAATATATGTGTGAAAGAAAAGATTTTTATTTGAACTATATTCAATACATTGGAAATAGTCATTAAAGAGAAGTTGCTTAAACAGTACTATTGTATTGGATGTGTGTAAGACGACCGTAAAAGAATGAAAGCAACTTCGAAAATACTGTACTCTGGTTATTTTTACAAAGGTCTTTAGGTTTTCATTGCACTTAAAAGAATCTAAAACAGGAAGCTGAAGATAATTATTATGGGCATAGCTTAGGAGACGAAAGTGACACTAAACTCTAATGAGCAGACTCACAAAAATTACTATAATCCTAAATCAAGTGATGATATGAATGTACACTCATTTGTGTACACTGAAATATTGAAATGCTTATGGGATATATATATTTTTTATGATTTCCATGTTCGAATGGACTTTTCCAATACTTAACCATTTAGATTTCCTATTACATCAGTTTCCTTCTGTAATGAGTATCTCCCAAAATATTTAACAGGAAGTTGATAAGTTTTATCAGAGATGGCATGTTGAATAAACTGTAAATTATATTTATGCTCTCGCAAAATGGAGGCACCAATTTAGCTAAGCAAAACATCAATCCATGCAGTGTTTGGTAGAATTAGTCCTGAAGAACGTGAGTTTTGAATTATAGAAGGTTTTAAGAAATATTTACATAAAATGTGTATTCAAAAGAAGACTCATAAAACACAAAAACTTAATTGTCTAGATACATCTTATTAAATGGTGACATGTCAATATGACCGATTAATAGTGACTTTCAGTATGTGAACAACTGCTGTCATTTAAGGCTACCAAAATAAACATCTGCACCAACCTCCAAATTGAAGTATATTTTTTGTTTCTGTGAATATCTTCCTTATAAAACACCAAATTCATCTATTTCAGCACTTTGTCTAATTATTTTTGAACTCATAGCACCAGGATAGCAGGCATTCGGTAAATATTAATTTAAGAATGCAGAACTTGATAGTTTTTGTTCTATCTGCTTCATTGACTTTCAGATTCTGAATCTATGACTTTTGGTATATATAGAAACAAAAATAACAAAGGGAATGCTCCTTGACCTTAAAAGCAAGTACCGAGGTCACAAAATGACTTAATGCCGGTCACAAAATTAGTTTTGTATGTGAATAGAGATGTTCCATTAATGAAAATCTGGGTTCTCACAAATAATAAAATAAATTTAGCATCAAGGTCTTAAGATTCTCCATCTTAAGAACATATGTCTTCTTAATAAAAAAAGTGAGGGAGAAATATATAACCTAAAATAGAACAAAACAAGTAGACATTGACCTCATCTCAGAATTTTTCACTATATCAGATTGCTTCTTAAAGGATAATGTTTTATTTCTTTTTAAAACTTACTGTTATTTTTTCATTACATTTTCCCTATAATAACTTGATATTATGCAATAAGTTCTACTAAAATGGATATACTGCAAAAGAGAACCAGTACTCTGGCTAGATGATAAAGGAAGAAATAGCAAAGTCATGCTATACAAAGACAGAAAAGGAAGGCTAGGCTAAGGAAAGAAAACAAATAAGAAAAAAGGGTTGCAAACAAATTTAGTGTCTCTTTGAATTCCACCATAAATGTTGTCCAGCATCAAGTGTGTGTTATTACTTTCTTCTTTATATGAAAACCTGACCCCCTTATAAAAGTGCAAGTATTTCCCGTCACCGAGAGTAATAATTCTATTGGCATATGAAGGAGCAAAATGGTCTGCTTATAAAAACTCAGACAAAGCTAAACCATGATGATTGAGTCCATTTCTCCTCTATAGAGCTGATAATTATCTCACACTATTATAAAACAATTGGGCACTGGAGAATATGTACTTTGAAAGACTGCAACATGCAGAAAAGTGTTCCAATTTTTTGTACACAATATTTGAACTGCAATGTTTCTAGTTTCACTCACATCATTTGTTTTTGTTTCATCTAATAACCATAAACATGATGATTCCCTCATCTCAAGTTTTAGTATATACTAAAAACTCTTGATGTGCTTGTTACAATGCATATTTCCAGATCCCACCCCCCCCCCCAAAGATTCTGATTCAGTAGGTCTGTGGTGAAGCCTAGGAATGAGTATTTTTAAGGCATTCCAGTACATTTTCAGGCAAGTGATCTATAGCCACATTCTGGAAACACTGGATAAAGACCTAACTTGAACTTTTGGGTTTATGTTGAAGGTGAAAATAGAACCAAACTAGCATCCATGGCTTTAACAGTCTTCTTGTATATAGTTGTCAACATTAGTGCTTTCACAGATTGATTTCATAGTCTAGTGAAAGGAGATGAGCATAAACTCAAATAAGCATAATACAAATGCAATAAAAAAGTACTCAGTGAATTGCATGGATGAACAACATAAGAAGAGCTTAGAGGAAGAAAATATCATTTTCAGTTATAAGGTTCAAGAGATGAATTCATTTGAAAAGAGCTTTGAAAGGTGAGCACTTATATAAGGGAGAAAAGCATTTCAGTAATGGAACAAGTCAAGAAAAAAACACTTGGAAGGTTCCACCTGTGGTGCAGCAAGTGAGCCAGTGAGCCAGGAACACCGGATGCATGTCAGAGTGTATTGGGAAGAAAGTTCAGGGATGTTCACTGGGCTAAGACTTAGATTATGGATTCAATCTCATTCTTCCTTGATTTGCTTCTGACTTCTCTTTAGAATACTTCATCCCGATTGCTCTTTTTGGACTTCCTGGACCAGCTGTGGACACCTGTCTGTAAAGTTTGGAAGCTGGCAGTTTCTCCCTTTTTCACTGGAAGTCAAAATGAGCTGCATTTCCCGCAATCGGGGCCTCCACCCTCAATGAAAGAACATGTCGAATGCCGGTTTCTTCCTTTTCTGCTGCTATTGTTAGACTGATTATTATCCCTTAAAATCAGCAGACAAGCTGTCTGCTCTTAACTCCCTGGGATTTTACCTCCTTAAGCTTCCACCGAGGAGATTTTCCTTAAGTAATAGCTGCATATCTTGATAAAGCTGCTCTCACTTAAATAGGCATTTGCTAGAGAGATGCTACTTTACCTTCTCAGGTCTAATCTGCAACAGGAACTAAACCACACAGAGGAAGATTAGAGTTTCTTCATCTGCCCTCACTGCTGCCCTCAGAAGGCCTTTTTAATAGGATCTTTAGAAGATCCAACTTGGCCAAGAATATCTGAACCAGTCCTCAGATAAGCCTTTGGGGAAATTCCCAACTGCTTGTAACTGCTTCTCTCTCTCCCTAAGGGAGTATGCATCTCCTTGTAACACGCTTATTTAGGAACAAGTTCCCTGAAGCTATCCTTCTGGTGGCTCAAAACCTAGGATTCCTTAAGAAGAAAATGATACATAAGCAAATCCACAGATTTCCAGTCCAGTATTAAAAACAATCATTAATGTAGTTTTCCCACAGTACTTAATGAGGATGATGGCTGGTAGTAATGACAAATTTCTGCTGGTATACTCTTGCCAGGGACCTTCTTGGGAAGGAAGCTGTTGCTGGATGAGGCATTTAGAATTTGTGCTAAACTCTTTTCAGTAGGAATGTCCTTGCTAGTGCTGCTCAGGATATGAAGAACTGAATGTGAGGTATTAGCTCTCATTGAAAGCAAGAATATATCGACCCTAGGCTATTAAAGACAATCTCTTTGGATACGTGCATTGTTATCAATAATATGACAGTTTTGCCTATTTGAAATTCAGCCCTACGTTTCACACTGAACCCTTGGGTGATTGTCAATTCAAAACTTTAAAGAGGACTTCATCAGCTAAGTTTTAGCAACCTGCAACTCCACCTCCATATAGTTTAATTGTTCCTGATGGAAACAAATGAAAACGATAGGTTCCAAAGGCTCTGAAACCCCAGTGTGCCTTGTTCTGCCAATACTGAAGTAATCTTAGCTACCACTTATGGAGTGCTTGACACTGTGGCAAATACTTTGCAAGTGATCTCAGTTAATAATTCCAATAGCTCTGTATGTTACTATCAATACCCACATCTTGCAATTAAGGAAATTGAGACCCAGAGTTCAGATATTGTTCAACGTCCCATATTTTCCAAGTGTCAGAATTTGAATCCAAGACTATCTGACTTCATAGCCAGAGCTTTTTAATCTCCATAGTATAGGGCCTCTCTCCAGTCTACTGGGGCCATCCACGTTTCCTCCCACCATGCATTTGCTCAGATGATTTCTGCCACCTAAATAGTTTCCCCTATCTGCAGTCCCTTCCTTCCCTATATCTATCAAAAGTCTATGTATTTCTTCAACGCTGATGCAAATATTATCTTTTCTTTTCTTTCTTTTTTTTTTTTTTAAAGAGAGAGATCACAAGTAGGCAGAGAGGCAGGGAGAGAGAGAGGGAGAAGCAGGTTCCCTGCTGAGCAGAGAGCCCGATGCGGGGCTCGATCCCAGGACCCCGAGATCATGACCCGAGCTGAAGGCAGAGGCTTTAACCCACTGAGCCACCCAGGTGCCCCGCAAATATTATCTTTTCTATGAAGCCTATCCTAATTTTCTTTTTCTCTTTGCTACAGTCCTCTAACCAGACATGGGGTCCATTTTTTTGAGTATTTTCAGCAGCTTCTTTACAACTGTTATGGTTCTTATTTTGTCTTGTCTACTTGGCTACTTAACTATAAACTCTCAAATTATGGCTCATGTACATACTTAAAAGTCTTAATCAAAACATTTCCCATATAGCAGATACTCAAGAAAACATTTATGAAACGTTATTTGCTAGAAGTATTTCTAGGATTAATCTGAATCAGGGCTCAGACAAAGGACCTGTCTTATTAGGTATTCACATATGGGGGTCTAGGATCATGGATTTCTGTCTCCCAAGTGGAAGACTAAGGGTTGTGATGTAAGTTTGTAGGCTGTGCTGGGATTCAGAAATTGTAAAAGTGTGAGGGACGAGAAGCAAAAGGAAGTACTTACCAAAGATCACACAAATTTGTAACTTCCGAGCCAATGAACTGTGATTCGTATTACCTTCATAGTAGCACAATATTCTTTTTACTGCATCATACTGACACAAACAGAACCACAAGTGACATTTCAAATACCTTGCCATCAATTTTTCTAGTCTTAGAGTCCAACAACTTTTCCCTTACAATGTAACCGGAAACATTAGAAGAAATTAGACCTAAGCTTTAAGAAATAAAATTATCTAACAGCTTTTTAAAAACAGTTTCAATTTAATAGAGTCTTTACTGTCTTAGAAATTCTTTGCTCAAGTAGACACCTCTCAATGATTCACAGATGGATCATCAAGAACAAATTTTGCTTTTGAGTTATTATTGACATTATCACCTACTCAAATCAGTTAAATCCTTTCTTAAGGCACCTTTAGTACATTCTTCTTCTAAAGTTTTTAAATACAAAAAAAGTTTGAAGGAAAGACTGTTTTAAAGTCGAACTCTTAAATAGAACCTTCTCTGAAAACTCTACTTACATATTTAACACAGTGTGATTGAACAAATCATCACAGTCAATATAAAAATTAATGTCGTGAGACTTCCCATTTCTAAATATGACAAAGTAATTGGTATTATATTAACTCTTGTGTTGAGAAAAATTATAAAAGTTGGATTTAAAAAATCCCATCAAACTCTTCAGATTCATCAGAGAGCAACTAAGATGGCTGGATTTGGGAGGCCAAGATCCCAAAAGGGGGGGTAATCACTGAGGTAAGTCTCATATTTGCAGCTATTTTGGTTTGTTTGCCTTTGGAACATTTGTTGATTCAAAATATGGGGCACAGAGGCCAAAAGAAAGCAGCAGTTCCCTTGAACTGGGGAGACATACATATATATATACATAGTGCTACCAATGCAGTGAGGACAAGAGGGGACATGATCCTGGAATCTACAAGAAATCTCCCCTAATGGTGTACATCAAATTCAAACATGTATATGCATGGGGGGCAAGATGCCAAGAAACCAGGAAGGAAAGAGTTGCTAAGAGGCTAGAAAATCTAAGCAGAAATGTCATTCTGATAGTACTGAGCAACAAAAACTAAAGTTAAATTTGCTTAGGGGCCTGGTAAAATAGCATAGGCTTTCAGCTGAGACCTTTGAAAGACTATGTGCCAAGTTTAATACACCTGAAGTAGACCAGCTTTGACTGGGTCAAGTTGATCTGCACATGCTCTAACTGCCTGAAAACGGGGAAACAAATTGTCTTGGAAAAAGAGAGCATCACCTGGGTATCTAACTAATATTGTTTAGTACAATTTCTGGTATTCACTAAAACATTATCCAACCTCCCCAGAAATAGGATTCAATAACCAGAAACTAAGAAAAAATACACACACACACACACACACACACACACACACACACACAAATAGACCCATAGGTGATACAGATATTGATGTTATCGGATGCAGATTTTGACATCTCATAATTAGTGTCTAAATGTCTAAAATGTCTAAAAAATAGAGGACAACTTGGACAACTTTAAAAATAAATGAAATCTCTAAAAACAATACACTAGAAATCTCAGAATTTGAAATAATACTCAAAAGATAAATTTAACAGTAAGAAGAGTCATAGAAGACAGTTTGATCCACCCAGATTTAAGCATAGAGATTTTTTTCAATAATAGGTAATACAGCAATGGGTATATCAGATATACAGAATGTAACAGAAAGTTTGCAACAAGTGTAGCTGGAGTTTTAGAAGCAGAGAAGAGAGGTAAAATAGGGCAGAAGCAATATTTAGAGATACTTAACCAGAAATTTCCTAAACTAAAAAATGATATTGAACTATAAATCCAAAAAGCTCTATAAACATTAAGAAGGGTGTGTTTAGGAAAACCACACCTAAGTTTATCATATTATAACTACTGAAAATCAAAGGGAAATTGAAAGTTTTAAAATACCTTGAGGGAAAGACATATTACCTTCAAAGGAGCAACAATAAGACTAATAGATGATTTTTAAACAGAAAATGTGGAAGCAAAAGACAATGGAATGGTGCCTTTAAAACACCAAAGAAAAATATCTATCAAACTGGAATTCTATATCAGTAAAGCAGTCTATTGAAAAATGAAGGCAAAGTACCACATTTTTTTTTTTCAAATTAAGCAGAAAATTTATTAGCAGGAAACTCCACTAAAGAGGAGTCCTTCAGGCACAAAGCAAATGATTCCCTATAGAAGCACCGTACCGCAGAAGAAGTGAGCACCCTAGAGGATAAACGTGTGGTCAGTCTAATTGAATATCCGCAGTGTAAAAGAGTAAGAACATCTTGCAGTGTTTAAGACATGTTGCATTAAAATATACTATAGAAAAAAGTGAGAGGTAGGTAAAATGGATTTGAAGGACTGCTTCGTCTTGGAAGTGGTGAAAGTACTGATTTATACTCTAGTAAGTCAAGGATGCAAGTTGCAGTCTTCATTCAAAGAATAATATTTAAAAGTGTATAATGAACAAACTAGCAAATATGGAATAATTTTTAAAATATTTGACTAATCCAAATGAAGGTAAGGTTGAAAAAAAGATACAAAAATAGATGGGACCAAGAGAAAAGTAATAATATCATGGTATACAAATGTCACTAAGTAAATTAAGTATAAGTACATGGGATTTTGAAATTAAAAATATAAATTGTCATACTGAATACCAAATTATATACTGGTTCAAAGAGATACGCCTTAAATATAAAAACACAAAAAGGCTGAAAGCTAAAAAAAAAAAAAAAATTCCTGCCATGCAAACTCTAAATAGAAGTATAAAGTTCATTTAGCTATATCAGAATTAAAGAGGAAAATGTAAAGCAGAGATTACTACTAGAGATAAGGAAGGACATTTCAATAATAATAAGGTAATAGAATATATATAATCCGGTATTTTTTTTTTTTAAGATTTTATTTATTTATTTGACAGAGAGAGAGAGAGATCACATGAGGCAGAGAGGTAGGCGGAGAGAGAAGGGGAGCAGGCTCCCCGCTGAGCAGAGAGCCCAATGGGGGCTCGATCCCAGGACCCTGAGATCATGACCTGAGCCGAAGGCAGAGGCTTTAACCCACTGAGCCACCCAGGCACCCCTATAATCCGGTATTTTTGATATAACTAATTGCAGAGTCTCAAAATATATAAAGCAAAAATCATCAGACCCAAAAGGAGAAATAGAAAAATGCACAAGAACAATATTTCAACAACATATGCTTTTTTGGTAGCTGATAAATGACCAGACAAAAAAGCAATAAGCATATAGAAAATCTGAAAAACGTAATGATGTAATTGATCTATATAAAACACTCCACACAACTACAGTATAAAACATGTTTGTTTGTTTCCAAGTGCACCTGGACATTTACCAAAATTTACCATATCCTGTGCCGTAAAGTAAGACTCGATAACTTTCAAAGGATTGAAATCTTTCAGAGTAAGTTTTCTGAAAACAATGAAATTAGGCTAAGAGTTAATATGGAAAAACAACTGGAAAAGTCCAGATATGTCAAATTAACACTTTTATAAATAAGGCACAGGTCAAGAAAAGAAATTACAGTGGAAATTAGAAATATTTTAAATAGTATAACAATGAAATGAGACATATCAAAACTTAAGAGATGGAGATAAATTAGTATTTGAAATAAATTTGTATCTTTAAATATAGTGGAAAATAAAAAAGCTAGAAATAACGGTATAAGAATTTATTTCAAGAAACTATAAAATCAATGACAAATTAAACCCCAATAAAGAAAATAAATAATAAAAATAGAAATTAATAAAACAGCAGGCAAATATATTATTAAAAATTAAAGCTAAATATTAATTTTTTGAGGAGACTAATAAAATTGATAAAACCTATGTGAGATTATTAGCAAAAAAAAAACCCACCCAAACTTCTGAATATATCAGGAATGAAAGGTGTACAATAGTACAGAACTTATAGACATTAAATATATAAAAATTAGATGTAAATAAGTTAGTAGCAATCAATTTGAAAACTTGGATGAAAATAATATATCTCTTAAAAAACAATTTACCAAAATTGATACAAGATGTTTTGAAAATCTAAGTAGCTTAATAACTATTGAAGGAATTTAATTCCCAATTAAAATCTTCCCACAGAGTAAACTGCTGTGCTTCACTGATAAATTGGTATAAACATTTAAAGAAATGCAATAAGGCAAGAAAAATAATGAAAGTTATCAGAACTATAAAGTAAGAATAAGGTTATCATTAATTGCAAATGACATGATGGTATAGATGGCATATACATATAAATAGTAAGTGATGCCAAACATGAAAGAGTACATATTATGGGACCCCATTTATACTAAAAATGAAAACAAAACAAAACAAACAAAAAAGGAAAACCTATCTGCAGTAAAAGAAGTAGTCATGATCGCGGTTACTTTTGGGGAAGTGGTTATTTTTGAGAAAGAAGTAGTCATGATCATGGATACTTTTGGGAAAGTGGTTATTTTTGAGACAGAAGTAGTCATGATAGTGGTTACTTTTGGGAAAGGCACAAAGGAGTCATCTAGGTTTCTCATTATGTTTCATTTCTTAAAATGGTATTATGGTAATACTAGTGTGTTCACTTGCAGAAAATCATCAAAATGTATGAAATTTTTAATCTCTTCTGCATGCACATTATAATTTAATTTAAAAGTTTATAAAAATAATTTAAAAAATAATTTAAAAAATAATTTAAAAAATAATTGCCTGATAACCCATGCATTTAATATGCTTAGATTCTTAGATTCAAATCAATAAGTTGGCAATTAAGTATGATACAAGTTTGTGAATGAACTGGTGGGAGAATAGAATAAACTGAGAAAATAATAAACTTGGAATGAGCCAGCTTTACAGGTGATATATTACCAGCTATGTTTCTGTGCATTCTTATCATGTAACAGCTTACTTAGGCATCTTACTGGCTGACAGGAGGGCCACCTTCACCAATCTGTTCCAGGACTGCACATTTAGGAGAGTGTTAAGCAATAGAAAGCTCAGATGGAAAGCACATCTACGTATATGTGGAGTCCTGACTGAGCTATGCAGGAAAATGATATCCATTTTACTGTAGCATTTGAGTATGAAATAGAGAAGATCTTGGGGGATGTCAAGTCCAAGAGAATTTCAGTCTCTACTGTATTAGGTCTTAACAGTAAAAATGCTGTAGTTGAAAAGTTGTGAATTTCCAAATATACTTATCCTTATAAGTAATAGTCATTATAAAGATAAGACTTTGGTTTTGTTTTATTTCAAGTTTTTATTTAGATTCTAGTTAACATATAATGTAATATTGGTTTCAGGAGTAGAATTTAGTGATTCATCACTTATATACAACATCTAGTGCTCCTCACAACAAGTGATACCCTTCACTCATTCAGCCCATTCCCCATCCACCTCTCTCCAGCAACCCTCAGTTTGTTCTCTATGGTTAAGAGTCTCTTATGGTGGAGCACCTGGGGGGCTCAGTCCTTGAGTGGCTGCCTTCAGCTCAGGTCACGATCCCAGAGTCCTAGGATCAAGCCCCGCCTCGGCGCTTCCTTCTCAGCGGGAAGCCTGCTTCTCCCTCTCCCACTCCCCCTGCTTGTCTTCCCTCTCTCCCTATGTCTCTCTCTGTCAAATAAATAAAATCTCAAAAAAAAAAAAAAAGTCTCTTATGTTTTGCCTCTTTCTCTCTCTTCTTCTTTTTTCCTTTCTTCCTTCCCCTATGTTCATCTGTTTTGTTTCTTAAATTCCACATGAGTGAAATCATACAGTATTAAGACAAGATTTTATTGAATGTAGATTTTGTTCATTTGGTTTCCAGTTCATTTCTGCTTCCCTTCTTCCTTGCTTATTCAAGAAGTCCTGGTGTTCTCTCAGGTTTAGGAAACTTGTTCAGGGCTTGATCTCTTGTGGACCAGATTTAAGAATTAGATAAGGTGACAACAAGATATATAGAACCAAAGAACAACAGGTAAAATAAATTTGAGATATAAAGAAAATTATTGTAATAGTAGAAGCCATACTGAATGCTTATCATATACTGTCTCTGTGTATTTTATTATTTAATTTATTCTTGACAAAAACACCACGCAAAAGGCATTGTTAGCCCCAAGTTACAGATGAGGAAAGTGAGGTTTAGAGGTTACCCAAAGTTGTAGAAATAGGTGGCAATTGGTAAAGTTGAGATTTGATCTCCTTTCGGTCTGATTCAGAGTCACTTTTCAGCCATTACATCTCACCCATCCTCCAGTAGAGATGGTCCTAGGGGCATGTCCTTTGTGATTGCATCTCAAATCCTGTTATCCAATTCTTGACTTTTCTTTCTACACATGTGTTTTGTTTTGTTTTATTTTTGGGTAAAGCAGCGCAATCAAATTTTGATTGATTTGGGTTGATTTTCCGTGGCAAAATTTCATCCTGAGCCATTTTCTAAACATCCCAACCACATATGTATGTATGTAGACCAATGTTAATTAGCAAAACTGATCAATGATAGAAATTTAATGGAGTGAAAAAATAATGTAGTCTATTCTTATATATATTACATGAATCTATAATTAGTCAAATATAAATTTCTTTTGGATCAGCAATTTTTGAGTTTTCTGCAATACAATATCCAGTCATGCTTTCCTGTTTCCCAATTTTTTCCTTATCAGGATAATAAGCTCATCAATCTAGATACCATAAACATGACCTGAAGAAAAATTAGAAATTAAAAGAGTAAGGTTTTAAGGAATTCTAATTAAATAGAAAGGCCTGGAAATATGCAAATTTCCTTACCATGGCCATCAAATCTCTGCAGAATCTAGCATCTACCCACCTCTCCAATGTCTTATGAAAATGTATCTTTCTCCTTCTGTGCTCTACCCACACTGTCCAGCTTTCTATTCCTTTAGTCCTTGTCTGCATTAGGGCCCTTGGTCCTCTTGATTCCTCTGTCTGGAATGTCCTTTGCCCATTTCTTCCCACGGTTGGTTCCTTTTTACCTTTTAGGTCTCAGGTGAAATGGCTCCTTCTGTGACAGGATATTACTGAGTTCCTTCACTAAAGCAATTGCCCTTGCACCCTTGATCTCCTTTTATATCACCTAGTTATTTTACTTCTTTTGTATCACATATAATAATCTATGAATATATCTTTCATTTGCTTTTCAATTGTTTATTTTCTGCCTTATCCTCTAATACTTCTTCCTTATTCCCAGCTGGCATGTTATGTTCATAAGATACTTGATGAATATTTTTTTTGAAGGTTTATTTGTTTGTTGGCTTGTTTACTTACTTAATTTTCTGAACCTGCTTATTTATAGCATCTGCAAATTTCCCACATCCATCTCTGGGATCTGGGCTGCAAGACAGGAGCACACTTTTTCTTGCAGATAGTTCACACTGGGTCTTGAAAAACAGTGTCCTGCCTCCACTCCCCCACCTTTGGGCATTCATGTGCTTAGCTCTGTAAGCTTATACTGATGGGATGAAATTGACCTACCTGCTCCGCTAGATGTCCAGGTGCAGGGATACCATCATGAGGAGCAAGAAAAACCAAGTTCCAAGTTCTGAGTGTGCAAAAGTAACCAAGTTACCATTTTAGTAAGGGGCCAGAGAAGTTGACATGAACATGACAAATGCAGAGAGACAGAGGACTGGAAAAATGCAAAGGTCTAACATATGTCTCTTGGATGCATCAGCTGCGACACTGACAGAACACCGAGTTGCACTATGGCTGAGCTCTCTCCATGTCAGGGCCAAATATTGACCAAAATAGAGGAGTTTTTAACCAAACATTTTTAGATGGTTGACAAAGAAAAAAGAATTTTCTTTCCAGAGCCCAGCGTTTAGTAGCTCTACCTTTAGGATAGGCTCTGATCAAAGAATAAGATGCTGGGCCAGTCTCTTAAATTAGCTCCATGATTATTTTCTCTTAAATGCATCATATCCTGTTACTAAATTGGTTTCTGCTGATTCCTGATCCTGTGGGTCCATTTAGTCCATGATAACTTACGCTATGCCTTATGTACTTTAGCATCACTTTTCTACCTGTTTGCTTCTGAATGTTTCTGATATTTTATCTTATAACTTGGTACCGCATGCTTAAACCTTGCATCCTGAATAGGATTTCTGTGTTTTCTTGTTGCTTCTCTAAATTTACAATTGTTCTACCCATGATCCTGGTTTCGTCCTGATAATTTCTTTACTAAAATATTTCAGCGGACTATGCTCACATCCCATGAAAATAGAAGTGTTATCAGACTTTACTCATTCTTTTAATCCATTCATTTACAAATATTTATCAAGCATCTACTGTATGCTAGATATTTTCCTAAGTGCTAAGGATACAACAGTAAATAAAATTAGCATGGTACTTGATCTCAAGGAACTTACAGTTATGGGAGACAGGCGTTTAAACAAGTCATTGTAATAACTACCAACGGGAAAAGAAAAGGCACTAATCCAGCAGGTAGCTTTGTGTGGATGTCTGTGTTACTGGATAAACTTTCTGGATAAAATGCAATCCAAGTTGGGGTCTGAGAAATAGTCAGAATTAGCCAGGCACTCCGAATGAATACCAGCAAAAAAAACTCTTTCCACTTGCTGCTCTCAGGGCATCCACATCCTGACTACTTGGCTGCCTATAGAGCTCATGTGTCTCTGGAGTTGCCACTAACAAAAAATTCCAAGAAGAATGCTACTGATCCTGGGAAGGTCAGGAGTTTCCTTCACTCAACTAATTTGGGCAGGTGAAAGGAGTGAAGTTCTACACATAAGTAACCTTAAAGCTCTCATTAGGCCAGTATCAAATCTTTTTCCAAGAGTTTTATTAAAAAATTCAAGCTATTGTCAAAGAGAAAAACTTAAACTGAGCCATATAACAGGGTTACCAGGAGTGTAGCCCAGTTCAAATGTAGGCTACCATGATATAACTTCTTGCACAGAACTTCTCCTGGAGACACACTACTATCTATAACTTTTAGGAAGACATTGTGACCTCTTCCATGATTATTATCTCCATATATTTATATTGGAAAAGTTACAATCTGACAGGAGGGGAAGACTTAGCAAAGCACTGAGGTGGGTATCTGATCAGGGGATTGGAGTCTGAATCTGCACATAGAGTTCTGCAGGACAGACCTAATCTAGTAGGCCTCCCATTAAGTCAATCTGCATTATTCTGGAAAAACAGCCTAAAAAGGAGAAGTTCAAATATCGTACTTCTACTAGTCACTTCCAAATGATCTTAATACATGGAGGAGAAATACTCTAGATTGTCAGATTGACACGACCGAGTATCTATCCCATTAAATCCATTATTTCTGAACCATGGACTTTAATTGATTCTTTACATTCGGCTAGAGAGGACCTATTTTTTGGTAGAAGATATCTATGTTCTAAAGATATCCTCCATGAAAGTGGTGACAGGTATACTTATCATGTAGAAAATAACTCACTAAAGATTTGGATTTAGGTCCATACCAGCTTGCTTCCATGATGGAATAAATCCAAAAGGCAAGAAGGGAAAGAAAAATCTGGGGACTTATAGTTAAAACCTTTACAATTCTTTTTAACTACTTTCTTATAAAAGATATCCATCTAGATTCAACACTAGCACATTCAGAATATTCAGAGGTTCTTGGATTTAACATATTCATCCCTTCAGCCCTAATCTCCTCTTACAGACTTCTTGAAGGTCAGTCCACTATTCTTCAAATGCCATAAGCCTTCTAGAGCTTGAAGCCTACTTTTATTCAGCTTTTTGAGAAGCTCAGTCTAAATGTACTCTCGCAACCATTTATGGTCAAAATTAATACCTCGAACATTTACATTTGCCTGATTTTGTTTTAAGAGTACCCTGGTGCTATTTCTGTTCCCCACTGTGAATATCTTAGAGAAGTTTAGCTTAAATTAGCTGAATAATTTATGTGGGGCAAAGATACCCATGAGAAATCTGACATTTTTATTTGAAGAAGTCTAGTACCCCTAGAGGTCCAAATTCATAGCTGACAACCAGAAAGCTCCACTGATGATGCAGGAGTCTATGCCATACCACATCTATTCCCAAGGGCCACAACCACTACACATATGCCTTATGTTGGAAAACAGTGCCTATTTGTTTAAGAAACTAACTCAAACACTTTTGGCCATAGACCCATCTAATATTCAGTGGTTCCTCTGTCAATTTTATCCTGACCCCAAACTGCATCTTGAGCATCTGGAGTCCTCATCACCAGCATATATTTACTTTTTATTTTTAATCTCTTCTTTGAGAAGACCTAAAACCCAATATGTCTGTGGTAACTGGATAGTACCATCTAATCCTCAAAGAGGCACTGGGGACAATGACTAATTCACCAGGTTTCTTGATATTACATGACAAGTACGTCATCGCTATGAGTTCTGTGCCAGGACAAAGAGCTGCGAAATTTGCATTTTCCATGTCAGCCTCAAATGCCTATGTGGTATAAATTCAATGAACTTAATGATTCATTTGCTTCTATTTCAAAGACCATTTTGTATCTTTTTCTGGAAGGCATGGTAACCCTCTTATGCAGAATAGCTTTCAAAAACATACTCTCCAAAACCATATGATTTCCAATGGTAACTGAATTATCATCTTGTTATGGAAGGTCCTTGTCTACAACTTCTATGTCTCCTCCATCTTTTGTCCAGCATTTTCAGGTGTGTACTGCTCACGTTTCCCGAGAGTGGACTGAGAGAGGAAGGAAGGTCCTTTGGTCCATGAAGGTGGTAGGAAATATTTTGATTGTCAGGATTGTAGCAGTAACCATTTCTGAGCCTATTATATTTTTTGAGATGAAAATAATTACTTTTTGGTTTATTTATTCATATATATGTGTACACGCATATACTTTGGCTCATTTTTATGAAGGATTTGAGGCATTGCATAAATACATTTTTATTCAATGTCTTAATACAACTTTAATTTTTGAGAGGGAAAATGAGTATCTGTAAGTATTGAGATGTTGATTTTAATATATCTTATAGATATATGCTTTATTTTCTAACTAGATTACAAATAACCAAAGGATAGGAAATAATTTCTTTAAGGATCTTTGGTAAGCTCAGAACAGTATTTTTTTTTAAGATTTATTTTTGAGAGAGAATGAGAGAGAGCAGGGAGAGGGGCAAAAGGGAAAGGGAGAGAAGCAGACTCCCCACTGAGTGGGGAGCCTGATGAGATGCTCAGTCCCAGGACCATAAATTCATGACCTGAGCTGAATCAAGAATCAGCTGCTTAACCAACTGAGTCACCCAGGTGCCCCAGAACAGTACTTTTTAAATGGTAGGCATTTGAAAGCTTTGAAGAGGTTTGTGAAATTCTATGCCGACATTGTTAATATTCTTCTTCACTTTGCTCAGATGTTGTAAAACCACGTGTGATATGTGAGGAGAAAATGGAGGGCAATGCAAGGTTGATATAACTTCTCTGAAGGTCAGCCAGCAAGCTAGGGGAAGGACAGAATTAGAACTCACACCCCTCCATTTTCCAGGCTGTTGCTTAGCCCACTGAACCCCACTGTCTCTGACTCAGTGCATTAATATAGACTGTGAAACACAGATTGCCTGAACATATGGCAGAGAAGATGAGAAGATAATATTCCACGGCAGGATTCGTTCCTACAGGCGGGTGGCTGCAAAGCCTGTTTTTTTTTTTTTGCAGGGGATTCAGTAAGTGAAGCGTTAAGAGCTTTTTTTTTTTTTTTTTTTTTTTGGTCTCCAAATGATACAACTTTTCCCCTTGAATGAGATCAATTTCGGGTTGTTCCTATTGTCAGGGGAAGCTAGTGGAAGTGAGGTCAGGAGGTGTACAGATCTCCCCCCAGGCTGTGACGGGGAATAATGATAAGTCCCAAGCAGAGCACTCAGCATTATACCTGGAGGGGTGCCTATAATTGCCGTTCCCTCTCCTTCCTCAGCAAACCACATCCTGTATTTAGGACACAGGTTCTAGAAATGTCTCCTGGTCTAGATGCTCCTATTCTCCTTAGCAATAATCTATATTTTATACTCTTACTAGGACCTATTTCTTTATCAATATAAATGAGTAGATGCCACTAATAATCTAATTCAAAGGTTTCATACAAAACATTGGACAAGTAATTGTAGATTTTAATCTCAGATTCTTTCTTGAACAGGAGACAGAATATAGGGGTTATAATGGGGTAATAATTGTGTCTACCTCACAGGTTCTTAATGAGGCCAAATGAAGGAGGAGAAGGAAATGAGAGCAGAGGACTCAGTGTCCAAGCCCTCCAAGGCAGAGTCCAAAAGTGAAAGGACTTTAGGTATAATTTAGGGCTGTGGTTTTCAAATTGGTAGATAGTCCAAAGAGAGGAACTGGGGAGACTGCAGAGACAGGGTTCTATACTCTTTTTTCAATTTATATGCTTTATGTCTGTGCTGTATAATAGAGTTTAATGTAAGAGTTTCATTGGAAAAATAGAGGGTTTTGTAACTAAAGGATAGTTTTAAAAGCCTGATTTAGGAAATGGTTGGTTCTATACAATAAATTATAGTAGTATAGAGTATAGACAATGGCTTTAGTCAAATATAGCTCTGCATCTAACTAATCCTTTGAACTTGCACCTCTCTGCCTTAGATTCCTTATCTGTAATAATGGGGTAATAATTGTGTCTACCTCACAGATTGTAATGAGGCCAAATGAGATAATGTATGGAAGTACTTAGCACTGAAACTGGCACACGATTAAACACTCACTGAGAGATTGTGGCTGTTATAACTCTATCATTGATATTACCATTACTTTTGCGGTTATTATTAGATCTATTCAAACAAATTGGATTCATTGACTTATTTCAGTTGGAATTTAGGGAGAATGCAGTGGGACTTGAACGATCTAACTGTGACTGATAGGTCCCCCACTCATGAAAAGAGAGCATGAATGTTCTGGTGGCAATGGAATGAGAAAGAGAGTCCAAGGGGAGATGGTATTTCAGGGTCAGGGCCATGCCGACTGGCTGAACTTGCCCCATGACAAACTGAAGATTTGAGTCTCTTTTTTATGTCCCTTGTTATGGGCTAAAATGTGTCATGTCCCTGTCATTACCACCAAACTCATATGTTGAAATTTTAATCCCTAATACCTCAAAATGTGACTGTGTTTGGAAATAGGGTCTTTAAAGAGCTAATTCAGTTAAAATGAGATTCAGGTAGGCCCTAAACTAATATGACTAGAGTCCTTATAAGAAAAGAAAACTTGGACACTGAGTATACAGTGGGAAGACAATGTGAAGACGCAGAGAGAAGGTGATTCTAAAGCCAAGGAGAGAGGCCCGGAACAGCCCTCAGAAGGAACCATCACTCCTGACACCTTGATCTCATATTTCCAACCTCCAAAACTGTGAGAGAATTAACTTCTGTTGTTTAAGCCACTAGGGCAGCCCTAGCAAATCTTGGAGATTTCATAGTTTGGTTTAATTTGGAAAGGTAGCTTTCCTTTACCAACCCAAATGTAGGGAAAACAAGCGGGGGACTAGTACTCCCTGGAATTCCAGTTCTAGTCTTCCTTTTTCCTAAGTAAAATGTTACTGGTACACACTGGGATCTTTAAGGCACCCGTCCCCCCCTCAAATTAGCGTTTAATTTTTTCAGCCAGCATAGGTCAGCTAGCTTTATATCTGGTATTCTCTGCCACTTCTATCCTTCCAGGGTCATTATAATGGCATCTCTAGCATGTGGCTGGCTCCTCAGCCACACCCTGGGGCCTGGAATAGTCACCACCTAGAGTTAGGGCTTAAAGAGCTTATTAGTCCAGGTTTTCATCAGACAATATAATCCTGCCAAGATAATGCCTCTGGAATATCCTGAAATCAACTATTAACAAAAGGCAAACAAATAAAAAAATCATCAAATTTTTCCCCATAAAAATTTTTTTTTTTTAAAATCCAGCTGCACCCAAAATGAAACAGCTATCAAGAAAAAAACAAAAACAAAAACAAAAACAAAAGCTCCCCCCATTAGCTGTCAGTTCACGGCAACTTCAATCAGCTGGTGTGCCCGAGCCTGCGGTAATATCTCCCCAGCAGCCTTCCACATGCCAAACTTGACTGCTCTGTGTGAGCCACATTAAACTTGTCTGCCATCAATCCCCAGTCTCCTTTGCAGCAGCAGCTTAATGAGGTGAGGGAACTGGCATCACCGAAAGGCAAATGCTGTTTTAGGAGGACCGAGAGGAGCTGAGGGAGGAGCTGCCGTGGAGAAAAGCTGGATATAGGCCATTAAGCAACAGAGTTTTTCTCCTAAGATCTTCTCATATTGTCATTTCTATTCAGATATGTGGTTCTCAAATCTCCTAATGTCAGAATAGGCAGTGGAAGATGAGTTAGGAAGCACCAAATCACAGCAAGCTGGCCACCCTCACATAATTTTATCTTATGGAGAAACTGGGGGACCCTATGCCAGTTTCTCTTCATGCATCTCTTGAGATCTGTCTCCTCCCAAGATGGACTACAGATTCAGGTCCAGGGCTTCCTTTAGAATTCACAGCAAGAAACACTAAGAAAAGTACACATTTTCTTTTTGCTCTCTTCTTGTTTGAAGCACATTCATCATATTATATCACCACTAGGGGAGCTGATCTAGCTTGCTCCTCCAAGCCGCCATTAAAGGGGGCCTCACCTCTGGCAGTGGGACCAAAATGGGAAGCGACTTGATAATTACACACAGAAACTGCCCCCTAACCAATTCCTTCGGCTAGCAGGGAGAATACTGTGTGGGGCAGCTCAGCCTTCTCCTTCACGCCCTTCCTGGGGCCAGTTTCACAGATTGCTTACAGACTGCAGCAGTGCTGAATCTGGAGGGCCTTCTTGGAATAGAAGCTGAACTTCTATTTGAAATGCCTCCCTCCTGCTGTTCTTAAATAACACTGACAACAATAATAGGCATTTATACCAATAGGGTCCTTCAGAACCTTTATTAAATCTTTCCAAATATACTCTCTTGCTTCTCTCCAGCAAAGAAAATATGCTTTGTGACATGTGCCCAGAAGATGGCTGCATAGCTTTTGGCTACTAGAACTATCCACTGTCTAAAATAAATCCCCTATTTGTGTCCAGGCTCTTGACAAATGCCTAGCAAACGCACTGGCCTGCAAATTTCTTTGACCCAGTAATATGGTGTATTATGTCTTTTTTTTTAAAACAACAGAAACTCAGCAAAGTGACCTTAATGATCCACTTCCTCAACCCCACAGCTGACATTTGAATTAGAATTGCAACCAAGTGGCCATACAGTATTCTTGGCTTGAAATCCTGGCATGAAGAATGTAGAAGGAACTACACTTGGCACAGTGGTTCTCATGGAACACCATTTTCCCCCTTAGGATGCTTAAATTCTCTTTTATTAATTCCATTTAGCCTATCCCTTTTCCCAAAGACCATGAGTATAATGGTAGTTTGTACTGAACATGACCAGTGTTTGAAGAGTGACATTTTCTTCATGTCTTTTATTATACAATTCGGGATAATTCTCTAATGACGCAACTTGGCTTAATAAAAATAGCTCTGACCTTGGAGTAAGAAGATACAGGTATGAGTCCCAGCTTGCTCAATTACTACCCTATAAATTGGGAAGCCTATCAATCTCACTGTTTATAAAATGGGAGTAAAGCTGTATGTCCTCAAGAGGGCTGCTAAGAGGGTTCGATGGGATAATATATATGAAAAGAATTTGTAAATGGTAAATTGTTACATACACATAAATTGTTTATTTATTTTTTTTCATTTTTAGGTTGCTCCTTGGGAAATTATGCTAAAGTGGGTAAAAAAGGGAAAAGGGCAAACACATAGTGATTTAATTAGATCCGCAGGACATTGCCTTCACATGGGTAGATGGAGCCCCCAACGCTTCAGATTTCAGCACATGGATATGTGGTAACTTAATATGCAAATGAAAGGCCTCAGAGGGCACCCAGTCTCCACATGTGCCAATTAATCAAAAGAAACAGTATCATCTTCTAATTCCACTAATTAGAGAATCATCCATAAGCCACTAGGTTTCTGAACTACCGAGGTTTAATAAATTTGCAATAAATTACGAGTAATACGTTAGCCAGGGACTAAACTGCTACTGAGCATATGATAAAAGGAGGACTCAAGTTATCTATGTATTTAAAGGTTTCCTTTCTTAATTTTCCTATTGTTTTCCATCCTAAGAAGATTCTGAACACCTTGGTTGTGAAGGGCCATAGATTCCTGTGGTTCAATGTAAGAAGAGGTCCAGAAATAACACATAAGTGCAACTATTAAATAATGTGATTGGAATTTTAACAATGTATAATTCATCCAAATGGTTGCTTGCTTTAAAATAGCCACTTTGTAGATTTTTGCACTGGTTTAATAACACCAAAATTGCTAAAAATGAGGAGATTCTCTGAGAATTGTTCTCACTTACTCATTTATTCATTTGAACCTTCCCGGGGGTAGCAAACTATCATCTGAGGGCAGATTTGAATTTGGAGGCAATCTATAAGATGTTTGGATCTACTCTGGTTATGCAGGTAGGCGACCAAGCAGAATAATCCTATTTGTCATCATTTGAAGGACCTGTCTCATCACCTATCTGCTTGATGAGCACCTATATGCATGAGAAGATTGATAGCTCTAGAACAAAACTCTGGGTATTAGATTTGAGCTCCAGTATAAGATTGGATTGGCTTGAGGGTAAACTGGATACATCTGGTTTGAATCTGTTTAGGAGGCATTTGGCTTTTAACTTCACTCAAAGTATAGGGGAAAGGAATGGAGGCCTTTGCTCATGCTGTTTATTTATTTAGAATTTTTTTTTTTTTCGATTCAAACCCTATCCATTCTTTAATGTTCACCTTATACACCATCTCAATTACAAAGATTTTCCTGATAAGTCTCCAACTGGCAGTTTTTACTATGCTCTTTGAGCTTTCATTGTACCTGACTTGCACCTTTCTTATGGAACCTATTGCTTTCTGTGTTTTATTGTGTTTGGTTTTATATAGTTCTTATCACTTCTTATAGGTAGTAAATTTTTTGGGGGTAGGATTTGTACCTCTTCTTTGAGTCTCACATAACTAAATTAAGCTTTGTTCATTATATTTCTTCAACTAATAATAGTTTACTAAGTGAGTTATGTGAAGCAGTCTCTCTCTCTCTCTATATATATATATATATACACACAATATAAGCAGGATACACATACACATATATGTATACACATACATACACATGTGCAGTAACTATACACACAGAAAGAGATCCAAGTAAGTACCTAATTTACATATATAAAATATCATTCTTAATGGTAAAATGTTAAAAAGTATTTCCTTTAATAAAGAAGATGGGATATATGTGATATATATATCATACATACACACACAATGGAATATTAGCTATAAAAATAAATGAAATATTGCCATTTGCAAAGACATGGATGGACTAGAGAGTATAATGCTAACTGAAATAAGTCAGTCAGAGAAAGAAAAATACCATATGATTTCATTCTTATGTGGAATTTAAGAAACAAAACAAATGAGCAAAAGGGAAAAAGAGAGAGAGAGAGAGAGAGAGACAAACCAAGAAACCGACTCTTAATTATAGTGAACAAACAGATAATTACCAGAGGAGAGGTAGGTTAGGAGATGGTTGAAATAGGAAATGGTGATTACGGAGAGCCCTGTCATGATGGGCACCATAAGATATATGGAATTACTGAATCACTACATTGTACACCTGAAACCAATATAACACTGTATGTTAACTATACTGAAATTAAAATAAAAACTTAGTAAAGAAAAAAGATTAAAAAGTATTTCATTTAAAATTAGAACAATACAAAAATGATTTCTATCACCACTTCCATTCACCATTATGATGGAAATCCCAGCCAGTACCACAGGACATGAAGTATAAAGACTAGAAGGAAATAAACAAAAGTATCTGTTATGCACAGATGGCAAAATTGTCTATATACCGATACACCCAGATAATAGAAAAGGTTTTGACTTCACTTCTTATGAGAAGAACAAACTAACAACTATTCAAGAACAAGATGCCACTGAGAATCTTAGAGGATGGGAGTGAGGCTGAAGCAACCCTCTGTACTACAGAGACAAAGACAGATGGCATTGGAAGGGTAAGAAAAGTGGCTATATATTGACCACATTACCCTTCTCCCAGGCTAGTGCACCACTACATAGAAAGGTCTCTCTGAGTCCCCAGTTCCTCCAGTAGGAAAAGAGAACCTATAATTGGGGTTGCTTTGCTGGAGCCTCATTTTGAACTCATACCACAAAGATTGCACAGGAATCTGCAGGGATCAACTATTGGGAATCTGACTGGCACACATATCTTGGCAGACTGAGTTCATACCTGCAGTGTCCAAGTAGTAATTCCAACTAGCAGCTTTTCTTATCAAGAGAACTAAGTTGGGAGTGCACTCTGACCAGGGAACTTGGTGGGATGCATATCTGCCTGATTTGGATCCTCCAATGAAAAATTTTGCCAGCCCTAGAGCACAATCTGCCCATGTCCAGGAAGGGAAGAGCCACAGCCCCACCCACTGTGGAGAGTGTCTTCTGATCACATCTGACCAGAAGGGTTGGTAACAACTCCAGAAGATGAGTGGCCCAGTGGCACTGGAGATCAGAAAAGGGTGGGCAGTGCTGATTGCCCCAAGAGCAAAGCCAATACCAGGCATGGAGGGTTCCACTGCTACCCACAGGCAGGGGGTTAAATTCACAGCTAAGGCTGAGAGTAGTGCTGGGGACCTCCCAACTGAAGAGCCTGATTGAGAAATTGAGGGTAATGTAGAGTGGCCCCTCTAGACTACCTTCCCAGGCAAAGGAGCTGAGACATAGCCACCACCTATTGTGAAGAGTCTTCTAGCTCCATCTGACCAGAAGGGTGTGTGTGTGTGTGTGTGTGTGTGTGTGTTTACCTGAAAGCTGTGCAGCTGGAAGCTGTGCAGCTCAGTGGTGCTTGAGCTGAGAGAAAGGCAGGCAGAGCTGATAGTTCGCCAAGCAAAGCTAGTGGCCCTGTTTGGCTAGGAAACTTGGGGAATGGTTTGGTTTGAATTAAGACAAGAAGCAAAGAGCTTTGCTGGCTTTAGAGCTGCTTTTTCCACTGTACCCGGGCAGAGAATCTAATTTGCAGCCCCACTCATCACTGAATATAGTGTTTGTCCTGTCCAACTAGAGACCCTAATGAGAACACACAAGAAGCTTTATAGCCCATTCAACATCCCTACATACAATGGCACTTTGGACAGTGAGTACAGCTATGGATTCCTCTGTCTGCAGGGCAAACCTGGCAGCCTCACCTGACCAGGGAATTCAGTGCATCCTCTAACCTGATTTGGGTCCTCAAACAAGCTGCATAAGCCCTGGGCCCCATCCTGATGCCCTGCTACAGCAGGGAAGCTAATTCATAGCCCAAACTGTTAGTAAATATAGTACCCAGTTCCAATCATCTAGTCAGCCTCACCCAAGAATCCAAACAACCATAGAGCCCATCCTACAACCTCACTTTGGTAAGGAACTAAGCTAGCAGTCCTATCCAATTGTTCTCAGCCAAAGGCACAACCCTTCTTCCCCATCCTCAGAGGTCAGTTACCTCACCTCAAAATGGGGCATAATAGCAGGCCCCACGTGCCCAAAGACATTATCAGGAAACACATCCAGAAACCCAAACTGAGCTGACTGGTGAAGAACTGTCTGACTAAGCAAACCTATAAACTCTGGAAGAGGATCCCAATTGGTCAAATGTGCAGATACCAATGTAAGGAATCAAGGATCACAAAAAATCAGGTAAATGTGATACCACCAAAAAAACTGAATACAGTTTCAATATCTGACCCTAAAGAACTGAAGATCTATGAAATGTTAGACAAATAATTCAGAATAACCCTCTTAAAGAAGTATAGTGAACAAGAAAACCCAGACAGACAACTAAACAAAACTACTAAAACAATGCATGAACAAAATGAGAAGTTTGACAAGAAAACAGCAACCATCAAAAAAAAAAGAAAACTCCTAAAATTTAAAATATAACTGGACTAAAGAATGTGACATAGAGTTTCAACGGTAGAGCTAACTGTGTAGAAGAAAGAATCAGTAACCTAGAGGATAGGATATTAGAAATTACATAGGAGCAAAAAGAAAACAGAATGAAAAAGAGTGAACAAAGTTTATAGGAATTAAGAGAATGTAAAAAAAAAAAAAAAAAAAAATTGTACTATGGGAATTCCAGAAGAAGAGGTAGAGAATGGGACAGAAAGTATCTTTAAAGCAATAATGACTGAGAACTTCCCAAACCTGGGACATCCATATACAGGAGGCCCAGAGAAACCAAAGTACTTTGAACTAGGACAAACCAAGACACATTATAATTAAATTATCAAAAGTCAAAGATGCAGACAGAATTTTAAGAGGAGAAAGAGAAAAGAGAGGTTACATACAAGGGACCAACGGTGGATTTCTCAACAGAAACATTTCAGGCCAGGAGAGAATGGGATGTCATATTCAAAATATTGAAAGAAAATAACTGTCAAGTGAGAATTCTATACCTGGTGAAGCTGTCCTTCAGAAATGAAGGACAGATAAATACTCTCCCATACAAACAAAAGCTGAGTGAGTTTATGACCATTAGAAGAGCTTTATGAAAAATGTTAAAGGGAGTTCTTTGAATAGAAGTAAAAAAAGGCTAATGAACAATATAAAAACATAAAAAGCATAAATCTCACTAGTAATGGTAAATATATAGTCATAGTTAGATTCCACAATATGGTAACAGTGGTACATAATTCATTTACAACTCTAATTTAAAAGTTGAAAAAGAATGAACATTGCAAAACTAACCATAGCTACAATAATCTGTTATTACACAATATCAGGAACACATAAGTTGTAGGAGCAATAACCTAAAATGTGAGTTTGGGGGGGGGTAGAAGTAAAGTGTAAAGTTTACAAATTCTATTGAGGTTAAGTTGTTACCAATTTAAAATAGGGTGTTATAAGTTTAAGATACTCTATGTAAGCCTCATGGTAACCACAAGGGAGAGTCTTGTGGTAATTACACAGAACACAATGAAGAGTCAAAGTATCAGTATACATCAAAACATAACAAAAGACAGCAGATAAGAAACAAGGAAAAATAGATCTACAAAACAACTAGAAGACAATTGATATGGCAATATTAAGTCCTTACCTATCAATGATTACTTTAAACATGAAAGGATTAAATTCTCTAATTAAAAGAATACTGAATGGGTTAAAAACACAGACACACACACACACAAGGTCCAACAATATGCTACCTACAAGAGACTCACTTTAGCCTTAAAGACACACATAGACTGAGAATGAAGGGATACAAAAAGACATTTCAAGCAAATGGTAACCAAAAAATCAGGAATAACTATATTTCTATCAGACAAAACAGTTTTTAAACTAAAAGTGGTAAAAAGAGACAAAGAAGGTTATTATATAATGATAAAGGGATTAATACATCGGTAAGTTATAACAATTGTAAGCATTTATGCACCCAACATTAAAACACCTAAGTATACAAAACAAAAAATAAGAGAGCTAAAAGGAGAAATAAGTAGTAATACAAGAATAGTTGGGGACTTTTATATCCCACTTTTAACAATAAATAGATCATCCACACAGAGAATTAATAAGGAAACAGCAGATGTGAATATTATAGATCAAATGAACCTAACAAATACGTAAAGAACATTCTATCTAACAATAGCAGAATACACATTTTTCTAAAACACATATGGAACATTTGTTCCATATAGGCCATTTGTTCCATATAGGATAGGCCATATGTTAGGCCACAAAACAAGTCTTAAAAAATTCAAGAAGACTGAAATGACTCCAAATATTTTCTTTGACCACAATGGTATGAAACTAGGAATCAACAACAAGAGGAAAGTTGGAAATTCATGAACACATGGAAATTAAACAGTACTCTCTCAACAGTTATTGGAGCAAAAATTAATTAAAGGGGAAATGAAAAAGTTTCTTGAGACAAATGAAAATGGAAACATAACATACCAAAACTTAAGGGGTGCAACAAAAGCAGTTCTAAGAGGGAAGTTCATAGCAATGAACGCCTACATTTATAATCAAGAAAGATCCCAAATACACAGTCTAACTCTACTCTTTAAGGAATTAGAAAATAAATGAACTGAACCCCAAATTTAGCAGAAGAAAGGAAATAATAAATACTATTATAGAAATAAGTGAAATAGAGAAAAGAAAAACAATAGGAAAGATTAGACAAAGACTTGGTTCTTTGAAAAGTAGCAAAACTGACAAATCCTTAGCTAGACTAATCAAGAAAAGAAGAGAAAAGAAAAATCAACAAAATTTTAAACAAAAAAGGAAACATTACAATGGACACATGGAAATTCAAGGGATCATAAGAGGCTACTATATATCATAAGAGGCATATACAACTATATGCCAACAAACTGGATACCGTAGAAGACATGAAAAAAACTCTTAGAAATATACAACTTACCCAGACAGAATCAGAAGAAAGAGAAAATCTGAAGAGCAATTACAGATGAGGAAACTGAATCAGTAATCAAAAATCTCCCAATGAAGAAAAACCCAGGAACAGATGGTTTTACTAATGAATTTTACCAAACATTTAAAGAAATAACACCAATCCTTCCCAAACTCTTCCAAAAAAAATCAGAGGATGGAATACTCTTTGACTAGGACCAGATGGTTTCACTAATGACCAAATGGTTTCACTAATGAATTTTATCAAACATTTAAAAAAATAATACCAATCCTTCTCAAACTCTTCCAAAAAAATCAAAGAGGATGGAATACTCCCAAACTCATTTTATGAAGCCAGCATAATTCTGACATAAAACCCAGAAAGGGATACTACTAAAGAAAGACAACTACAAACCAATATCCCTGATGAATATAGATGCAAACATTTTTAATAAACACTAGCAAACTGAATTCAGCAGCACATTAGAAGAACCATTTACACAGGATCAAGTGAGAGTTATCCCTGGAATATAAAGATGGTCCAACATATGAAAATCAACATGATACATTACATTAATAAAATGAAAGAAAAGAATTGTATGATCATTTCAATAGATGCAGAAAAAGCATTTAATAAAATTCAACATCCATTTACAATAAAAAACAAATTAGGCATAGAAGAAACGTATCTCAACATAATAAAGGCCATATACTTTAAGCTCACAGCTAATATCACACTCAATGGTGAAAGATTGAAAGCTTTTTCTCTAAGATGAGGAGCAAGACAAGGGTGCCCACTCTCTCCACTCCTATTCAACACAGATAGGGAAGTTCTTGCTAGAGCAATCAGGTAAGAAAAAGAAATAAAAAAGTATCAGAATTGGAAAGTAAGAAGTAAAATTGTCTCTATTTATAGATGATATGATTTTATAAATAGAAAATCCTAGACTCAACCAAAAACCTGTCAGATTTGGTCAAGGAATTCAGTAAAGTTGCAGGATACAAAATTAACATACAAAACCCAGAAACATTACAATACAGTAACGATAACTTTTCTAAAAAGAGAAATAAAGAAAACTATCTCATTTATAATAGCATCAAACAATAAAATATTTAGGAATATTAGGAATAAAATTAACTAAGAAGGTGAAAAACTATAAGACACTGATGAAGGAAATCAAAGAAGACACAAAAAAATGGAAAGGTGTACTGTGTTTGTGGATTGGAAGAATTAATATTGCTAAAATGTCAATACTATTAAAAACTTTCCATATGGGGTGCCTGGGTGGCTCAGTTGGTTAAGCATCTGTCTTTGGCTTAGGTCACAATCCCAGGGTTCTGGGATTAGCCCCACATCGGGGTCTCTGCTCAGTGGGGAGCCTGCTTCTCCCACTCCCTCTGTCTGCTGCTCTGCCTACTTGTGCTCTCTCACTCTCTCTGGCAAGACAAAAACAAAAACAACAAAAACAAAAACAAAAACAAAAAACCTTCTATAGATTCAATGCAATCCCTCTCAAGATTCCAATGCATTTTTTAAAGAAGTAGAGAAAACACTCCTCTAAAATTTGCATGGAACCATAAAAGACCCCAAATAGTCAAAGAAATTCTGAGAAAGAAGAACAAAGCAATAGGTTTCACACTCCTGATTTCAAGCTATGCTGTAAAGCTACAGTCATCAAAACTGTATGGTCCTGGCATAAAAACAAACAAATAGACCAATAAAATGTAATCAAGAGCCCAGAAGTAAACCCAAACATATTCAGTAATTAATATTTGACAAGGGAGCTAAGAATACTTAATGGAGAAAAGAGTCTTTTCAATAAATGGTGCTGGGATAAATGAAAATTCATATGTAAAAGAATAAAACTGGACCCATATCTTACATCACTCACAAAAATTAACAGAAATAGATTATAGACTTAAATGTAAGACTTGAAACCATGAAACTCCTAGGAGAAAACACAGTAGTAAAACTCCTTGACATGGGTCTCTATAAGGACCTTTTGGATATGAGACCTATAGCACAAGCAACAAAATAAAAAATAAATAAGTGGGGATATATCAAACAAAAAAAATGGTTTTACACAGCAAAATAAACCAACAAGGTGAAAACGCAACCTACAACCTGCAAAATGGGAAAATAATATTTGCAAATCATATATTTGATAAGGAGTTAATATCCAAACTATTAAGAAACCTGAAAAGCAAAAAAAACCAAAAAAACACCCCCAAAACAAACAAACAAAAACCCCACCAAACAACAATAAAAAACACTCACACACAAAAAAACAAATGACTTAATTTAAAAATAGAAGTATTTAAATAGATATTTCGCAAATTAAAACTACAGTGAGATATCACATCATGGTTGTTACAATGGCCATCATCAAAAATCCAAGAAACAACAAATGCTGGTATTGATGTGAAGAAAAAGAAACCCTTGTGCACCGTTGATGGATTGTAAATTTATACAGTCATTATGGAAAACAGTACGGAAGGTCATCATAAATTTTAAAACAGAACTATCATATGATCTAGAAATTCTGCTTCTGGAAATATATCCAAAGGAAACAAAAATATTAAATTGAAAAGATATTTGTACCCTCACGTTCATAGCAGCATTATTTACAATAGCCAAGACATGGAAACACTTGAAGTGTCCATCAATGAATGAATGTAAAAAGAATTTGTGCTACACATACACAATATACACACACGCATACATACCCACATAATGGAATATTATTCAGCCATAAGAAATGGGGAAATCCTGGGACACCTGGGTGGCTCAGTTGGTTAAGCGGGTGCCTTGGGCTCAGGTCATGATCCCAGGGTCCTGGGATCGAGTCCCACATCAGGCTCCTTGCTCGGCAGGGAGCCTGCTTCTCCCTTTGCCTCTGCCTGCCACTCTGCCTGCTTGTGCTCTCTCTCTCTCTGACTAATAAATAAATAAAATCTTTAAAAAAAAAATGAGGAAATCCTAGCATTTGTGAGAATATGGATGGATCTTGAATGCATTATGTTAAGTGAATGTGATGTCAGACAGAGAAAGACAAATTCTATATGATCTCACTTATTTTTTTTATATGATCTCACTTATATGTGGAATCTCTAACAATAACAAAAACACCCCCCCGCCCACCCAAAACAAACGTAAAAAACTCTTAGAAAAAGAGGTGACTTGTGGTTACCAGAATCAAAGGGGTGGGGGAAGGTGAATTGGAGGAAGGTGATCAAAAGGTACAAACTTCCTGTTATTAAAAAAATATTAAGTACTAAGGATATAATGTCAAACACAATGACTGTAGCTAATATTGCTTTATGACATATAAGAAAGTTTTTAAGATAGAAATCTAGGAATTTTTATCACAAGAACATTTTTTTCCTTTTTTCTTTTATTCTCTTTTCTTTTTATTATACCTATATGAGAAGATAGATATTAGCTGAATCTACTCTGATGAACATTTCACAAAATATGTAAATCAAATCGTCTTCTGTACACCTGAAACTTAATACAGTGTTGTATATCAATTATTTCACAATAAAAGTGGAAAAAATGTATGTCGATATAGAAACCCAATAAAATTTATACAATTTTGGAATTAAGAGAATTTAGAAAATTGGATGGCTATAGAACGATGAAACGAAAGTCAACTGTATTTCTAGATCCCATTCAAAAATCAACTTGAAAAAAGATACTTCTTTTTTTTAATATTTCATTTATTTATTTTATTTGAGAGTGAGAGAGAGTGAGCTGGGAGAGGGGCAAAGGGAGAAGGAGGGAGAATCCCAAGCATACTTTGTGCTGAGCACTGGGTCTTCCTGGGGCTCAATCTCACAACCCTGACGGAGATCATGACCTTAGCCCAAACCAAGAGTTGGAGCCACACAGGCATCCAGAGAAACGATATTTCTGAAAAGATAAATAAACAAATGAAAAGTATGCCATATTCATTAATAAGAATACCCAATATTACAAAGATGTCAGTTCTCAAATTGACAAATGAGATTTAATGTAAGACTATCAAGTGTGAACTGTTTTTTTTTGTTGTTCTTGTTGTTAAACCTGACAAACTGGTTCTAAAATTTGTGCACAAGTTCAAAGAGCCTAGAGCAATTAAGAAATACCTAAACAAGGGCACCTGGCTGGCTCAGTTGGTAGAGGACCCAACTCATGATCTCCCGGGGTCATGAGGTTGAGCCCCACGTTGGGCATACAGTTTACTTAATAAAAAAAACATAAAAAAATTAATTCCTAAACATAAAAAAAAAGATGTAGGGAGGGTCCTTATTTATTCAATAGCAAGTCTACTTATAAATATTAGACAAATAGATACAGATATTTAAATATACAGAGAAATTATAATTAGACATAGGAATAGAGAACTAGTTATCAGAAACAGATCTCCATTTGTAAGAGACCTTGCATACAATCAAGCTAGCATTTCCAATTAGTGAGAAAAAATTAAACTCTTATAATCATTTTAAGACTATACTATTTATCTAGAGGGAAATAAATGAAATTATAGTTCTACCCAGCAACACATAAAAAATATCAGTTTTAATCCATCGAAATGCATATATGCAAAGATAAAAACTTCTAGAAAAAATTGTAGGAATGTCTGATGACCATGAAGTGAGGAGAGATTTCTCAAATAAGATATAAAAAGTTTAAATGATAACGGAAAAGACTAATAAATTCAACTATATTAAGCTTTTTAAAAAAGAACTTTTAATCAAATATTTTGAAGAAATAAAAAGCTAAGACACTAACAAGATGTTTTTTCTTGCAATTGCAATTTATATAACTGATAATGGGTTATTATTTGGAATAAATTCAAAATTCATAAAATCAGTAAGAATAAGGTAAATATGGGATACGTATTTTCCCACACAAATACAGTAAAGATATGAACAGGCAATTCATAGACAAGGAAATACAAATGACTAATAAACATATGAATAATGAAACTATAGTATTAATCAGGTACAATTTTCTAAATGGTATAATATTTAATGTGATCTTGAAAAATTTTAAAGTCTGATAATTTTAAGTGTGGCAAGTATTCAGAGAAACAAAAACTCTTTTAGTCTTCCGGTAAATGTACGCCAATATGGGTAGAGACTGCTAGTTATCTCCCAATATTTGTCTTTCTTTTCTTTCTCATCAGTAATTTTATTTTAACTGGATCCATGGCTAGGTAGAGTAAAGACTTGATTTCCTGGTTTCCCTTGCAGCCAGACATGGCCATGTAAATTCTGGCCAAGGGGATACAAGAAAAAAGTGCTGCATGCATCTTTGGGGAAAGGACAATATACACTTGTTTTTTTTTCTTTCTTGCCAGCCAAAATTGTATATATTGGTTGAAGCTTCAGAAACCGTTTTGGACCTTGGTGAACTTGTGGATGAAAACTATACATAGGAGGTGACCTATTCAACAGAAGGACCCTGTATCTTTGATCCTGTGAAGTATCTTACCATCTCTGGGCTGGCTGCCTCCAAACGTCTTGAACCTGAGACAGACATGCATGACTTTAAACTATTATGATTCTTATTTTTTTTATTATTCACAGCATCCTAACCTAATCCTAACTAATACAACCTCATTAGGAAAAGATTTGGCATTATCCCTTAAAGTTGAAGATGTGCATATCCTACATTTTCCTAAGTATATGCTTTGAACTACCACATTCTTATGTGCACCAGGAAGCGTGTACAAAACTATTCATAATAACAATGTTCTAAGACTAAATATTGGAGATAACCCAAAAGCTCATAGGTAGGAGAATGGTTAGGAATAACCTAAATCTCTAAAGAATCTACCAGCATGATGTAATTTATAAAAATTCAACAATAAGGAAACTTAATACATTATTTAGGGATACATCCATCTATACAATTTATAAGTTAATGCAATGGAATGATAAATTCAGATTTAGGATAGTCATTACCTCTGGTATAGGAAGGAGAGAGGCCGCAGAGAGAGCTATAGGGGGAGCTTTAAAATATCCATAAACTTCCATACCTTTTAATGCTTGGTGCTAAGTACAAGGATATTAATTTTATTATTTTTATTTTAAACTTACATGTCTATAGATATTCTTTTGACTGTGCCAAAAATTTTATGATAAAAGTGGGAAAAACAGGACACCTGGGTGGCTCAGTTGGTTAAATGACTGCTTTGGGCTCAGGTCATGATCCTGGAGTCCCCAGATCGAGTCCCCAAATCGGGTCTCCCTGCTCAGCAGGGAGTCTGCTTCTCCTTCTGACCCTCCCCCCTCTCATGGACTCTCTCTCTCAAATAAATAAATAAAATCTTTAAAAAAAAGAGTGGGAGAAACAGTAGGGAGGACGGCATAGTGTTTGGATTTTTGAGACATGTGTGAAGTAAATCTTTCTCTGGAAACATGAAGAGGTTTAAGCCTGACCACAACGCTTAAGCACAACTGATATGGCCGAGCACTTCTTTCCCTGCTTATAAATATGCAAATGATTATCAAGGACCTGCAACTCAAATGACAAAGGTAACTGCCCCAATTGACAAAGAGACTCTGAAAACTGTCTATAATCACCACATCACAACTGTCTCCACCATAGCTATCATCTTCACCACCATCTCAATGTTGTTACTTTGTATCATCTCTTAGTATCCTGACAGTTTGCTAAATGTTTTATAGTATTATCTCAACAATCCTCAACAATCCCATGAGCTAAATATTACTGACTTTTTATAAGATTTGCTTGAAGTTCAGCTCAGACTAGTGAATGAATAAACTGGCCTTGTCATAGCTAGTAAATGGCAGTGCGTTGGTTCAAATCCAAACCCGCCTGTTTCCAAAATGTGTACTCTTAACCATCATACTGCTTCTCCATAGCCCTCATTTCAAATACGTCTTCTTTTACTGTCACTGCTTCAGGCACAATAATTGGTACCATGGTTTCTCTGAAGCAATATTCATAGAGATGCTTTAAAGAAGTAAAAAAAAGAAAGAATGTAGTGAAGATATGACTGATTACTGACAATACTTCTGAGAGTTTGGGAGATGAGACGCTGAGAGAAAAGACGCAGGACATGCTGAAAAATTGAGGGCAAAAGGATAGAAGAGGAGTAAGACAAATTAAAATCAGGGAAATAGGCAGGAAAAAAAAAAGGATCAGGAGAATGAACAGAAAATAATAAGACCATCCTAAAGAATTTATTTTTTCTTTTCCCCAGAAGCCTCTTTCCTCACCTTGGAATAGGTGTTTCATCTTCTGAAATGAGTTGGATAAATAAGAAGAAAAGGTTGAAAAGTAATTTCATGTCCACAGAGCAAACCCTAGGATAGATTGTTTTTCCCTCAAAAGTCTTTTATCCAGAAAGCTTTACGGTCTCATGGTTTTGGCAATAATTATGGCAGTGGCAAAAATAATGCTGCCTAGCTGGTGTTTTCCCCTTGGCAGCGTGTGTATACCAATCAGTTTGTCACAATAATGTCTTCAAGTTCACACACTAATTTGCATGAATCCATTTGTTAGTCTACAGAAGTGAGGGCTCTTTCATGCCCTTGGACCTCAGTGTATTTGGGGCTGTCTATCTTGGACATCTGTGCTAATGAGGTACTTTTAGGTCAGAACAAAAAAGTTCTTGCTTTGACTTATTTTGTATATTTGAATATTTTAGCTGTGCATTTGAATGTATATATCACGAATCTATGTAGAAATTTCTATGGGGTGTGAAAACTCAGATTGTTAGTGTGGGAATACGACACTTCGTACTCGCAAAAATTCTTTAAAAATAGGATATTTACCTACTTATTAAAAAAGAGATAATTTTGGTACTGCTGGTTAGCAGGTGGAGTATGTGAGAGAACTCTTCCTCCTCTAAATTCTGTGATATATGTGTTGTCATGAGCTCTATTGTATATATGTATTATGTGGTTTATGTGGCAATGACTGTACATAATTCACTTAATCTCTCTTTTTTATTTTAATGATGTTATGGGAGTTGCGAATAGGAGACAGAAAGGAGGCACATAGAGTAATGGAAATAGTTCATTCAACCTCTCTAAGGCATGCCAGGGCTAGGAAATCAAAGGGTGTGTTCAGATAATTCTGAGGCATGAGAATTAATTCCATGATGGATAGGCAGTTAATATTACTGGAAGGGAAGCTGTGGAGTGGTGGGCCTGGAGTCAGAAAAGGGCTGCAAAACATGCTTCTTAACTCTTCATTTTAAAAGTTCAAAATTCGGAGCACCATGGCGGCTCAGTCAGTTAAGTGGCTGACTCTTGATTTCGGCACTGGTCATGATCTCAGGGTTCTGAGATCAGGCCAGGCTCCACCTCCCTGCTGGGCATGAAGCCTGCTTAGGATTCTCTCTCCCTCTCCCTCTGTCCCTCCCCCAACTCCTCACCCAGCACCCCCACTTATGCACCTGTGCTCTTTCTCAAGAGAAAAGTTCAAAATTATGCCTGTACAATGTCAATGAGAGGTATATTATGATGAATTATGCCTGTATAGGTTTTTGTTTGTTTTTTTCCAAAAATTTAATAATAAACAGAGATGTAAAAGATGATTTTCTAAACTAGGGCAATGATCTGTTTGGACTATAATGGCAGGAAAACTATTGTTATAACTTCATGATAAAGCTCTTTAAAAGGGCTTTATCTTATCTTCACAAACCCTACAGGGAAATACTGTCTCATTTGCTTTTGCATTACTAAAAGGACTGTTTTTATACGAAAACTAGTTCTGTTATTTCTGATGCACTGGTTGACCTAATACCATGAAGCTTTAAAACCATTCTTGCATCAAGTTTTCTTTTCCTAATTATTATTATTTCACTGCTGCTGAGCATGAATAATATGCTAGATATTATCTTCTTAGCTCTTCTTAAAAGTTAATAAAAAATATGAAGTTTCTCTACTCCTTTGGTGACTACAACACTTAATTAACTTAGCCACTAATTCTTGTCAGTCATTATCACTCTGGGGATTTCCTTTACATACTATATATGAAATCAGTCTGTTAGAATACCTATTAGATGGTAGGCTGTATAAGGGAAAATTTCATGATTTTCACATAGAAGAAGGTGTGCAATAAATGTTTATTGGATAAAAGAATGTATGGACAAATCATCTGCATAGATTTAGTGGAAATGTAGCTTTTGAAAAAATGAATTCCATGCCCACATTTTCCCCTACGATTTCTTTCTTAAGTGCTTTGAACTATCATTTGAGAAGGTAAGTTGTCTAGATATTTTGTGGCTATATAACCATATACATTCTACAAATTCTATATATCCGTTAGGTGAAGATGAAGAAAATAATTTTGAAGAGTATAAATTTCATTAGGTGTAGGACAGTAATAGGAAAGATCTACTGATAGACTTTCCATGAATTCTGCCTATGATTACATACTACTTAGCTTCTCATTTTATGAACAAGTTCTACCAGTTCATAAAGAAGTGTTTGACGAGTTACTAGGAACAATGTTGACAACATCCAGCATTTCCAAAGAAATGCAGGGCAAAAGGAAAGCCAAAAGGTGTAAAAACTAAATGAAACTACTAAGGTAAACTGTAAAACTAAATCACCTGATTCTAAAGGGAGAACCTTGAAAAAATAAAGGTAGAATGCCAAATTAATAGAACTGTACACTAAAAAGGGTGAATTGTACTATATGTAAATCATGCTTCTATAAACCAGACTAAGAAAAAGGCATTTTTATAAGTATATAATATGTCACCATTAAAATTTTTCTCCCATTACTGTGGCTTCAGTGAAGCCATGGGACTAATAACTGTACCAAAGGAGTGATGCTAAAAATAAAAATATCTGGATTAAGGTTAAGAGTACTGATTTCGATATCAAATACGGAAAATTGAGTATTTTATGTTACTTGGGCTAATTTTAAAAACCCATATAGGCGCCTGGGTGGCTCAGTGGGTTAAAGCCTCTGCCTTCGGCTCAGGTCATGATCTCAGGGTCCTGGGATCGAGCCCCGCATCGGGCTCTCTGCTTGGCAGGGAGCCTGCTTCCCCCCTCTCTCTCTGCCTGCCTCTGAGTAGTTGTGATCTCTCTCTGTCAAATAAATAAATAAAATCTTAAAAGAAAATAATAATAAATAAATAAATAAATAAAAAACCCATATAAATGCCAGCTTATTCAATGGTAAAATTTAGAGAAGAGTAAATATATGACAGGGTTATTGTGAGAATTTATGATGATAATATCTATAACACACTTAAGATACAACCCTAAACATTTGAATCATACATTACCTTCTACTGGGGCAATCGGAAAGGATTCATAGATGAGAATGAGTAGAAAGGGCATTACTGGCAAGGAAAATAGAATGAACAGAGTGACTGGGATAGACAGGAAAAGGACATGTGGTTTGAGTGCAGTACTGAATCTCTGAAAGGGAGAAAAGGAAGGTACATCTAGAAATGTGGGATATTACCAGATGGTGGATGGCATTAAACATTATTTTAAAGAGTTTGGATTTTATTCAATGAGTAATAAAAAAACACTTAAACAGTTTGGATTAGTAGCATGACATGATTTAAGTGGTATTTTAGGAAGACTTATTTGGCAGCAATCAATAAGAACAGAGTAGAGGTGAGAATAGCTAGATATGGAAAGTTCATGTAGGAGATTAATAACACATGTAGGTGATAATGAGTTCTTGAATTTGAATGGTGGTGGGGATAGCAGTAGTAATGCAAAAGGTATGAATATGGAGGATGTTTTCTAGGTAAAACTGATAGGATTTGGAGTGTTCCTGAGCCATCACAGAGATTTTATTGGATTTTATTGGTTCTATTTAGGATACTTTGTGTTTGAAATAGAAACATGGATATCCTGATGGGTTTTTCTGGCCTGTTTATTGTTAAATATAGGTCTGAAACTAATGAAAGCAATTGAGATACAGGTTTGCATTTTTCTGATTTACAGAGATGACTAAAGTAAAAGATAGAGCTTTGGAGGATTCTTGCATTTACAAGACACAATGAGAAAACCAACAGGACACAGAATGTAATGTACCTGAGAAATTGACTTCAGTAAATCTATAAAGTCAGGAGCCTGATTAATGAAAGTTCAAGAGAGTAAGAGAGTAAGAGAGAAGGGAGATGATAGTGTAGAGACAGTGAAGAGAGATGACTTACTCAAGAATAGCTATTCTCTTGGCTTCTGTACTTCTGTGCCCACCCAGTTATCCTCCTACTTTTCTGACCACAGAGATTTCTAAAACCACCAAAGTGTTGACTTTTTTCTTGGTCATCATCCTAAGTAATCTCTTAACAGTAACCTATGCTATTAACTTCTTAAAAGTCCTTCACTAGTACCTTTTATGTAAATAAAGCACAAATCTATATTTCAAATCCTTATCTCTATCCCGAGTCCTAGCCTATCATTTATAACCATCTATATAGTCATCTTCATATGTCTTCACAACCTCAAACTCAGCATGTACCAATAATACCTTCTTGCTGAAGGAACTTCTCTTTTGGCTTTATCATTTCACTATTCTTTCAATGTTAATTTTAGGTTTCAATTTGGCTGGGCAACATGGTGCCAGACTTTTGATCAAACGTTATTCTTGGTGTCTCTGTAAGGGTGTTTTTGGATGAGATTAATATTTACATTGGTAGGCTGCATAAAGCAGTTCACCCTCCCTAATGAAGATGGACCTCAGCTGAAGACCTCAGTAGAACAAAAAGATGGAGAAGAAGGAACTTGTTCTGCCTGAGCTGGAACATTAGTTTTCTCTTTTCCTCCAACTGAGATTTATAACCTCAGCTTACTTGGTGTATCAGGCTTTCAGACTCAGACTAGAACTATATCGCTGGTTTTCCTGGATCTCCAGTCTTGCTAACTGTAGATTTTGGGACTTAGCCTCCATAACTGTATAAGCCAATTCTTTATATAAATGCAATTCTTTGGTTCTCTTTTGCTGGAGAACCATAACAAATATACCGTTGCCACTGTTTGAAATCTTATAAGGAACTTTGATTTTCCCCTATTCATATTAATCATTAGTAAGTTCTACAGATTCTGTCATCATGCCTAATATTCTTTTCTATTTCCTTTGACACCACTCTAGGGAGCAATAATGCAGCTTTCTGCAAATTGTGCTCCTGCTTCTCCTCATTTCAATCAATTCTACTATGGCTGCCATTTAATCTACTTAATTTTTTTTTTTTTTGATCAAAAACTTCAGTGGCTTCTCACTGTCTATTTAATTAAATGCAAATTTCTTAGTCTTTCAATAAACATTCTTCATAAAATAGCTCCAGTTTGTCAGAGAGAATAAAAACTCTTTTATTTTGGTTCAAAATAAGTATACAGGGACAAGATAAGGGGAAATGGTAAGGGGAAGGGAGTGAAGGAAGAAACTGGTTTAGCAGCTATAAAATTAAGTCAATTAATTTTATTGAAGACATAATATATACAAGAAAAAAGACTCAATCTGATCAAAAGTGGGTAAGTAAAATCAGCAAACAAGAAAGGTCATTACAGTAGAGGAGACTTCTCTTTGAAGAAAAAGATTTCAGAAGATACTAGAAAAAGATGATCTCTATGAGATGGATAATACAGTATTATTTTATCCTATTTGATTGGATTCATAGTGAAAATTTCAGTACTAGGTAGGACCCTATAGGATGAATATTGGAAAAATTAGAGAACATGCCTAGGACGGTGGGCATAATATTGAATAAAGGATATGGATTTCATGCTATTAAAGTCCATGTTATATTTCATTGTTATATGAAATATTATTTCACATCATCTGAGATTTTAATGAAGGAACTGTTAATGTTTTGCTTGGAAATCAAAATATTTAGCAGGACCTCAGCTGTCTTTAAATACATAAGGGATGATTAAGAAGACATCTAATTTAACTTGTATAGTATGGCCCTGACAAGCACATTAGGACCTAGGTGAAAAGAAGACAGATTTATGCTCACTGATGAAAGAAGCTTCTCATAGTCAGTGCTGTCAAAGTTGGATTAGGTTGCTTCAGAAAAGAGTGGGTTTTCTGTCATTGTAATTTTTAGATTTATCCTGAATAAGTAGCCACTCAGAAGGAATATTATAGCATTAATTCAAACAGGATTCTATCTTCTAAAGCAGATTCAGCCCAATCCCTCTAATGTTACTGTAGGTTCCTGCCAGACATGATTACTCAGAATCTCTTATTTTTACACCTTACCAACTCATTTCTTCCCCTGGTTTTGTCCTTTTCCTTTCTGTTGATGAGATACTTAATTGCATAAAGGAGTATGAAGCTGGAGGAAAACAAGCATATTAACTAATACCTATGTATTTTTTTTAAAAAGATTTAATTTATTATTTATTTCACAGAGAGAGAGAGATCACAAGTAGGCAGAGAGGCAGGCAGAGAGAGAGGGGGAAGCAGGCTCCCTGCTGAGCAGAGAGCCCGATGTGGGGCTAGATCCCAGGACCCTGAGATCATGACCTGAGCCGAAGGCAGAGGTTTTAACCCAGTGAGCCACCTGGGCGTCCCATCCTGAAATGCTTTTTGACTGACATACTCCACCAGCTGGAATTGTACCTACAAATGAAGATCCAACCTAGATTATTCCTCATTACTGAATGTCTCTCAACTTAAATATCTTCTCCTAATTTTCTAAACTAGGTATGATGTTTTGAGAGAGAGCGCATACACACACACACACACACACACACAC
>CM052898.1:137953525-138048886 GCA_028534135.1 Potos flavus | reverse complement strand
GTGTTTAATAAATGCTTGATAAATAATTCTAAGTGCAAATAATATTTGGAGAGATTGAGGAATTTTGATGAGGCTTATGATCTTTCTGCTTAAGGCTCTCCTTTCATCATTAGCATATTTGTTTCACTATTTTTCTTACATATTCTATTAAGTTAAATTCACATAGTCTTTGGCTGTAAAACCAACCTGTATTTCAACTTCAGTAAGATTTAGTACCTGCAATTCACTGCACCTTATTTAAAGTTAAGCTTGTTATATAAAATATACGACTCCATGTTAGAGTCCAAGACTTAGAGTTTATCCTAGAATTGGGAGAGATTTTGATATGTAGAAAAACATTCTTTTAAGTTTTCAGATTATTCATCCTTTGCCAATTCACTTCCCTTTCAAGAAATAATCATTTCATTTAAACTGTACATTTATTATTATTTGGAGTTTCATACTGATACTAAAAAATGTAGACTGTAACTATGTCTCTCCTATTGAATTTAGCTGCTAAAATCATCTCTTTATAATTTGGAAAATTACCACAGTTCTCTGACCTTCTGAAGAGATCACGTTTGGAATTCTTCAACTTTTTTCTATATCAAAGAAAAATAAGTCCTGTAGATATCCCTCAGTTTGGAGTTTGTCTTTCACTTAGTGTAAAAAAAAATGTGTTATGTCTTACTTTGAGACTATAGACAGTAGGAAACATTTCCATATTAATTTTCATATATATTCCCTTCAATCCTGGTTTTATAAAAGCATAATGGGAAATACAGGAATACAGCAAGTTAACTAATTTTGGAACTCTTAGATACCTTGAATAACTATTGAGACCTTTGGTTATTATCTGTACCAAGTCTTTTGAGGCTCATCCACCTCTATTTTCCATTTAAAGGAGACCTTGGTCCTTGTGCCTTCAGAAAGGACAAGCCCAAAGGTCCCAGCTGCGTTTCCTTTTTATTCCCTAATCTGAGTCATCTCACTCACCTCCTAAGGCCACGTATCTCTTGCTGTTCTCTGTTGCATGAAGTGGCCTTTATGCTTCAGAAAATTTAAAGGTCATTTTCCTTTCTTTGAAACCTCACTACATTTTGTTACTTACAGTGTCAGTTTCAGTAAAAGAAAACAGAGAGGTGAATTGTTATTTCACGGGTGATAACCAGAGCTTTGGGGAGTACCTCTGAGAGTTGTTTTCAACCCTGGGTCAAAATGCCATTGTCCCAGACTGAGTTCTCTTCCCATTTTAACTCCATAAACTATAACCCAACAAAGGCATGGTATTCCTGGGGAGAAATGAAAGTTGTTTCATATGAAATTTTTTCATCACAGAAAATATTTAGAAAGAAGAAAAAAAGTGAGCTTACTGATCAAACAGAATGGAAATTAAGACAGGTTTAAAAGATTCTGCCTTCCAAAGCAGAGTTCTTGGAAAAATAATGGGAAATTAACACCCACCACGGCTTGATAGAAATATTTTTTTTCTTAGACAAGTTATTAGACATTTATCTAAAGTTGAGTTTTTTTTGCAACAAATAGAAAGCAACAGGTATTATGTTATAAATTTATTTTTGTTTTTGGGGGGTTTCTATTCTTTTCTACTATTGATATTAAGATCTTATAAAAAATGGCATCCCTTCCAAAGCTGTAAAATACATTTTCCAAGCCTGTTAACCCTGTAGCTTTGTAGAATTACATTCTGATCCATTATTTTATAATCATTACATACCTGAATGCTGTCTTTCATCCATTTTCTCACATCAGCTGGTTACTAATCATGTGAAATGAATACTGATTGGATGGTATCTGCTTGCCATGAATTCTGATTGGCTAGTTGCTTAGAAGCATGAAGGTCACTTGCTGAATTGTTTTGTACTTTAGTCAATATTGTCTCTTGTTCTCTTGCAGACCTGATTTTTGAGAGCATTATTTAACAACAACAAAAACCCTCAAATCCACACAGATTTGAGCAGAACTCCAACTATGGAAATAACATTATTCTCTTTATGGCACCTTCCTTTAAATAGTCACACAAGAAAATCTTCGCATGGATAGCCAAGGAAACCTACCTATGTGTGACGAGGTGTCTAACGGTGAAGATGTCACTAACAATAGACAAGTGTGAACAGGAGGTAAAAAGTGTACCCATCTCAACCACTTGTGGGCTCTTGGTAAAGTTTTTTTTCTCTAGTAAAGAAAGGCAATTTGGAAACATCAATGCCTTCACATTGTATTCATCTTTGAAGGAAGGAGGAGCTATAGAATAAAATTGAATCATTACTCTATCCATTCTGCAGATAGAGAAGGGAGAGTGTTAGAACATTCTCAGGCTTTCATCAATTGTTATTGGTGAATGAGAGGCAGTAACATCATATGCAACTGGTAGATGGGCAAGGATGAACTGTATAAAGAAGAAAACATTTAAAGACAGAATGTCAGGGATGGGAGGCAAATGCAGGAAATGCAGACAGTATGACTTGTGTTCAGAGGTACACTCGCCAAGTTCTCTAACTTCCTATAATAGGAACTGAGCTTCAAAATCGTCTGAATCATCTCAATCATCGTTAGTTCACCCTGATTCTGAACTCTCTCATAAGGCAGATGTTCCTTATTTAAATATTTATTTATTTTAAATGAAAGGGGGAAAAAATCCTCCAAATTACACATAATTCTTGAGGTAAGAAGTTAAAGAAACAACTGAGAAGCGAGACCGCAGAGGTTCCCATTTTCTATCCCCTTTGACTGTTTTTTCATTTTTCAATCTCTTCTTATGTTCCTCCCACCCACTGTTATTGTTCATTTTCTCTCAGTGCTCTTCTTTCTCCCTCTGAACCTCCACCCCCTCCCCTCATTCTTCCAGTCTCTCCAATTACTAGCAGGGCTGATTGTGTTTTTCCTTTTTCTCTTTTTATCTCCCCCACTGTCTCAGCCAAGGCTTTTCAAGTAGTCAAGATTTTTTTTGTTTTTCCAACGGCTTCCTCCTTTTCTGTTTATCTGCTCGTCACTGTTTTTACTTATCTTAGCCTCCTCCCGCGGGCGAATCGTTATCTCTTTTCTCTGTCTTAACCAATCATCGGTCATGGAGGCATTTTTTTAATCTAGTCTAAGACAGAGTATGAATAGTATCCAGGAAGGTCATTTGAGATTCTACTTAAAAATGAAGCTATGAAAAACCAAACTTTTTGTATCATTTTCTTGCTGCTCTTGCTAAAACCCGGCTTTCTAAGACACAAAAAAGAAAACGGAGATGGATCACCTCAGTCATTATAGGACAATCCCAACATCTAAGGTGACATTCAGCAGCATAAGTAAACTAACTAATAGGTAAATTACAAAATACATTCTGATTTTAGGTTTTGTGCTTTTCAGTGTTAAGATTTTTGATAACCATGCATTCAGTCAACACATTTATAGAGAGGGCTGCCTATAGGGAGGGTTGTCCAGAATAAGTACTTAACATTTTGTCAGAGAAAGAGTCATAGTAGTGGGAACAGCATTCTTCACGAGAGGATGATATCCTCTAAGGACAATAAATTATTAGGTCAGTTAGGTATGGCTCCCACAGTTGTGCCCTGCAGGGAGAAAAAAAAAGAGGCAAGACATGTGTCCTCAGATGGTCAAGGGTAGAACCACACAGTGTTCTCTATGTCAACACAAAAGTAATAATATTAACAGTCAGAATGGCTAAAATTAACAACGCAGGAAACAGCAGATGTTGGCATGGATGAGGAGAAAGGGGAACTCTCTTACACTGTTGGTAGGAATGAAAACAGTGCAGCCACTCTGGAAAACAGTATGGAGGTTCCTCAAAAAGTTAAAAATAAAGCTACCCTATGACCCAGCAATTGCACTACTAAGTATTTATCCAAAGGATACAAACATAGTGATTCAAAGGAGCACATGCACCCTAATGTTTACAGCAGCAATGTCCACAATAGCCAAACTATGGGAAGAGCTCAGATGACCATAGACAGATGAATGGATAAAGGTGTGGTATATAAGTACAATGGAATATTACTTAGCCATCATTCGAAAAGAATGAAATGTTGCCATTTGCAACAATGTGGGTGGAACTAGAGGGTATTATGCTAAGTAAAATAGGTCAGTCAGAGAAGGACAAATACCATATGATTTCACTCATATGTGGAACTTAAGAAACAAAATAAATGAACATAGGGGGAGGGACGGAAAAAATAAAATAAAATGAAAACAGAGAGGGAGAGAAACCATAAGAGACTCTTAACTAACTATAGGAAACAAAGTGAGAGTTGCTGGAGGGGAGGTGTGTGGGGTCATGGAGTAACTGGGTGATGGATATTAAGGAAGCATTTGATGTAATGAGCACTTGGTGTGATATATTACTGAAGAATCACTAAATTCTACCTCTGAAACTAATAATACATTGTATGTTAATTAAATTTAATTTAAATAAATTTTTTAAAAGATTTTACTTATTTATTTGACAGAGAGAGAGATCACAAGCAGGCAGAGAGAGAGGAGGAAGCAGGCTCCCCTGCTGAGCAGACAGCCTGATGCGGGGCTCGATCCCAGGACCCTGAGATCATGACCTGAGCTGAAGGCAGAGGCTTACCCCCCTGAGCCACCCAGGTGCCCCTAAATAAAAAAAATTTTTTAGTACATATATTTTGAACACCAAAAAAAAAAAAAGTAATAATATTAACATAAAGGTGGGGCGCCTGGGTGTCTCAGTGGGTTAAAGCCTCTGCCTTCGGGTCAGGTCATGATCTCGGGGTCCTGGGATCGAGCTCCGCATCGGGCTCTCTGCTCAGCAGAGAGCCTGCTTCCCCCTCTCTCTGCCTGCCTCTCCTCCTATTCGTGATCTCTCTCTATCAAATAAATAAATAAAATCTTTAAAAAAAATTAAACAAAATAAAAAATATTAACATAAAGGTAATGAGAATGGTGTTTAAACAAACATGGCATAGGCCTAATTTATCTTGTAAAATAATCATTTTTATATCAGGGTAGAAAATAAACTGGAGGAATGTCGGACAGGTAGGAGGGAAACCAGTTAGGAGGCTCTGTGGTATTCTGCACGAAACATGATAAGAAGTTGAAAAATCCAAGAAATAAGAACAAGAGATATTTAAGTCACAAACTTAGTGACAAATTGGGTGTAGGGAACACTTCCTATTTAGAAAGAGTCTGGGACGACACTCAAGCTTCTGGCTTGAGTGAATGGTGGTGCCACTCACAAAGAAAGAAAATCCAAGAGTAAAAACTGGTATGAATGGAAAACATGATGAATACAATTTTGTACATACTGAATTCAAGTTCATTTTGGGAATTTCAAATGGAAATTTTTATCAAAGACTTAGCTATATGGGCCTAACACTCAGGGTAGGGATCTGGACTGGCATTAAATTTTTAGAAGGCATAGAATATAAATAGAGATGTAAATAAATTTTGTCATTCAGGAAGAACAGGTACAGTTAGAAGGATGAGCCATTTTCATCTATTTTACAATTGTTAAACATTTGAGTGTCTACTATAGGTATTATGTGATTAGGGAGCTTAGCTCTACGGTAAGGATAGAAAGAAGAAGATATGATCCCTGCCAATTAATTCATATATTTGCTTATTTGCATTTAATAAACATTTACTATGTGATCATTACTCAGAATCCAGTAAGTTAGGAAGTGTGATTGATAAAGCCTCTATGGTAATGAAAAGTAATTTCTAGTGTAGCTCCTTTGAGGAATAAATATTATAGTTCAGAAGACAATGAAATAAAACATGTTAAGAGTGCTCTAGTAAAAGTATGTATACACTGCAGTAGTAGCATAAATGAAGAGTGACCTGAGAGATTTATACAGTTTCTGGGAGAAGGCCTGTAATCTCAGGTAAAGTACTTGGTATGGACGTAACACAGAGGAATAAAACTGCTTATGACATTCCATAGATAGTAAACAGTTTTGTGGGATTAAAGTGTAGATATCTGTGGGGATTAATTAGTTGGAGACTAAGATGGAAATGTTGACTAAGATTGGTGTACGAAGAGCCTTGTAAGCAACAGGAAGGAAACAAACTTTGTCCTGAAGGCTTTGGAGCCAGAGAGTTTTCACTAATAGACTGATATGTTCGAACACGTATTTCACAGAATAAATTCTCATCACTTTAGGGAGAATAGATTGATTATAACGGAACCTGGAAACAAGAAACATTTAAGATAATTTAGTGGGTTTTTTTGTTTGTGGTTTGGTGGTGTTTTTTTGTTTTGTTAGCTATTATTTAACTATCCTGGCTTTAAAAAAAATCAGTACTCATTACCAAGAGTAAAGTGCTGCTGCAACAAAAACACAAAATATAATTTCGGCTTAGTTGTTAATTCGTGAACAAACTGAAAGCTTGGTAGTCAGTTAAGGACTAGATGTGTGATCTCTGAAATGAGATGTGATCAAAATAGTAAGACTGTCACCTGTGTTAACTTGTGAGGTAGGCTACAAGCTTATGGAATGTGCAGATTTAAAAGATGTTCAAAATCTTTGTGTTTGTTACAATTAGTTGCCTGTGATAACCAGCCCCCAACATAGTCCTCGATGATCCCCATCTCCTGGTACCTTATACTCATGACTAATGCTGGTATGTGTGACCAAAAGCATATAGCAGAAGTGACTGCATGTCACTTCTAAGATCAGGTTATAAAAGACTATGGCTTTAGTCTTAGGTGCTCTCTTGCTCACTCACTCTCACTTTCTTTGAAACATGCATGCATGAGGAAGCTATGTCATGAGTAGTCCAATGGAAAGCCCCAAGTAGTGAAAAACTGAAGCTTCCTGCCAAACAGCCTTGCGGATAAACTTAGGAGTCAACTCTCCAGCCTCAGTCAATTCTTCAGAGACTACAGCCTCTAGTGGACAGTTTGGCTGCAATCTCATGAGAGACCCTGAGAAAGGAGCACCCCGTTAAGCTGCTTCTGGATTCCAAATCCACAGAAAATATGAAATGGTAAGTGTCTGCTATTTTTGGCTAATAAAACAGAAAAATTGATTTTGGGTCAATTTTTTATTCAGCAATACGTAACTAATACAGTTGTCTTTGGAAGAGATGAGTGAAAGAGAGAATCGGCAAGTTTGCAAGCAGAAAGAAAAGAAACAGTGTCCAGAAATTTGGAGCTTTGAAGGGTTAGAAAATCCAACTGATTTTTTTTTTTTTTTCCCAACTGATTCTTGATCCCCAATAATAGGAGATGGGATTCTAAAAGAGTAACAAAGTGCCAATAAAACGTTTCAGTTGATTAAAGAGACTCAGGGGAAAAATCTAACTAAGGGTGGGGCCTCAAGGTAGCTACCATCAAGTTGTTGGGAGAAGGCTGTAGAGCTTAGAAAGGAAAAGAAGCGAAACATGTTCGAGCACTGTGTCTCAAAAGAACATTGAGCACGGTTATTAGCACATGTTGCTGACTACAGGCAAATAGATCAGAAGCCTGTTAGGATGTTAAAGATCCTATATCACCAAATAAATTATGAGCCCAGACCAAAAAAGCCAGAATTTCTAGAAAAAAGTAATTCTTGAATTCGTATGTAATTGAGAAATCAGATGAGGAATTTAAGTTAGATGTTTTTAAATACTTTGGGCTACCATGAGAGGATGCTGAGCTGCAAAAGTTGCACAGTCTCCAAGGTGTGAACATATTTCCAAATGCCCACCTCAGATGACTTCAAGAAAATAGTAGGTGAGTGATGGCCTCCTTTCCCCCTACAGACGGCAGATCTAGGAGCCACTGAGAAAAAAGCGGGCAAGAGCACAAAAACCAGGTTGGGGCAGGGGAGCTTTTACAGTATAACACAGTGTGATTTTGGAATTGGTTTGGACCTGTGACTATGTGTATCTCCCATTCATTCTTTTCTCCAGCAAAAGAGTTTATTGAGATTATACCTTCTCTGTTCCATCATTGTGCATTTGGTGTATATATGATGGGAGAGGTGAAGAGACAGAAAAGTTATCTTTTTATTTCCTCATTTGTTGGATGGGGAGGAACAATATCTGGGCTTCATGGATAGGACTGTGGAATTTGAGGTGCATGTAGTGTCTGGGTTGCCTCCCCTAGGGAGGGGGTGATAGTACTATGTGTGATTAGAGGAGTATATGACCATTTGGGGGCTGGAAGGGCTGACCGAAGCACAGAAAATGCTTGTGTTCACCGTATCTCATTTCATTTCTTCTTCAGCCTTTCCTGCAGAGTGAGTTCTGGCCAATGAATTGTGAGTGTAAGTGAAGCATTCTTCTTCTGGGCTGAGATAAAAGGTGGCTTTCCCTATCGTCTCCCTCTTCCCACTTCATGGTGACCTTGAAGGCCATTTTTTAGGATGGCAGAGCTACAAAGCAGAGAATGATACACCTAAGACTGTAATGTGAGAGAGGAGGACATTTTTATTGTGTTAAGCTGCTGAGATTCCAGGGGCTAGAGTGGTGGGTAGGGTTAATTCTCCTGACTCACTTAGATTCCCTTCCCTTATCTTCTCCACCTCGCATAAGAATAGTAAAAACATATCTACTAAACAAATAATATTATTAAGATTAATATCCTCAAAGTTTGGGAAACATTTATCAGATAGAATAGTTTTACATTTCATTTATAGAGGTTTCTTAAATGATTTGTGAATTCATATTTATGCTATGATAATGATTATGTATCAGGACTTATTTTATGTATATACTGAATTGTGTACCATACCTGCAAACGATACTTCTGATATGGGACCTTTAATACAGGTATCTTTTGCAACTAGGAGAAAATACTTAAATACACAGCTTCTTTCTATTTAAACCGTTGCATGGAATGGCTTCCCTATCACTGCGTACATGAAAATATCCAAACTCTTGAAATTCTTCCAGCATGCCAGAACTTCTACTTTCCTTCTAAGCTTTTCCATACATCAGGGCAATTGGAAATTATATGTCTGTGATTTTTCTAAAGATAAATATGCATTTCCTCTGTAATCACTATCTAGATGACTTTCTATTCTGATAATGTCTACATTGCCCTTTCTCCTCTACAAATATGAGCAGATCCATCTCATCTAAAAGCTTTCTAATAACATGGGAACCAGATAAATGTAAACCACTATAAATGGGTGATTTCTTTATTCCTTAATTTAGTGATAACAAAATCACACAAAAATTTTCACTTCAAATGCCCCAAATACTATATGGCTCCCTTATTTTCATTATGATTTGCTCTATTTCACTTAAAATGACATAGTTAATTCTCTTTACATAGCATTTAATTTGGGTCCATTTGCACCTAAAAGAGTAGTAGCAAGGCATGAGTGCTTTCCCAAACTTGCTTCTGGGACAAGTTAAAATTGGCTATCAAAGCAGAGAATAGAATGGCCACAGGGTAAGGCATCCTTGATAATGAATAATTGTGAAGAGTAGAATCTGAAATCTCATTTGAAAATTAGAGAATACAAATTTAAACACATATTGACTTCTTTATATACTTTTCTGATTTCCTTCCTTCTTCCTGGGAAAACAAAACTTTCAATTATCAACATGGCTGATATTTTGTAAGCTCCGAGTTGATAAAGGTTCTTGCAGTTGAGTTACAAAAAAAGTCGTCCAGATGCCCTTGCTTATTTTCATCAACATCATCTATTTTGTTCTGTTTCCCGTGTTGTTCTGACTGTCTAAAAATGTATTTGAAAACAATTAAAACTCTTTCGCCCTTTAGGATGTTTTGATTCCCTTTCTCTTGCCGTGTTCCCTTCTCGCCAATAAAACTATAGCATTTCTTTAAATGAGAGGAGCACAGTGATATCAAATACTGACAATTCATTTCTAAAAGGGCATTCAATTTTCACCCTAAATGAGTTGTTCTAAGGATGAGACTACAGTTCAAGGTATGTGGTAAATAGGACAGAAGAAAGTGAAAGAAATTCACAGGTAGAGAAGAAAAAAGGGGGTAGTGAATAGTTTATTTTCTGTCTATGATACAAATGAACAGAGAATAAATTTTGGTTACCTTCCTGGTGATTTCCTGTTTCAAGAAAACATCAAACGCCACAATTATAATTTGCATCATACCTCAGATACTTTGGTATTTAGAAGGGACTTCTTCCTAAGAAGCCACTAGTAATTTGACAAATATCACTATTCAATAAATAGTATTTTTAGTTTGTACTGATGACAGATCTTATTGCAAATGCAGTTTGATACTGGACACTATATTAGTATTATATGTGGGTGCCAAATCCAAAAGTTCATGTAAATCTTCTGGTTTGAGGTCTTTTTCCATGTTCTCTCTGCCCTTCTGTCAATAATTGAAAAGTATTCTATCAAGATCCTGGATTCATATGGTCAGTCTTCTCCATAGTTCTAAAGAAAAAAAAAAAACGCGCTAGAATTTTTGGGTACAACCTGGTATATCCTTATTGTCACTGACCCAGGGATATGTTATAAGTGTTTGTAATATGTCTGTTTCCAGGACAGAATCATTTTTTTGGTGAGGCATTTTGTCACAGTTTTTTTTTCTTCTATTCTTAGATGTAGAATAGACTACACAAAACCAGCTTATTTTGTAGTCCTGGTTTTTAGCCTTTACTACTGGTAATGCTAAGTGGATCAAATCTAGGCCGAGGACTTGACTTAGGGCAAGTTAGAGTGACTCAGAATAAATCCAGGATCCTGTCAAAGGCATCTGACACTCAGCAAAATTATCAAATGAGCACTCTATGTATAATTCAGGGCTATAATGTAAATGGAGACCAGTAATTGTAAGGAATCGGCACCTAGGATCAGTGTTTAGATCTGGAAAGGTTTCTGAACTGAGCGTGTTAAGATGACTCACACAGAGGTTTCCCCAAAGATCAAGAGAATCCAATTCCTAACTAAGCAGCTTCCATGTAGCAGACAGATTTAAAAAATAAATTCCTTCATTGATTCCTCCTTGAAATGTAATCCAGTCAGTAAGATAAAAACCTCCTTGCACTTGAGTCTTATTTGTCATAATTATGCATCTTTAGGGTTTCATAATGACCAATTTAATCACTTTGCCGTTTAGAGGGCTATAACAGCCAATCATGATAATAGGTTTGGTATTTGGTAGGAACCATTTAACGCCCAAGAGCCCTTATTCTGAGCCTCTTGATGCTACTTCAACTTGACAGGCAGCTTCTGATTAGCACACGTTGCAAAACCTTTGGTAAAATGCTCATTTCTTTTAAGTAAACTCTGTGACCTAGTAGTAGGCATGTTGGCTTGAAAACAAGGTCACCATGGGAGAGAAGTTTTCTCCAAAATGCTTATTCTCTTCCTAGTCATCCATTGTAACAGCCTGAACACACCAATAGGCTTCTAGTTCCTCAGTAATTCCAAATGTAGGTTACATCTAATTGGCTGGTGATAATGCACTAGAACTTCCAAAACAAGCTCTACCATTTGCATTAAGTGGCACTGGGAAAGTCACAAGCTAGTCCAAAACTTACCGTTTCCCTATCATCAACAGCCTTCCCCAGTAACTTGTCACACTAACACGATGAGAAGCAACAAAAAAGATCTTAGGGCATTTGTTCTCAATCTGTGATGGACATCAGCACCACCAGGAGGTTATGCTTTAAATGTAGATTCTTGGGGCTTATCCATAGAGGCTCTTACTTATTACGTCTTAGTGGTTCCAGGAAACTCCATTTAACAAGAATCCTAGTGATTTTGATATAAGTAGCCCTGGATCACATTTTGAGAAATGTTGTATAAAGCCAATTACTGGTCGATTGTAGATTGGCTACTACAAGTAAAGACATCTCCCCATTTTATCTAAAAGCATTGAGAAAATGGTTTTCTTTTCTTTCTTCTTCTTCTTTTTTTTTTTTTTTTGCCTATGCTTCCATTTCCTCAAAACTAAACAATTGCTTTTCTAAAGTATTTTGTGCATTTATTTCCTTGGGAAAAAAAGAAGGTAAAAAAACTTAAAGTTTTGTGTTTCATAGCACGATTTTAAAAATGAAGAGAGATTAGACTTTGGAAAGCTTTGCCAAGGTCATAATTCACAGTATAGTGGTTTGATCATGTGATGCGGATTCAAGTACCATCTATAGCACTTATGAGATTTTAGTTATTTAACCCTCTGATGCTCAGTATCCTCCTCTGTACTATGTCTATGTTACTATAGAGATAGTAACATATATCTTACAATTTAACACAATAATTCACATGTATATATATATGTATATGTACAGTACTTGACCAAGAGTGATCTTTTATCTTCATTATAATCATCAAGGGACTACAGAAAAATCTTAACATCCTCAAAAATCTTTGTCTGGGAAAAAGAAAACGGCTTCTAGTCACTCTCTCTAGCCTAGTCTTCTGTATAGGTAGAGTAAAAGTAGAATTGAACCTGAGAAATAAAGAATGCCATTTAAAGATAGATAGGCTGAAGCACTGGAAGAAATGCCCTGGGACTGCACTGCAGGTGGCTAAATGTGCTGAGGTCGGCCCATGCCCAGCAAGACCTTTGCAAGCTCAGATGGCAGGAATAAGGCAATGCCATGCTCTGGGGTAAAGCAGATCATCTGGAACTGTCTCCTTTTCCCCACTCTTGTTTGCTCGTGCATATGCTACAGTTGTTTTTTTTTTCCCTCAAATAGCCCATTGTCTTGTTCTGAAAGGGGATAGGTGGATAGCATGGCTACAGGAACTAAGTTATTTTCTTTGCCGTCAGTATAGTTTGAGAAGAAATGTGCGACACATACAATTTTGTTATGACATACCCCACAAAGTATGTATGTTAACTGAAGAATATTTCAAGCTGGTTTCCCCAGATTAGAGGTCCTCAGCCCCTATCTCTAACTTTGCACTAGCATCAGCCTATGTGACACACACAGATGGGGACCCAATCAAAATGGCTACCTCATTTGCAATGACAGCTCTACTTAATGAGGGCCAGAGGGTGGGTGAGGGCGATGTAGTGATGATTCACAGAATTGCAACTCTCCCCAGGGTCAGCTGCTGTAGCTGCTGGTCTTTTGCTTTATAGAAAAAAAATACAGGTTTGGCTCCTACAGGTAAGTGAGCCGGTCAGAGTCACCCTCCTTCCTCTATTCTCAGGAGTGCAGTCAGCATGCAAATCAGATGATCCCGCAGACTCTGATCATTTGAAACCTCAGAGATGAGTCTTCTCATAGAATGCAAATAAATATAAAAGAAAGATTTATTTTGTAAATTGTTTTCTTTATAAAAACTTTTAAAAAATGCCTTTATTTTTTGAATGGATAGCCTTCCTTTGTAGAGGTCTATGATGTGATGTTGACATAGCTCATAAAAAAAGACTAAAGAGTACCAATGGAATACACGGAAGTAAAAGGAAAGTGATAACAAATCAAAGCTATCTTGAGACGGATAATTAGGAAGTTGCCACGACATGACTACTCACAAATTTATCTGCTGCCCAGATTAATGCTATGTATTGGGATAACACTGACCTCCCTCGAGGCTCTCTGCCTCCTCAGTTGCAGGACTTTGAGAAGTTGGTGGCGCCCCCTTCAACGCTTCTTCTTCCTCTCTACCTGGCTGATTTTGGTGTATGGATGGTGGCAATTTCTCCAGAACTTGTTTTCAGGTTTCTAAAGCTTAATAGAGCATGCAACTATCTGGGCTCAAAGCTATCTAAGCCGCAGCGTTTTACCCTGTAAGCAGGGAATAATTTTAAATTTCCCTTACGTACCGTATAGGGTTATTTTTATTATTTATAAGTCAATATTTGTAAAGCACAAAGGTTGTGGAGACAGGGTGATAAATAAAAAGAAAAAGAAACAAACAATAACTTAAAGTTTTCCAGCAGCAGTCTGAATATGACGTAAACCTGAGCTCAGCTCCATTGTAAAATCCAACACTTTCTTTGACAGCCTTGAAGATGTTAGGAAAAACTCATCTTTTGGTTTTCCTTCCAACCGCTGTTACCTATGGCCATGGTTTCCGCTGATCTGTAGTGCATCCAGGAGATGTAAGAAATTTAGTATTCCGTAAAGGAATCAATTCCTCTAAATTTGACTGTATAACACAGGTTCAGATAATCTTATTAACATTTAATGATTATGTAAACTAAATTCACCTATTTCTCTTTTGAAATTTGTTAATAACTTCTCTTGAAAGTTTTCTAAGTCATGACACTTCATGCTAATTTGACTTTTTATTTTCATGATTGTTTCCCCTATGTTCTTTTTTTTTTTAAAGATTTTATTTATTTGACAGAGAGAGACACAGTGAGAGAGGGAACACAAGCAAGGGGAGTGGGAGAGGGAGAAGCAGGCTTCCCACGGAGCAGGGAGCCCGATGCAGGGCTTGATCCCAGGACCCTGGGACTCGATCCCAGGACCCTAGGATCATGACCTGTGCCGAAGGCAGACGCTCAACTACTGAGCCACCCAGGTGCCCCAAGTTTCCCCTATGTTCTTAAAGGGACAGATTCTATTTTTCACTCTAGATATGAACTTACATTCTTTACATTTTGCCCTGAAAATTGTGACACTTCTGCAATGGTAGTATTTTTAAATTTTTAATGTAAAAAATGAACTACCTCTGTAAAATGTAAAATGATCATGTTTTTCCTATCCCTTTCCCTTTCTTATTGGTATGTAATTTTTTTACTCCTGACAAATGAAAGACTCAAGATGAAAATGCTGATTTATCTCAGCATAGGTATGATATACAGGAAAAGAACAGTGCTGATAGGTCCTTATGAATGCATACTCTTAGGGGAAAAAAAAAAAAACAAAGATTGCTTTCCAAGTTTGAGTTCTGTTTTGAGAGTCTAAAAATTAAGAATACAGGTCCTAGAGCTTCCATATGGTGGAGGTTGGGCCAAAAAAACTTTTTATTTTTCCCCGACCCCTGTGATTTGAACCTGGCCTTTGGAAATGACCAGTGGCAACTCAGCAACGCAGCAGAGGCAACAGCAAACTGGAGACAGACAATCTGGAACATGAGATCTCCTGCTCTTAATGGTGGCATTTTCAGGAAAACAAACAATCAGTTTTGGGGCAGGAGGGAGGAACCAGGTAGAATTTCATGAGTCTACCACCTGGGGATATGAGGAGTGACTCTAAAGAGGATAAAGGATACTCACTGCAGGCAAGAAGGGAGTGCTAGTCATTATGATAAAAATGACTAACTGCCACCACCTGAAATGCAACTTTATTTGGTAACCCAACTTAGAAGCGAGTCATATCAGTTATGAAATTATTGAATTATAAAAATGTCAAGATCCTGTGACCCTTTCATAAGGCTTACTTTCTCTTAATATTTTTTAGTCCTTGTCTGTAACTTATATGTTGTGCTGTTGGATAATAATCACAGTGGCCGGGTTTAACTGCTGAAAGGCAGCTTCATTTCAGCTTAGAATAAGTGATCCCTACCTACTGGTAGTGGAATCTTTTGGGAATTTCTATGGAGAAGAGAAATAACATCAACTTAGTCATGAAGATTGAATCCTCCTTTTGGAAGTCTTGTTTTATACTAGAATCTAAATGAAATTTGTCCGGAGGTGACCTCACACTTCCTTTAGCTTCAGTCTGTGGTCCCAAAGGGAACTGCAGCCAACTTTAGCTATTAAGTCTTTGCATTCTACACTGATTGGAATTTGGTTAATAGTAGGTATTTTCATGGAGAGGCTGAGGTGATCATTTACTAGAGAAAATCTTTCCCCTCTCGCCTCCTTGAAACAGAAGTACCAAGTATGATACAGATGTTTAATTGAGACTGTGGCTGCCTGGGCATGGAATAATACCCATATTTCCAGAGACAGGTACAAATAAAAGCTTATGTAAAGTATTTCTAGAAACGTCCTTTGTATACTTACCATTGTTGGTCTTACCAGTTTAACTTCCCCCACATAGAATTCATTAAAGGACTTTTCTCATAAATTATTAAAAAAAAATAATAACAGAAGAAGCCTGTTCTGCCCTCCCAGAGCTATCCATTTTCTGTCTGATGCTACCATTATTCCTGTCAATACCCAGGTAATTAATGGTACACATGACTGATAGCTTGCTTCTTCCAGAGCTTTGTTATCCCCTTCACCCAAAAGTGCCTGTTCATGGTGGAGGTCAGTGCTGATCCCAGATAAAAGGGACCTTGGTCTTTTTGTTTAATTTAGTGCCCTTCTTCCACACAGTATTCAGGACCTAGCTGACTGCTTGGCACATGATACAGGCTACTCAGGGAATATTTGTTAATGATGATGGTGATTATCACCATCCATGTCACAGACCATTTGGGCCTTCTGTGATTAAAAGACACAAAAATTCTTAGTCATTGGTTTTATGTTTTTGTTGTTAGTGAATTAAAGGAATTATATATATTATAGAGGGTGTTAGAGATAGATAGTTTTAGAAACAGATTCAGGCATTTTTTTTTCCAATCACATATTTAATGACCAATGTTGTACTAGGTTGATGGAGGTGAGAAGAAAGTAATAAAATAGGAAGGCATATTAGTTCACTTGATTTTACATGTTACTCTTAGGGCAGCAGAAGAGTCATTCAATGCAAAATTGATAAAAGCAATAAATGCTACAGTTGATCATCAATGACTTACCCCAAGATCAAATTTTCCCGTAAAATTAATGAGTATTTATTAGGATCTGGTGGGGAAACCTGTATATTTTTATATTTTCCAGGAAGCATTGGTGAGTTGTCTCTGGAGACATATAAGTGGTCATCACAGAAAGCTTAGCTTGAGATACAATATATTAACGATCAAAACTCTAGATTGAATAAATACCTAGGTTATGATTATCAAACACCTGGTTAAAGGAATACTGCGAGAAATATTAAAATATAAGCAAAATATTTGCTAGAACCTATTTTGTAAGCAACATGTAATGTGTGGACTGGATTATGGTAAAGAGGATTCATAACTGATTGAAAAAATTTCCCAAAGAATTAAAGGATTGATGTCACTTTGAAGGATCTAGGAAAGAACATGACAGTCAACTTTGCTGATTATAACTAAACAGATCAAAATAGCTAAACTACAGAATAACAGTAATAATAATGATCACACATTGAATTTTACTACATGTTAGAATAGTCAGATGATAGAACAGTATCTGGAGGGTAAGCTCTACTTCTGAACTGACACATACAGCTAATCCCCTATCACCTTTTATTTCAAGGAAAGTCTTCAGGGAGTTGATGCTTTGTTTAGACTACTGTAACAAGAATTTCAAGATTACTGCCTTTTTATAACACTTCAACAATAAAGCAAATCTACTAAGATTGTATGTAACAGGGATAAATGTAGTCTTTTCCTTCCATTGAAAAAAGATGATGTAGAGGCGCCTGGGTGGCTCAGTGGGTTAAAGCCTCTGCCCTCGGCTCAGGTCATGATCTCCGGGTCCTGGGATCGAGCCCCGCATCGGGCTCTCTGCTCAGCGGGGAGCCTGCTTCCCCGTCTCCCTCTCCCTGCCTCTCTGCCTACTTGTGATCTCTCTCTGTCAAAAAAAAAAAAAAAAAAAAAAAAAAAAATCTTTAAAAAAAAAAGAAAAAAGATGTCGTAAACTTGAGATGGGAAATAGATGGCCCATTGGCCTCGTGTGTGAGATTACTCACAAGCGTTCTGGTTGACTGTGATCTCACAGCCACTGGTAGGGCTGTGGGCAAAAACCTTCCCACCAATTTTTGAAAGTCCTCATGATACTCATTATCTCAAGGATAATTTCATATTTTTTTGTTTATCTTTTATTCCTTTCTCACTTTATTATTATTTTCTCAGGAAGTGTTATTTCCTTCCCTTCCCTCATTGTCCTTTTAATCTTCAAGAAAAATAAACCAGGTTTAGTCAATCTCAGTGTCAGGATGGATGGAGTTCTGGGGCATTTTCTAGAGTTTTCTTTCTATTTTCTACCCACAGAGATAAAACCAAAGACAGAATTCTTGGCCTTCTTCCGGCAGGAGAGAAAAGAAGTAGGTCTGCTGGCAAGATCCATGTGCAGGCTGGCAAGTGAGCACCTCTCTGTGAGTAATAAAAGTTAGTTATTTTTTATTATCTAGCCCAGTGGAACTCACACTCCAGTGTGTATAGAACTCTCAAGGAAAGTTTGTTAAAATGTAGATTCCTGGACTATATACACCTCAGAGATTGTGGTTTAGTAAGTCTGCAATAGGGCCTAGAATTCTACCTTTTTAAAAATATACACCCAAGTAGATTTAGTTGTACGTTTACTCATTTGTTAATATTAATTCTACATATATTTTTGAGCAGAAAATATGCTCTTGTAGGGTACAGCAGTGCCACCAAGGATATGATGCCTACAAGGCACCCTTGTAGGGTACAGCAGTGCCACCGAGGATATGACAGTGAATAAGATGAACAAAGTGCACACTGTCATGGGACTTATATTCTACTTTGGGGCTACAGATCAAAAAATCTCATAAATAAGTAAATAATAAATTTTCAAATAGTGACAGTGCTACAAGGAAATAAAATAGCCCAGTGGCAAAAAAAAGTAGCAGGGAGTGTGTGTTATTTTAGCTAGGGGTATCTGGGATGGCTTTCCTTAGGATGTTGTATTCAAACTGAGGCTTTAATGATACAAATGACTGTGCATGTGTGTGTCTATGTGTGTGTATGTTTGTATGCATACGTGTATAGATGTAAAAATGTATTATGAGCATGTGTATGTATATATACACATAGCCTGAGGCATAAGATGTATAGCAATTGCAAAGGCCCTGAGGTAAGAAGAAGCTTGATAATCTTGAGTAATAGAAAGCATGGCAGGGTGGTCAGAGCAGGGTTTCTCCACAGTTGAATTACTGACTTTTTAGCTAAATAATTCTTTGTTTTCTGGGGCTTTCTTGTACACTGTAGGATTCTAATAGCTTCCCTGGCCTCTACCCACTGGATGCTAGCTATACCCACCGGTTGTGACAATCAAAAATATCTCCAGCCATGCCAAATGTCTGCTGGGGGGCAAAATTGACCCTAGTTGAGAACCACTAGGATAGAGCTAGTGGGAGAAGGAGAATGGTAGGAGATGAGGATAATAGAGCGTAGCTAAATCACATAAGGCCATAATAATCCTTGGATTTTATTCCAAGAGATTCTGAAAATCACTGGAGGGTTTTAAGTGGGGCTGAGGGAGTGATACAATCTGATTCATGTTTTTAAAAGAACGCTTTGACACCTGGGTAGGGAACAGAGGGGGTGGAAAGTGGAAGTTGGGACAACTGCAGTAGTCCAGTAGAGACATAATGGGATTGAAAGTATTTAGTAAGATGACGCTGGAGTCAGAATATATATTGGAAGGCACTTTGGCAGGACTTCTGGTGGTCAGTAGACCACGCTTGCAGAAACAACATTCTCCACCCTTGCCATTCAAAATGGGATCCATAGACCAGCAGCATGGTCATCATCGGGGACCCTAGATGCAACAATCCAGGCCCCACCCCAGACATGCTGAATCAGAATCTGCATTTTAATAAAATACCCCAGGTGATTGCTATGTATGTCAAAGTCTGAGATATTCTGAGAGGAAGAGGCTCTGTTGGAGGTCACGGAGAGTCAGGGGCAGTCAGAATTGGAACTCAGCCTTCCGTTCCCTGGTTTCAGATCCCCCCCAGTGGCCTGCTCAGTAGGATAATGTGTATCTCTTGTTAGAGTCCTTTCTCAACCAGAAATGGCAAGTTTATCCCTTAATTCTCACAGGACAAGGAAAAGTCACCCTTCAAAAAATAAAAGATTGAAATTCCTCCAGGGAGGAAGAATGAAAGATCCATGGTATCAATTTAAAGCAAAAAAGCGTTTAAAAACCAATTACCAAGCTGTGTTGTTGTTGCTCACAGGGCTGGCATCTTTCCCCTGCTCAGAGTGTTAACATTGCAAATACAAAACAAATCCCTTGCAAAGTGATGCCAGGATTGGGGTGTGGGCAATGATGAGGAGGCTTTGAGATCAGCCCCTGCTCAGAGAGCTGTTTGGCTACACATTCAGGACAGGAATCTTCCAGATCACAGGGAGCAGGATTTGCAACTGGAACCATGTTTCTTTTCCCCTCCATGCAAAGAGAGATTTTGGAAAACTGAGTATCAGTCTGTGCTCCCCTTGTCTTTATCATCCTCTTCTCTGGCTAGCTGACTTGCCTCTTTCTCATCCTCCAGGGAGATGAACCATTTGTCAAATTCTCTTCTCCTCAAAACCTAAGTCGGGAAATAGCTACCGTCCTATTTGGCAGCTCCTGCAGAGCTAATATGCTGTGCTTATCCCAATCTGTGGTCCCCATCATATCATAAATTAGAGAGCCTGCTTTGGAGGATGAGCTTGAGGGGAGAGAAGGATAAGAAAAGTGATTCAAATCCTCAAGGCTGCCTTTCATTTGACAAGATACCGATCTCCGTCTCTAAGGCTTAGAAGTGTGAGGGCAGCCTCACCTCCTTCACAGCCCAGGAGTAATTTGGGGAGCCACTTCTGCCAAGGGGGTTTTCTGATTTCCTGGAGTTAGCGGAGTTTATAAAGGGCAGGTAAACCAACCGCTGTATGAGCGCAGTGGTTGGTGGGCAGGGAGATGGCTATAGGCTCACACAGGAAGGAGGATAAAGCCGTGTGCCTTTTTAGGGCTGGATGTGAAACCGTTCCTCTCTGCAGGGGACTGGCCCCTGAAGAACACAGCTTCTGTCATTGCACAGCTGTCATCTGCCATTAGCAGGTTCCTGACAGGGACATGTGGAGTTCCCCAGTGATTCTTCACAGCAATAGAAGCTGGGCAGTGATGCAGGTGTGTGTGTGTGTGTGTGTGTGTGTGTGTGTGTGTGTGTGTGTGCGCGCGCGGGGCGGGGGGGGTGTGGAGAGAGAGAGAAAGAAAGAATGTGTTTGTGCTGGGAAGAGACAACAAAGAAAAAAGGAGAGGTTAAAAAGCAGATTCTGAACACTCAGATGTTGATGCATTATAGATGGAAGAAAGTAGGATTTGAGCCAGATCTTCCATTTTGATATCAGGGGCTTTGAGGAAGTCATTTTATGCTTTTGGTCTTCCTTTTCCTTCTCCACCAACTGAGAATAGAAGCAATCTATGATTTCTAGAATCTTTAATACGTGCCGGGGCCCAGGCTAGAGCACATTGTAGGTACTACCTTGCTTAATCTTCACAATAACCCAGGAAGATAGGAACTATTCTTACCTTTTTTTGGAGACAAGGAAACTGAGGTATGAGAAGCTGAAGTAAATGTCCTCCACAACCCTAGATGTGGGTGATGGAGTCTAGATTCCACCCAGGCTGTCCAACTCCAGGGACCTCATTCATTAGCATTGTGGCTCCTCAAATGAGGATGCCCACCTCGTGCTGTGTCTGGGTTGTCAACTAGAGCATGGGTGGGGAACCACATTGTACGGGGAGTGCTGTGCCAATGGTAGCTATTGTTATCTAAGGAATTCGGCATTAACTTATTTGTTCATGGAATACTTGCTGAGAACCTGGTTCTGTTCTATAAAGTGTCATTAGGTATAACATATGAAGAAGGGCAGTGAAAAAAGAAGATATTGGCTCTTCCCTCAAGTGACTCATATTTTATCAAGTGTTAGGAAGAAAAATAATGCATCTGTATAGCAGGTTCATAAAGCCAGGAATCAAGGACATCCCACATGCTCATCAAAGAAGACTGAAACAAAACAACTGCTTATCTAACCCCTGTTCTAGCAGATGGTAAGTTCTAGTTTCAGTATTTCAAAAGTTGCACTTAATCGTAACCATGAGACCTCTTTTTATCTCTCATCCTATCACTCTCCAGGAAATTTCAAGGGAAATACTGAAAATGAGTAAATTTTAATTCTTAAGCAGGTAATATTCCCATTGTTGTAGTTTAACAGACATAGTTGAGGTACTGGATCATAATAAATGATAGTTTGTCTGGTGTTCATCACCTGGAAATGGTACCACTAGTAGGTGATTCAATGGTACAATGATAATTGATGATCACAAAGATTACCTTGAGGCAGTGCTTTGTGGATCACTTAAACAAAAAAAGGAGTTTCTTTTAGTATATTTTTGGTTATATTTTATCAAAATACAATTCTTTGAATGTTAGCCACCAGTAATAAAATATGTGATGATACCATTGATCAGAGCATTTCAATTGCCCATTATGCCAAAACAAGTAATTCTGCACAGACACGCTCAGTATCTTATTTTCCCCCAAAACAGTTTAAACTAATTTTACATAATTGTGTGTCTGCTTATGAACAATGGCAAGGGGTCACTCCTTGTATTAGTTTCCCATTACTGCTATAACTAACTGCTATAAATTTAGTGGCTTAAAACAATAAGCCACTACGGTTCTGAAGGTAGAAAATCCAAAATGGGTCTCACGGGGCTTAAAATTGAACTGACAACAGAGCTGCACTCCTTCTGGAGGCATTAGGCGAGAACCTGTTTCCTTGCCTTTTTCCAGCTTCTAAAAACTGCCTGCAGTCTCTGGCTCACGGCCCCTCCTCTATCTTCATGCCAGCAGTGTGGTATCTCCAAATCTCTCTTGGATTGTAACCCTTGCTTTTGTGATCACATCTCCTTCCCCACCCTGATCCTCTTGCTTTCCACTGATCAGGACCTTTGTGATTATATTTGGCTCACTCAGGTAATCCAGAATATTCTCCCCATCTTCAAAATCTTAATTTAATCACATCTGCAAAGTCCCTTTTGCCATGTAGGGTAACATAGTCACAGGTTCTGGAGATCAGAATGTGAACACCTCATGGGAACATTATTCTGTATACCACACTCCCTTAACAATAACTCACTCATCGTAATGTTCTCCTCCTCTGACTCCTCAATTGGAAGCTTATTGGCTTCCAATTTCTGGAAGTAATGGTCTCTTTTCACATATGAGGGGTAGGGTGATCCTGAAATGAAAACTACTGAAGTTTATGAGATTGAAGGAAGTAATTTCGTACAGAGCCTCTACTAATATTGGGCCAAGGGGTCCAAGCTCAAGAGAAGGGCTAAGCTGGTAATGGCTGCACCGTGCGTACTTACGCACCAGTGATGGCAGTTACTTAAACTTCTGTTTCTTCAAGCCTTGACTTAGGGTATTAGAACAACTGGAAGTTAGAGCATAAGAGGAAGAAAGAAAATGATGGAGAATATTTTCCTGATGCCAGACAGTGGAGAACACAAAAGGAGATTAGGAAGGAGAAATGAGGAGGCAGAAAGCCAGGCCGAAAGAAACTTTGGCTGCCATCTGACAGGCCTTTTGAATGTGTCAGTTTGGCTGCCTGCCCAGCTATACCATGCACCCTATTTCCCTCTGCGCTTTGCTACAGAAACAGGAAAGCCTCCCTTGGAAAAAACAACCCAGTGTACCCAGAGGGTAAGGGAAAGTATGACTAAGGTTAGGAAAGAGACACTAGCCAAGGGCTACTGGAGGTTACCCCTGTGTGGACAAGATGTTCAGATAGGAAGAAAGTTCACGCAGGTCGAGCCAGCTGGGGCTTCTGTTTCTCAGCTGTAGACAAATGTCCTCTCTGCTAACCTTTTACTCTAAACTCACACTGACTGCTTTGCCTCTGAATTATGTTGGGTATTTCTTTTTTACCTCAAATTTGGGTATTTCGTAAGCTCTGCTATTTGCAAAATCATTAGGGTTTAAATAGGACACCTGACAGATCTATTACAAGCAATGTTTGAAGGAACAAGATCCATCATTTCACTATGTTTAAGCCCAGTTAAGATCCACAAAAATTCCTCTACAGCTAAAGCACTGGGGTGAAGGAAAGATGAAAATGTGTCACTGTTAGCTGACTGTTTTTTGGGGGGGAGGGGTCCTTTGTACTGCAGGGTCACTTGCAGATTGGTGTCTTTGCACATAGACCACACTTTTTCCCATTAGAAATTCTAATGAAACAACAGTAACAGTAACTATTCTTATTAAGAGCTTAACAGGTCAGGTACTGTGGGAAGTTCTTCATGAATAGTCTCTTTAATTCCCACAATGAGAATGAGAAAGTTATATTTCCCTTCCCCCCCAATTTGTAGGTCATTATGTGGCTGAAGGAAGACATTTTGCCATGGTCAGACAGTTAGCAAATCATATCTAAAACTCTAAACCAGGTTGGCCTACTTCCTAATTTTATCCTCTTAGCAACAACGTGTACTTCTTTTATGTTTTTCTATAAAGATCTTGGTCTTTATAGGAAAAACTTAGACAACTGTGCAGTATATAAAATCTCTTCTCCTCAGCTCACTTGATAATAAAGGCAAGATCTAATTACATTTAATTTGAATATGGCAGTACCTGGAGCTTCCCACACTTTGCCTTTCAAAAGTCATTTGGGTTTGTTCCACTTGAATCTCATTATTCTCTGTTTTTTTTTTTTTTCTTTGCAGAGCAGATTGTAGTAGGTTGAATGGTGGCCCCCAACAAAATTTGTCCAAATCCTAACCCCCAGAACCAATGAAAGTGAACTTATTTGGAAAAAAGTATCTTTGCAGAGGTATTTAATTTAAGGATCTTGAAATGAGATCATCCTGGATTTAGGGTAAAACTTAAATCCAGTGACAGGTGCCCTTATAAGAGAATGGAAAGGGAGAGCCGAGATACTTGGACACAAAGACATGCAGGAAAAGACCATGTGAGGACACAGGCGGAGATTGGGTCTAAGATGCCACAAGCCAAGGAAGGCCAGGAGCCATGAGAAGCTGGAAGAGGCAAGGAAGGATCTTCCCCCTGAGCTTCCGAGGGAGTGTTTCCCTGGTGACATCTTAACTACACTTCTGGCCTCCAGAACAATGATAGAGATACACTTCTGTTCTTTTAAGCCACTATGCTGGTGATAATTTGCTGTGGCAGCTCTAGAAAACTAATATACAGGTGTATTTTGATGCTGCAGATATCAGAATAGTTCGATGAACATTACTAAGGAAAACTGCGTGATTTGTGACTACGACTGGGTCTTACAAATGCGGCTTTGTAGCTTAGTTTCTTACTGATGCAAACTGAGAAATTCCAAGGTATTGGAATATTTATTTTTAAAAACCTAAAAGGTACAATAATATCAAATTCACATAAGTAATATAAGCAATTGTATGTATATAAATGTATAAATGTATGAATAAATGTATAAGTAATCTTTATATCACTTGTTGCATGTTTCATTGGTTTCCTATGAAAGGCTAACAGGGGGACAAATTCTTACAAATAATCTATTAGTATCTGGTAGATTTTGCTTTGTCCCTGATCAAAGCCAAGAATGCCCCTTGGCAATGATCTCAGGTCCAGTTCTTAATTTGTAAATGATCGCCTCTGGGCTTGGGTTGGTAATGGATTCTGAAGATTCATGGAATTACTCACGGATGATTGGCCAGTAGATCTGATAAAAATTGGCAATTACAAATGCAGAATATAAACATGACTGGTAGGTCGGCATTCCACCATTGACAATGGTAGTTCAAGCTTATACGGTTATTACTAGTGGTGGCAGAAGTGGCAGAATAATAGTAACAGTAATGGTACATGTGGTGAGAAAAGACCTGAATAATCATTTTTATTTATACAAATCTCATGGAACTCACTCACAGAAGTTCCAAAGAAAGATAAGGAATGAGTCCTTAGCTTAGTGTTTTGGTAGATAATGAGAATCTGAACTCAGAAAGTTACCACCTTAAGCAGCTGAGATCACAAATGGATTTCTGGATCTGCTAAAACAACTCTTAGCCTATGTCTATAAGAAGATTCTATTAGAATCGGGTCAGAAGTAAGATGTGGTGGTCACAGGCTGCCATGGTAAAGCAGCCCTTCATACCTCCTGTAGTCACCCAATTACCCACCCTTGATAGCCTGGTAAAATAAGATTATGGGTTACTGCTGCTGCCAGACACTTTCTTGGCAGAACCACACCATGGAGAAGAAAGAGACCTCAGTGAGGAATCCCACACATTCTTAAAGACTTAGCACATTAACCTTAGCACAGCCCCTGATCCACTCTGACACCCAGTAGCTGAGTCAGCCTCCTGTGGGGACCTTAGAATGCTTAAATGTTCTGGGGGGATCACCTCTTCCAGCAACAGAACTGCCATTGGTAGAGAGTTACAGCTGCTTACACTATTAAAACAAATTTTCCTGTCAGCCTGGCCTGGGGGTGTTATAGGGATAACTGAATGGGGCATGCTTTGGGTCTCCTACTGGTTCTCTGGAATTATGGAGAAGACACCTTTCCTTTATTGACAGGACATTCGGATTCAGGGAGGCGAGCAAGCAATAGAGTGGTACTGCCATTCCCATTGGGTCTCTGGATGATGGCTGCATATCCCGAGTTTAAGAGAGAATTTAACCCTGTGATCTTTCCAGTCTTAAAGAAATGTGACGACAGAGCCATGGCAAGTCTCAGGCGCTCAGGAGCTCAGAGAAAGACAGGTAAGCCAGGAGTCCAGGTGGTCAGCCTTGTGAGATCAGATACTACATGGTATGGACTGACTAATGTTTTCCCCAAACTCTTACTTGAAGCCCTAACCTGCAATGTGATGATATTTGGAAATAGGGCCTTTGGGAAGTAATTAGGCTTTGATGAGGTCACAAGGGTGGGACCCTCATAGTGGGACTAGGGCCTTTATAATAAGAGACACCAGAGAGTCTGCTTGCTCTCCCTTTCTGTGGGAAGAAGGGTGGTGAGCACACAGGGAGATGCTGGCCATCTACTAGCTAGGAAGAGAGCTCCCACCAGAAACTGACCATGTTGCTCCATAATCATGGACTTCTAGGATCCAGAATTGTGAGAAACTAAATCTCTGTCATTTAAGCACTCCCAGTCTATGGTATTTTGTTACGGCAGCCTAAGATGACTAATACACTATAGTGACAGTTAAAAAAAATAAGTGGGCTTATTTAACTATTTTAAGTGGGCTTATATGAGTCATTACAGGTACGGCAAGCACAGCCATCAAAATTAATTACTTACTAGAAAATAAAAGATGTCCTCCTCTTTTTTCTTCGAGGAACAAGGTGAATTCACCTAACTTCTACCAGATGGCTACTAAAGTATGTGATCTAAAGTCCAGAGTTACCCCAAAAATTGCCCATCTCTGTATCCATACCAAGTGACTCTAAGCTATGGGCAATCAGGTCCTCGATACCATATATTATATTTGGAATGAATTTTATTCTAAGGTGAAATTCTAGAATTTATAATTTGTTGCAATTTGAAGCAATTTTCCCATGGCTGGCTCACTCACTTTCTCTCTCTCTCTCTCTCTATTCGTCCATCTATCTACCTACCTATCCATCCATCTATGTATCTATTATGTATGAATATCTATGTATCTATCTATCATCTATCTGCTGATTGATCTATCTATCTATCAGGTAGGAGGAATTTTTAAAAATGCAAAGTATCTCCTGGATTGTTTTATGAAGACTAACTTTCGGTAACTATTTTCCTGTCTGCCTTTCAAATCCCTCATTCTCTGATCTGGATCTGTCTTTCCACAGTCAAAATAGCATAAAGCCTCAGTGACCAGGCCCCCAAAAATTTAAAAAAAAAAAAAAGGACTGATGTCATTCAAAGACTGACATTTCCGTTTTTATTACTAGAATACCTTGAAGAATTAGATCTGATTTGCATTGATATTTGCCAACTGAATTATTAAAGTTTTTTTTTCTTTTCTCTTCCCTTCATCAGATTTTAACACTTTAGTCAACTGTAGACTAAGTCACAATTTAACACTCATATGATTTCACAGAGTTCTGGGCTTTTGAATTGTTGGCCAACTTGAGAAAAACACCTGATTTGATCCATAAAATGAAGGTAGGTGGATGAAGACATAGGAAGGAAATGGCCAGGTGGTTTTTGGAAAGGAGTCTGTTTCTCACTAATGTTTCTTAAGTGACATGGGGTCATTTTACCGGCATATCTTCTGTAGGCAGAGCCATCCCATTTGAGTTACCAAATGAGGTTTCTTTGTTTTCTTAGAATTCATTGCAGTTTCAGTGTACTGGGAGACTTGAAAATGAATATTCTTAGGGAAGGACGAAGACTTCAGAAATGCGTGCACATTTTAAGTGATATGTTACCCTCAAACATCGTTAGACTGCAGATGGAAAAAGGCAAAGTAGGGATTTCTGTGTAGTTGTTACTTCTAAACCTCTTCATCTAAAGTGATAAACATTCTAACCACAGAGACGTGATAGTGCTTTTATATATCAAATCGTTTTAAACATACACACCACACATGCCACACCCACACACCCCACCCAGGTCATCAAAACATTTTCTATTCATTTATTATTACACAGAAAGAATCTCAAGTGTTCCTATATTCATGCTTGGTAAAAATAGCACACAATCCCGCCTATCTCAAAAAGAAGTATTTTTGGCATAGGGGTTCTCTAAATTTATTGTGCATCAGAATCACCTGGAGGGCTTGTTACACTACAAATCATGGGGCTTAGAGTTTCTGATTCTTGTAGATCTGGTGTTGGGGTTGGATAATTCGCAGTTCTAACAAGTTCCTAGGTGATGCTGATGCTGCTGGTTTAAGGAACACACTCGAAGAACCACTGCTTTATACTCTATAGAGACTTTGGTTTTACTACTTATTTTGGTCAAATGGAGAGCTTTATAGTCTTGCAGTTAGTACTTTCTACTATTCAAATAGTAACAAAAATGACTACTGTAATTAAAGTCTGTCTTTTCCCTTGCAGAATCTAAGATACTAGTAATAACAGCACTTGAATAATGCCTTATCATTAGTAAATCATTTTTATATACACTGTATCACGGGAGACAGCACAGAAACGCTGGCGGTGAGCAGGCATTATATTCATTATTTATAGATGAAAAGCAGAGAGCTTAAAGGACTTACCCCAAAATCCCCCCAAAAGGTAAAATGTCGAGAGTGAGACTTGAACCTGGGTTTTCTCCCTCTAAACTCTGTATTCTTTCTACCAACTTACTCTTTCTCTTAATTGCGTACAGTTGTGGAGAGTCTTACACTTTCAAACTATTTACATATTCATTATCTCATTCGATGCTTCAGAGCAAGAGCATGAGGCAGGTAGGGCACATAATATTGTCTACATTTTGCAGATAAAGCCATTATAAAAGATGATGAGAAAAGTGGCTCCTGTCATTCAGGCAATATTTCTTCATATGCTAGGCTAAATTTCCTGCAATATTTAGCAGCATCTGATAGAGTAGGTAAAGCATCTGATGCTCTCCTTTTCAAGTGATAAATATTCAGTGGTTCAGTATTGTAACCCTACCTTCGCCGCTACACCATTTTTTTGTTTTTTTTTGTTTTTTGTGGTTTCTTGGTAGAAATTTGGAGGGAAGGGAGAAAGGGGTGAAATTTAGGGTTACTAGTTAGTAGGAAAGTGGGGAAAGATCTTTTATTTCTACACTTTAAGTTCTTAGGAAAGCAGCTTTTTCCACATACAAAGAAAGACTCTTTACCCCTAGTCCAGGGCTTCTCAAAGTTGAATGTGCATACAAACCACCAGGGGATCTTGATAAAATGTATTCTGATTCAGTGGGTCTGGAATGGGGTCCACTATTCTGTATTTCTATAAAGCTCTAAGCTGATGCCAATTCTGTTGCTCATGGTCCAACATTGATAGGCAAGGATCAATCCCATTTCTCAAAACTACAATGATTTTTATTATTCTCTGAATCATCTCTGAGTTTCTGGGGTGGAACAGAGAAATCAAAATGTAAAACACTGTAATAATAATTGGTGAATACTGTGTACCTTGTGGGACTTCCCTAGGTGTTTCTCTGTGCTGAGCTAGTTATACATCCTGCTATCTTCCAACCTATTCTGATCTCAAGATGCAAGATGATGCTTAACATGTGGTCCATGGACTTGGAGCACCCATAGTACATCTGGGTGTTAGAAAGGCAGAATTTCAGGCCCCATCCCCAGCCCAGTGAATCAGAATCTGTATTTTAACAAGATCCTCCAGATGACTTTCCGACACAATAAAGTTGGAGAAACACTCCTAGATCTCGCCCTCCTGTGCTTACACAGTCATCATTCTGCTAATCTGGCTGCTCACCGGACTCACAGGGAGGTTTTACTCCCACAGAATCCTGGAATTTCACCAAAAGAGATGTTTTATGTGTAGGCTGAGCCAGGGAACCTGTATTTTTAAAAACTTTTTTTCTCCAGGTAATTCTGATGATCAATCAGATTTGGAAATCCAGTTGATTTTCTAATAGTGGAGATAAAAATTATGCCACGGGTGGCTGCTCCTGTAAGGGATAGTTTATAACAGTGAATCATAGGAGGTATTATAAAACTTACAGCCCTGCCATGGAGGATCCTTTTTCAGGTTGACTCGACCTATTCTCTACTGTTTTATACTGTCAAAACCAGGGTAGGCCTGAACTCCTGTCACCAAACTCTCAACCCCCATTATAGCACTAGTTCACTATATCTCTGTATCTCTCTATATAATATATAATAAGTACTAGTTCACTATATATAATATGTATATTATATATATATAATGTATGTGTATATATATATATATATATATACATTCTGTTCTTTTTTTTTTTTTTAAAGATTTTATTTATTTATTTGTCAGAGAGAGAGAGAGCACAAGCAGGGGGAGTGGCAGGCAGAGGGAGAAGCAGGCTCCCCGCTTGAGCAGGGAGCCTGATACGGGACTCGATCTCAGGACCCTGGGATCATGACCTGAGCTGAAGGCAGCAGCTTAACTGACTGAGCCACCCAGGCATCGCACATACATTCTGTTCTTAAAGTCTAAGCTGTAAGCAGTTTCTAACACAGAGTCTGACTTTTGTCTGGAATAAGTAATTCACTAATTCATTCAATAAGTATTTACTGAGTACTTACTGTGCCAGGCACTATAATGAGAACTAAGGATATGCAGGGGTCTTTTCATTTCATGAGGAAAATAGTAAAAAAGTAAACAAGTGTTTAAGAGGAAAATAGGAAAAAAGTAACAAGGAAAATAGTAAAAGTATTCATGAGGAAAATAGTAAAAAAGTAAACAAGTATTTAAGACAATTATTTTGTGTGATAACTGTTCAGAAGGAAATGAACAATTGCTAATAATAATTGGGTGATATAGAGACTATTTGAGGATCTGATACAAAAAGGTGAAGATTTCAGAGCATTCTATGGAGCCTAGTGAATAACAAGATTTAGAAGATGAGAACATCAGGGCAACACAAGGAGAAAAGGAGCTGAATAGAGCCTAGAGAAAGAGAACTTTCTTGAAATTTCCAAAACCTTCTAAGAAATTAATAAAACTATTAGTTAGCTTTAGTTCTATTGTATTCTTTGAATTTCGTTTTCCATTCACTCATGCTTTAATCACTTCTTAATGTGTATTTAGTTTATATTTCATGCTGTGAGTTATTTACCAATAATACTATTTTTAAAAAGCCCTTACCTAAATAACTCAATTAATCGATTGACTGATTGGCTGAGTACAATGTGCTGAGAATATCCATATGAGTAGGACATAGTTTCTTTTTTTTCATATTTTTATAGATCTTACAATCTAGAGATTACACATAATTAAAATGTAATTTTGTTAGTTCTATTATATGGCTTCTTAGAGAAAGTGTCATTTTGAAGATCTTGCAAGAAGTTATGCTGGCAAAATGATGATATAGGTGAGATGAAACTCATGTTTTAAGACAAAAAACCAGGATGTGTGAAGGCTCAAAAGCAAGGGACAAGGCATATTCTTGAAAAAGTAGTATAATTTATTTAATGCATAAAGCTGAGTGTTAGGGGTTTATATATAGGAGAAGAAGTTGAATGAAGGGCTTTAAGGCCATGTTAAGTAGTTTGAACTTTATCCCAAAGCTTTGGAAAATTAGGAAATTAGGGTTTGACCAATTTTATACTAAGAAATAGTGTTTTTGTAGGAGGGGGAAATATCTAGTAGCACGGGGTTCAACTGGAGAATTACTGAAATACAGGTGAGAAAAATGTTGGTGTATCTACACTGTGACAATGGGGAAAGAAGAATAGATTGATAGCCAGTGAGGATGCAAAATCGAGACAACGTGTCAAATGAATTATTGCTGGGGAAAAGGAAATGAAAGAGGCTAGGATCACTCTCAAGTTTCTGGCTTAGACAATTTGTATCTGCTCCATTTACAATCTCTTCGAACTTGTCCTCTAACCCCTTTGCTTCTGACCACCTTGGGTAAATGCCTTGATTCATGGGACCCAGGATTGCCCCTCTTAGCAAGGATCTAAATCAGTCTTACTTTGACATCTCCCGAGGGATCAAAGGATAGACCCTAGCTGACAGCCACAGTTAAGATTCCAAAGTTAATTGTGGGTGGTCCACAGAATTATACACCCTACCCTGACTTTTTCTTGTATAAGTAAGCCTTATCAAATACAATTGTGAGTCCTATTGTCTCCTCTTCTATAGCAGTTTGTTTGGCTCCCAGGTAAATCCATCTGCACTTGTCTTGATGAATTTCACTGTACTAATATCTGCCCCTTTCAACAATTCTATGATTACTTTGATCTTTTTAATATGCTTCTCCAAATAAGCTCTATAATTTACCATTTTCTTTTTGTTTTGTTTTTATTATGCAGGCTCTCTGTTCCTGTCCAATGGATTGCTCCCAAACACTGCTGATCATTTTTTTTTTCTTGGTGTTATAGTATAATCATCGCCTAGAACACCATTTTTTTAAAAAAAAATTGTAAGCATTGTAATTTACAACCTATAGATTCTACATAGCTACAGTAAATAAGGTGTTTGCTGTTATACAGCCAGACTCCGAGAAATTTTCCCATAGAAGAATGAACACATTGATAAGGCATATTATAAAATCTTGCCCTAATAAGATGTTGCTGTCATGCCCTTTCAAAAAAAGGAACACCTAAGGTGGGTATGTTGATGCAATATAATGTAACACAATATGAGACATAAAGTATTAAGAGTAGTTTTGATGAGAAAGCATTTAAAAAAATCTCCCTGGTTGTTGTGTTGGGATGGATAAAGATGACATCAGGTTGTTTTCAATCAAATTATCAGTCTCCCCCCAAATTACCACTGTATAAAGGTGATATATGGATAATTAATAATTAAAATAAATAAAAATATTATCAATACTATCTAACACTGTATTAAGAACTTTACCTTAATTCTCATGATAACTTTTGACAAATTCTATTTTTATTTCTGTTAAATTGTAAAACACATATTATTTGGAATAACGGCAACAAATATTTGAAACAGTGAGATTCTGTGAGATGTGGACTCTGTAATTCATGTGCAAAGTTTGTAATTAAGCTATATTGTTGCTTGTTGACCTAAGCTTCCAAAATGTCCTGGAGCAATCCAGTCCAAGCTAGTTCCCCAAGGACACATCTAGGGTGGTTCATTTCTCTTCAGAAAGAGTACTCTGGGCATCTGATGACAAATCTGGGTAGGGTGAGTGGGGTGCTGAGGTGGCAGGAAAGCATTTGTCCATCACTATCCAAAAGGCCAGCACATCTGGTTGTGGAGCCTTTCCCATGGCTTAAAGGTTGCCAGTGTCAGTTATTGGGAGTTTCTCCAGGATTTTAAGGTTTAGAGACCAGTGATCATGTGGTTAAATGTTACCGTGTTCATTTTCTAAATTACCCAATTGTTTTAAAAATAAGGCTACTGAAAAGGAATTTGTATTTACTTGATTAAGCGATTATGGAATGACCTGTATGGGAAAAGAATATGTTTCTGACCTAAATTTAAGATATTCACACACATAAATAACTGCCTATATGCCCACTACACTGGGAACATGTACATATCCCGGGATGTATTGTGGTATATACACTAGTATATACTATTTTGTGTATTTAAAACCAATGCACAAGTAAGGCACTGAAAAGAAAATACAGCAAGATTTCTCTTTATTTTTTCCACTCTTTGAAAGGGAAAACAGGAATATTTTAAAAAATAAAAAAAAATAATAATATGTGCTTAAAGAATATTATATACTATATATATACTATATACTAATATAAAAAAACACTAACATGGTTTCACATAAAGATGCTTGCCTGTATTCTTTTTTTTTTTTGCCTGTATTCTTAAATGCATCATTATATATGCTCTTTTCTCTGCCTAGGATTCTTTTCACTCTCTTCTTGGCCAGGTCATATTCATCCTTAAGGTCTCAGCATAAGCTCCCCTCAGGGGAGCTTTGTTGGCCTTGCAGATTTTGCTATATGGCCCTGTTTTATGGTCTTATTGAATGCTATAATTTTTCTTTATGCTGTATAAATCTAATTAAGTAGTTATTCATGCGATTATTAGTTCAATGCTCTGCTTTCTTGTTGAACTATAAACTCCATTTGCTCAGGGACCATGTCTATCTTTCCTTTCATTTTGTTCTTTAACCAAGGGAGCTTTTATGAATATTTCTTTTTTTTTGCCAAAAGAACAAATTGTGAGATGGAGATCAAGATTAATCTGAGTATTATTTTGCATTGGTGAATAACATATTTTAAAACCAATATACAAGTAAGATATTGAAAAGAAAATAGAGCAAGGACTGTGATCTCAGAGCAAGGGACTGAGGGTTTTGGAGGGGAGGGGGGTGGGGGGATGGGCGAGCCTGGTGGTGGGTATTGAGGAGGGCACGTATTGCATGGAGCACTGGGTGAGGTACATAAGCAATGAATCTTGTAACACTGAAAAAATAAAATAAAAGTATTTGGAAAAAAAAAGAAAATAGAGCAAGCTTTTTTATTTATTTTTCTGCTATTTGTAAAAGGAAAATGGCATTTTTTCATATGGAAGAAACAAATGAAAACAACATAAAAGTTTGAATCATTATTCTCGCTTAAATTATTACTGTATAGTCAAGAGCCTTTACCTGTAAAATCACCAGTTTGATTCTTCCACATCTATATATGACCAAGATTAACTCAAAGAACCTTCTGGAAGGTCCATATAAGAAAACCCTAGAGAAAGAGTTTCCTCAACCTTGAACTGCAGATCATATATTCTCTGTGTGAAATATGAATTCATGCTAATTCTAACATGCTAACTAAAAAGAGCTAATGTTAGTTACTTGCAACACACACCTCTGGAAATCAACTTAAAGAAATGAGTTTCATTTAACATTATATCTTTTTCCCAAACTGATGAGGGTAGAGTCTAGGCTACATATATTAATAATTGGTTAATCCATAATATTAGAAGAAAGACAGGTAGGGCTAGAGCATTAATGGAATTCAAGAGTATCATCAGGCGAGGATTCAAATTTGGAAAAGAACTGAAAGAGAAACTCTGACCAAATGATTAAAACCCAACATTCAATGAGAAATGGGATTCCAGACACCCTGCAGTCCTCTTAGCTCCTTCCAGAACAATATTTTCCCACCTACCATATTAAAACACAAAATATTTCTCAAATGATATTTTTATATTCCATATTGTTGTCAAATCTAGCTTTTTCCCCGGACAAGAGAATTTTACAGCACCTGCTAAGTCGTTCTCAGCCTAAAGGGCTAAGTCCTCGGTGTGCCTGAATTTTTTGGGTATAGAAAGCTACTGAGGATGCAAAAAACCTTTGTAGAAACGAAATGCATAGAAACTCCTTCTGTAACCCTGGGCAATCCTGATACCACATGAGGCACACTTGAGAAAGGGACTTTCTCTGGAATGTGAAAAGAAAGATGGAGAAACAAAGTTAAATGAAGATGGGAGCAGCATTGCTCACAGAAGGGAGATCAAACACTCCATAGAAAATACATGTTACGGTGCAATTGCCCTCTGGGAGTTACAGGATTATGAAAGTCTAACTTAATTAAGGGAGAAAATAGGTCACATTTAACAACCACATACGTGACATGTCATTTTGACTATACAGAGTAACTAGAGAGAAGAGAAAAATTTAGAAATCAGAAATAAAAGAAAAGCAACCATGGAATTCATCAACCTCTTTTCCTCCTTCTAAGTAAGGTGTACGTTTTGATTATGTATATACGAAAAGATTTACCATTCTTAAAACTTCTTTCCTTAAAAATTCTTGCAGTATATTTGAAAAATAAATTTCAAATGTCAAAATAAAGCGAAACAAAATGGCACAACCAAATTAAAAAAAAAAACTAAGGTAATAAATATTCTTCTCCTCATAAAAATACACCTTGCACCTTCTTTCCTTTCTTCCCCTTGTGTCATCAAATGACAGGTAATCAGGTATGTGTGAACCCTGCATAGAATCTTCCCCCTTTCATGGCTCAATGCCCCTGTGGGGTCGAGCTAATTACAGGTACATTTCCTCTGCAAGGCAGTCACACTCTATACTGTTGAAGGTACAATTAATAATTGAACAAAGCTAGTCGGATATTTTTGCTCACATGGCCATGGGTTGCAGGCAGTTTTGCTGTCACACAGGGAGCAGAGTCTCTTCCTTGAGTGCCTCCAAGAAAGGTTTCATGTTATAGACTGAAAAGAATCACTGCCTGTTTCCAAATTTGGAAAAGAAGGAAAAAAACCCACGTAAAACCAAAAAAAACCTCAAACCCCCCACAATAAACCTAGTTTCCCTTATAGAACATAAAGGCAAATTTTCTCTCCTGTTACCAGGAATGTGATTATGATCAGGTGGTTATTTAGGTCAGATGTGAAAGAGATGAAAGAGCGGGCCTGGGAATTAATACTCTTTGGAGGAGAAATTGGAGTTTGCCCTTGAGTTTGTGAATGCAGCATGGAGCTAGTTTTGCATGTGACAGAATAGAATTTGACCCACAGTGAGGGCCTAGATAGAGGATTATAGAAGAATAAAGTTCTTTCCCTTGAGATGTATTTAGGAACTTAATGGACGCTATCCTCAGAGCCTCATGGGGTCATAGACGAATGCAGAAAATCCTTGCCTGTGCCCCAAGCCATAGTCTTGAGCAACAGTCTGAAAACTTTTCTAAAGGGCCAGATAGAAAATATTTTAGGCTTTGTGAGCCAAGACATCTTTGTTGCAACTACTAAACTCTCCTGTTGTAGAACAAAAGCAGCCATAGAAAACACAAAAATGAATAAGTATGGGTATGTTTCAATAAAACTTTATTTATGGACACTCGAATATGAATATTAAATTTTTCGCACGTCAAAACATAAAATTCCTCTTTTGATATTTTCCAACCATTCAATCATTTAGAAACCACTTTTAGCTTATGCACAGTACAAAAGTGGGACAAACAGGATTTGGCCCACAGACTATAGTTTGCTGACCCGCTGGCCTTACTACTGGAAATCCCTCTGAGTACACCAATTTTTCAAGTTGATTTTGAAGCGTCCAGGGTTCTCTGAATGTATGTAAAAGCTACCTTTACTCTAGAAGATATGGTCTATTGTTGACTTTAAAACACTACGGATACCAGGTTAGTCAGGATTCAAATCAGATACTTATTATCATTAAAAAGTTTACTAGAGTTAGCTATGAAGATCTACTCTTCCTAGTTCCAGTCTGGAACAATCTTGAAACTGATTCTATCTCATTATTTTTCTGAACCCAAAGCATAAAAAAGCATATATCTTTGGTTTCAGGTCATGAATAACATTTCTCCCTGAAAATAAAAAAATAATAATAAAAATTTTTAAAAACCCAACTGCTTAATAGTTAGTAGAATTGCTGAGTATACCAAAAGAAACAGTCTTTTTATTAATTTAATTCATTCCTTGTTTATAAGTTGAATATAATCTATTTTCCTTCCTTCTTCCCTTTTTCTCTCTACCACTTGCTCCACAAAAAGAAATAAGAGATTATAATATATTTATATAGATGTTTAAATTAATTAGAAAAGGTGAGACAATATAAAAAATAATGGTAAGAAAACCAGAGGAAAGCAAGAGCATAGTCTCTATATGAATTTGATGCCATAAAATCCCAGGGTTTGTTTAAAATCCATTTTATTAATGTGTGTTTTATAAATGATTTCCTATATTCTTTTGTAAATGGACAATAAATTTGGCTTTAAGGTTGTAATAGTCAATTCCATGGACTCATAATCATTTGTAAAAATTCACTTGAGTTTATGCATAAAAAAACAAACCATTGAATAGAAAAAGGGCACTAGAAATACTGAAAACAAAGGGGGAATTTCCTCAAAAGGTATTTTCAAAAGGAAACTGTAATAAAATTAACAACTCTCAAAACAACATTATAGTAAACGCAATGATTTTAAAGGATATTTTTATAACATCTTTAAATATGGGCCAATAGGTTTTATACCAAATAGTCATTCAGTAAAAACAATCTTACACTGGAAAGATGTAGGTGGTATGGGATTGGGGGATAATATAATTCCATCCAGGCAGAATGTGTTCTGGATGTTTAATTTAACCCATGGGAAAAGTGTGTGATATCCAGAGGTTCACACTTCAATCTTCCATATGCATTTTTTTCCATGTGAAGTATAAAATGGCTCTGAGAGGAAATGAATTTGAAGTTGATCTTACAAATAAGTGCCTCATTTATTGCTTTTATATACTGTCAATAAGTGACAAGCTGCATGCATTGACAATTAGGATGGGTTCTGACTAACACTCTCTTAAGAAAATAGAAGGCTTTAACAAGAGTAGCTGCCAAAATAAGAGACCATTCCATAGGCTGGTCCAAATTTACCCGAAAAATTAATTTGAGAGCTAACATGACATGAAGGCCCCTTTTCTCAACCACTAAATACAGATTTTAAAGATACTTTAAGCAAACACTACCCTTGCTTTTTAGAAATACCCCAGGATAGCTTCCATGTATGTCTCACTTTGCACAACAATTTCGTATGGTGTTCATTCCAAAATGACTATATTGTTAATCAGATCTCTAAATCCTTATATAAGACAATTTTAAGATAATATCAGATATAAATCAATTAAAAATTGAGGGATATATACCAAAATAAATTACATTTTATAAGAGTAATTGATCTATAGCCCCTCTTTCTGAGAAATCAAATAGTACGCCCTATTCTACAAAGACTGTGCCATTTGTAAAAGCATGGTGTTGCTTATAAGAAAATGTAATCTGTAGAGCAGAAAAGTATGTAGGCAGTCGACCCAAGTAATTTGATAGAATATTTAAGTGAATATTTAAGTGAAGTTCAAAAAGCAGCAGTGCCTGAGAATTCAGTTTATGGTGACAGTGCTGGGAAGGGGAAGGGGAGGACGCAGAAGACCTTTCTGGAAAAGGTTTTTCTGACTTTTGCTGAATTTGCATCAATGGCTAGGGACCCATCATGAGGTCATGCAGCTAAGTCCATGCCTGATGCTCCTCCACAGAGCCAGATGCCAAGGATAAGACATCAGAAGTCACTAACAATTTTGTATTACTCCTGAAAGTTTCTTCACAAGGTGCTACATATTAGGAAACTACAGTAAAAAGCAAAGCAAAACAAAAAACAAAATGCAAAGAACTAGGTAAATTTAATTCATATAAAACATTGCCCCACGACACTTAAGCACAAAACCGTCACACATTTTAGACATAATACTAGGCCATTTAATGCATTTAATTCTTCTATATTTGTTGCCTCAAGGTGACGTTCTATTGAAAATGAAATAAGAAATTGTTGTACACTTTATAGAGATGAACACATTGGCAAAGACCAGGGAGGACCAAAGTAAGTCTTATGTTCCAGTTGTATTAGTGTTTTCATAACCAGACACATGCTTGCCTTTCTGATCCAATGGAATCTCAGAAGCATGAGGATATCTTAAATGATATGTGGTATTTTGAAAACTAGATGGTTGCTTACCAGTTGGCGTAAGGTGTCTCCAGGTGATCACAGGTTCAGGACGGCCATTGGCCATGCAGACCAGGGTTACATTGCTGCCCTCATTCACAGTGACATCCGAAGAGATGTTGGAGATCTTTGGTGGAACTGTAAAGACAAAAGCAAACGCAGTTATGTAACCATGCCCGTAAAACCAGCTTTGTGGCATTGGTCCATGACATTGGAAATAGTAAATTTGAGCTAAATGCTTTTATGACTTAAACCATTTGAAGTTTTGTGTTAAGAAGTCAGGCTGCTTTAAGAGCTCCTTATAGACTTGGCAGATGAAAAGCATGGGTTTTACCATAAGGAGAATCTCTCCAATAAGACCAAGTGTAGGAAGTTCACAGAGGAGTATAATGAAAGTGTCTTAGCTCTTTTCTCATTAGAAGAGACCTTATCTGAATATTAGAGAGCATGCACATTTATACATATTAATAAATTTTTCTTATCACTACATGGTATCTATATTTATTTTCTTATGTATATAAAATGAATATAGTCCAATTTTTCCTCCAAATGTCAGGAAAAGAAAAACACTGTTATTTAGTGTGAGTTGCATAGTTGTGTTCTAAAGAGGTAGTAATACGTGTTTACTTCTAATCTAGCCACATAAGGCAGCCATCAGGGAATCCTAATAGAAAGCCTCTAAATATCACCTTGCTGTGTGACAGACTGGATGACACAATTTAGAGCCTAAAAACTGAATTAATAAGGCCTATATCATAGACATTGCAGAAATAATACTATTACTCCTAATGCTTTAACCACCACTATTATTTTTGAAAATATTTTATTTATTTATTTGAGAGAGAGAGAGTGAGTGCACAAGCAGGGGGAGGGACAGAGGGAGGGAGAGAGGGAGGAAGAGAGAGAATCCGAGCAGACTTTCCAATGAGGAGGAAGCCCCCTGTGGGGCTCAATCTCATGACCCTGAGATCATGACTGAGCCAAAACCAAGAGTTTGGTGGCTTAACCTACTGAGCCACCCAGGTGCCCCTTACTGCCGCTATTATTAACAATTTAATAATGGCTAACTTTAGACACTTACTATATGTAAGATCCCATGTAGAGTACTTTATAAGTATTCTATCAGTAACTCCTTATAACAAAGAAATGATATTCTATGAGGATTTCTTTACAGGTGGGAAACCGAGGTATAGATGGAGCTACGCGAGAAGGAGAAAAGAGATTCAAATTCAAGAAGACTCCAGGGCCCACACTCTTAAGCAATACTTGAATGAAACTTCATCTCACAATCCAGGCTACCAGATGGCTGAAAATGACAGAAATTACTTTTTGGTGGTGTGAGAAATGAGTCCCTGAGGGCTAGCTGTACTGCCGCCTGACTTCCTTCATTAGTGTTCAGGGCGGCAACATTAGATCTCATATTGGTAGGCTTAAGTGGAAAGTGAATTACTCACAAATTTCATCACAGAGGTTATGCACTGATTACAAATAGCAGAGTTTATGGTTTGACTGTGATTTTCCTTTTTTTTTTTTTCTTTTTCTTTTTTTGTGTTTTCGATCTTAGTTGCTTAAGCTGTTCCTGAGCAAGTATATGTCACGGGGAGAGCGGTGAACAAGACAGCATAAAGGAGTTCAATAATAAAAGACTTATTTTTTCTCATTCTTTCTGCCCGGTAGTGATGAATAACACAGGAACATTTTCTGCCTGTAGAGACAGCTGTCTGACAACCATATGATCCCTGCAGATCTCTGTTAGGAGACACGGATGATACTTGGGCCACTGACCAGGTCAGAGTGGAGGAAGGAGGAAGTGGGAGAAGGACTCTTGACCGTAGCATTTCTCTTACAATGACATCTTACAGGGCTTGTGAGTAGAAACCAGTAATTCTAAATCAAACCCAATGGCAGAAATGGAATACAGTTGATTCCCGTTATTTAGCAATATCTGTTTATAGGGTTTCTAGTTTCCTTTTATCGACTGGGGTTATGGTCTTTTTCTCATTTTCGCACATTGACTTGCAATATACCCTCCCAGGCTTTTACAATGAGGACCTAAAAAGTTATACCCATTTTTTAAGGAAGAAGATGAGGCACAGAGAGAAATAATGGCTTGTCAAGGGCAATCTCATCACGAAATATGGCTGGGCTTAGAATTCAGGGCTCCTGAGTGTCTAATTGTTCTGTTGTTTAATATTCAACATTTTTAATTCCTAGCTAAATAAGCCAGTGTTCTGAACATCTCCAAAAAAATGATAAGCTAAAAATCTATGGTGGTGTTCAAGAATAAGATTGAGACATCCTAGGCATCTTCCTCAATAATCTAAAATCTGCAACAGGAAGCTATGTAATAATTGTAAGAGCTCATATTACTCAGTTTGTAGTTAATTCTGAATTGCAAGACAGGCCACAGAATACAAAGAAGAAATACAGATGTGTTTGGATTTAAAAAAATGTGTAGAGGTGGAGACTTCATATTCCTAATATAAAAATATGCAAATTTGCAAAACAGAAAGGATCTCTAGTGGTCAATTCCCAGTGAATTATTACCTATGATAAAATTTACTCATAATTACCTCTCTTTTTATAAGAGGAATATATATCTAAGGACTTTGCTTTTGTATGTCATGCAAGTTGAACCACTTGTTCAGTGTTACATAGACAGGTGATGATAAAGTTAAGAATAAAACCTAGAATAAGTGAGTGCAGGGCTATGTTTTGGCCATCAAACCATAGTGTTTCTTTTAATTAAGGACAATACACCCAGGTCCTGGATCTCAGATACTGGAGATTCAGAGAGTGTTTGTGTTCAATAGTTGGAAATTTACTCATGCAGACATTGTATCTCACCCTTCTTTGGGTCAATACCATTGGGTTTCATTCCACTGCATAGTATCTTCTACATCCTTGTACTTTGTACCAGTTTCTTCCTACAGCATTATATCAGATGCAGTCATTTGTTCTAGAAATAAATGCTTCCTTAACTTCCATGTTATCCTCTTACTTTCAAACTCTTTGTCTCCAAATTTCTTGAAGGAATTGTTCTCCATCACATCTTCTTCTCTCATTCACACTTCAGCCTTTGGTGCAATCTGGATCTCTCCTTAATCTCCCAAGAAACTGCTTCCAGGAAGCACACTAATTTGAACCATATTGTTTCTAGGTTCTGTGAACAATTTTGTTATTATCCAATTTTTCTCTGTTGACCATGTCTTCCTTCTTCCAGTCCTTTCTTTTCTTGGTTTCTAAGATGCCAAACTCAACTGTTTTTTGTCTTACCCCTCTGGCCAGCCTTCCCAGTTTAACTTTTGGACTTACTTTGACCTATTCCTTAAATATCTATATTTTGGAAAGGCTGATCACTGTCCTCTTCCTTCATATCATTCACTATGAATGATCTCATCTACTCTCTAGCTTTAGAAGCTAAAGCTGTGTTATTGATAACTCCCAAATCAGTATCTGGAGCCCGGATTTTTCACATGACTTTTACCACCTATTTTCCAATCAATTCTTCTACATTTTCACAAGATACCTCACAGATACTCAATATTCAACACACTCAGAACGGAAATCATCATCTTCCTTCCTACAGAACATTTGTAGTCTTGTTCACTATCTCAGGGAATGGTGTCATCATACAAACAGTTGCCCGAGCAAACAAAGAAAGTTATCTCCCTACCGCTCTCTCGCCTTTACTTCCCCCATGTAAAACGGGTCCCAAATTCTGTGGTTTGTGCCTTTTAAACCTCTCTCAGATTCATTCATTATTCCCAAACTCTACTCCCACCAGCCACAAGCATTTCTTTTTTTGCCTGAATTCTGCAAGAGCATTACAATGAATTTATTTGCCTCTAGCCTTCCTTTCCTCAGGCTCACTGTCATTCATTCATCACACTGCAATAAGAAGTTTTTTTCCCCCTAAATTGCAAATGTGAGTATAATATCCCCTGATTAATTTCACTGCCCTCAAGATAAAATTCAAACTTCTCAATATGAATTAATACACCATTCATGATTGGCCCCTGGTTATATTTCTAGTCATATGTCCTATCCCTTTTCATTGTATCATCTAGTCAGATCAAACAACATTTGGTTCCTGGAAGATACTATGCTTGTTTACTCCCAGGTATTTAACACTCAATTTTTTCTACATGGAATACTCTTTTTCCAACCCTTCATGTGGTCAGCCCCTTTCTCCCTTCAGGTTTCAGCTTGTCAGCCTGTTTTCTCACTTTTTCCGGGAAGACTATCCTGTCATTTACCACCCTCATCCCTAACCCCACCCTGACTCCACTCCTGACTTCATGTTGGGTGAAGCATCCCTCCCGTGTTCTCACACTGAGCCCTCTATTTCTGCATCACAGCCCCGAGTCATCATGGCCAGAGTACTTATCCGTGCCTGGCACTAAATAGAAAAAGGCAGATGAGAGGGCCTTTGCTTTCTTTCTTCTTTTTTTTTTTTTAATTACATACAATGTATTATTTGGTTCAGGGGTACAGGTCTATGAATCATCAGTCTTACACAATTCACACCGCTCACCATAGCACATACCCTCCCCAGTGTCCATAACCCAACCACTCTAACCCTCCCCCCACCAACCCTCAGTTTTTCTGAGATTAAGAACCTCTTATGGTTTGTCTCCTTGACCAATGAATCTTATAGATCATAGCACTTGGAACACGGCAGGTTACTCAGAGAATGCTTGAAAAAAGAAATTAATGAAAACCTCCCCTCACTCCCGCCTCTACTCCCCTGTCTCAAATCTTCTGAGTTCAAGAAAGTCATCCCATTGAGTTTTTGTCAGAAAGGAGCAAACTTTTATTTTGAACCTGTAAAATACAGCTTTCGTCAATATTTCTTTAGCTACCTCTCTATCTTGTTCACTCTCAACTTTTTTAGCTCTTAATAATAATAATAATAATAAATTAACCATGGGGCTGAGAAATATTTATGTAGATTAGGAACATAGGAAGCAAAATAAACTTTGTTTCCATCTTCCTGAATTATAGACACTTTTGGAGTTTGACTTTGTTTTTTTCTTTTCTACAAGGAGTCATTCATACATACTTGTATGGATGTATATAAATAAATATAACCTTTTTTAGTTTAATGGTTTAATAGTTCCTTCCTAGTTTCCCACAGCAATTCATGCAGCCTACATTTACACTGTCCCTGATAATATAACATGAAAGTGGCAACGTGAGGTTTTTATTCGATTACCTCGTAAAATCTTTATAAATATTCTGGGAAGTAAAAAGTATTCTCATTATTGCCATTTTACAGATGTGGACATAGGGACAAAATGGGTAGAAATCACACAGCTAAGTAATTATAAAGCTAGTATCAAAACTTAAGGTTTATAGCTCTCCCAAACTTTACTCTTCCTCTAGATCATATTCACTTTTGCAACAGTGGTCCCAAATAGGATTTTTGGTCTATTTGAATTCTCAGTAAGGATGACAATAGGAAATACTTTTAACAAGATAATCTTATTTGCATCAGTAAACATAAGTTGTTTATTTATCAAAACCACTGTAACACTGATTTATGCTCAGGGGTCATCATATATTCTGGATATTTTCTTTTCTTCTAGAGTATTGCCTAATAATTTTTATTGACAGGATATTAGTGTGCCTTATTATATTTTCCTAAATGTAATGCCATGAACCATTTATTTGATGTTTATAATCTATTCGGTTTCAGCGATCTCTCCAATTTGTCTGGATTATTTTGTTTTTCTTACTGATTAATGAGAGCTTCTTAAACCTTAAGGAATTGACCTTTTCTTGTCATATTATTTGCAATTTCCCCAAGTCATTCCTAACTTCTTAATTTTGTGACCATTTTTATTATGTAGTTTTAAATTTTTTTGTTAAGATTTTTAATAATTTCTTCCATTGCTTTTGTACATAGAAGATACTTTCCTAACATAAAATCAGTTAAATACTTATGACTATTTCTTCTTTTTCTTTGAATTTTTTTTTAATTGCACTCTTTAAATCATCTGGAATTTATTTATGGTGTGAGCAACAACTAGATTTTTTTTTGCCCTCATGATGTTTTTGTCAATTTCCTCAGTATGACTGGCTAAATTATATAAAATGTATACATTGTTTTGGTTTTCAGAATTACCATACATAGCTCTACTAACCTGGCCAGAGCAGTATTTCTGGGAAATATATAAATATAAACCTTACTTACCATGCCAAGTAATTGTATCAAAATATTTTAAAATATGTCATTAATCTTTTGGACACCATCCTATTATTATGTGCTGCTAGTCCCAAAATCAATTGTTTATTAGATGGACACTTCCTAAAAATATTGAATGAAAAGCATAATGTAGGTACCTCTCTTTCAGGACACTAGTAAAATTCACTATTTGAATTCACTATTCAAAGGAATTCTCAAGGTTTCTATTGCAAAAAAAAAAAAAAAAAAAACAAAACGAATATGCCACACACCTAATAGTTGTAATTTTTAAATGTGAATTACTAAGTAGGTAATATTTTTTCATTGAAACCTACATAAATTCTGTGTTAAAGAATGTACATTTTGTCCATGTAGTGCAAATTCAATGACAGCTTCTAAAATAATGCTAACATCAAGGTACACATGGCTTCCTTCAGCTGTGCAATGAAGCAGCGGTAAGTAGGATTATGACATAGTCAATCTACCTCTGCCACTCATGCTTTTATTGCTCCTCCTCATCCTTCTTGTAATTCCTTTACTCACTCTCTCTGCCAGACCTGCAAGGGCTGCCCTGGCCTGTGGGAACACAGACCTGCCTGCACATTTATTTACAGTTCTCTGGGTTCCTACGTCTTCCTTCTTTTTTGTATAAGGCTAACATCTCTTATGTTTGACCAAAAGTGGAAATGCAGGCAATGTCTGGGACATAAATGGAGTGGACATATATTATTTTACCTGCCCAAATCTATGCCATCTTCTGTCTGGAAAGACAACCCTGGTTTTCCTTTGGGGAAAACACCTCTCGCCAACTGCCACTGGTTTGTTGGGACCATCAATCAAGTAACCTATTCTCTCTTGGCCAAGGAGTGGGTGTGTGATCTAAGCTGGGCTACTTGGACTTTCCCTCTCTGGCACCTGGTTTTTATAAGGAGTGACTCGAGAGGTTGAAACTGATTCAGCCAGTGGTAGACTGTGTTAATGGCCCCCATTCTCCACTCTTTCCTGTAGCCACACATTTTGCCATGCCCATACCCTCCTTCAGTGGATGGTGCATGCTTTTCCATCCCCGGACCATATTACTTGTTTTGGCCAAGAATATAGGCACAGGGAATACAAGCAGAGTCTTGAGAAGTGTTGGCACAATTGGACCCACTTGGTCTTGTGCCTCTGCCATTTGTATGAGAAGAACATGACCAGCTGAGCCTGTTGGTCCCAAGAGAAGAAGGATGGAAGATGGCAAATAGGATTGCCAAACATGTCAAATATGAATTTTAGATAAACAACAAATACTTTTTTTAGTGCGGCATGTTCCAAATATTGCATGAGGCATACCTATACTAAAAATTGTTATGGTAACCACAAATTTAACTGGGCATCCTATATTTTTATTTGGTAAATCTAACAATGCAGAGAATAGAATCACCTGTGCTGAAGCCAAGCCTGGATCTGCTGACTTGCACACTTGTGAGAAATAAAACATACTTAATGTTTTATGCCCCTAAATTTTGGAGTGGTTTGTTCAGCCGCAACAGTTAGCTAATACTATCATGAAAGGGCAGCCACCTGAAAGGACTATTATTTTTCACTAGTGTCTGCAACTTGCCTCCCTAGGGATGCATGGCCTCTGTGCTTTCCATAGCAATATTTTCTGCTTTTGCTTTGATTCTGTGAGCTATTCCATATTCTTCCAAAGAACTGCCTTCTTTTTACATCAAATTAGCCAGTTAATTTCTGTTGCTTAAATCAAAGAATCCTAATGGGTACAAATTGGGAAGTACTCATAATAAGGGAAAAAATTGAAGAGGAACTTTTTCCTTAAGGTAAATTGTCATCTATGCTTAGGTACTCCTTTGGGTTTCTACAAAACCAACTTAGCTGCATGTCTAGCATTGGTTCTTATCTGTCAGTACACGTTGCTTTAAAAATAATCCTAGGTCTGCAAGACCATCTAATTCTAGCTGCGAATGTTTAAATACCTTTATCTACAGTCCTCAACTGACCAACCAGTAGAAGGACAATAAATCAGTTCCAGAGTAAGGTAGAAAAGTGGTCAGTTGGCTCACTTCTCTGACCTCAAATAATTAGCAGTTATAACTTGTACTCAATTCAAAATGTTATTCCTAATCGCACAAATTATTAATAAATTGGTCTCATCAGTTATCGTTTATTTGAAGTTTGGGCAAGGGGCAGGTATTACTATGTGTGTGGTGGTGAGGGGCTCTTAAAACCACAACACTATCACTTCCTGATTTCTCACCTCTCTTTGGTGTGGCTAGAGAAACTTAAACTCTAGCTATTGCACATGTAACAATAGACTGGAAAATATGGCATGTCTATATAAGAGTTGGGCTCAGAAATCTATGGATGTTTTTTGGGCAGCCCTGGGGTTAATTAAGCGTGATCCAAGAATTCAACACTAAGAATAAAAATATACAATATAACACATTACTGCCATCTTATGAAACATCAAACATCCATCTAATCTGGCATTTTGCTTCTGAAAATGCCAATGAAGCATGTTTTGCTGCATGGTGTGGGAGTTTCCAGGATGGATGATAGGACTGGAGAATATAACACAGTATACTAGTTTGAGAGCTAGGGGTTTTGATCCTACCCTGACCCTGGCTCACAAGGCAACCACATATTCTCTGATATTTGCTTTTGAATCTTCCTCATCAGGCACACTATAGGTGTTTAACAAATTATGAATGAATAGGTAGACAAATTAATGACACATTGTTTAAATCTCCCTGAGACTTAGTTTCCTCATCCGTAATTGAAAGTAATATGCGAAGTTAATAATAATCAATATTACAGGATTGCTATTAGAGCCAAATAAAATAATTCATGTAACCTTGTTTAGTAAACTGGAAGGGGTTCTCTAAGTGTAGCTATTATTTATTACATGCTAAAACTAGTTAATAAAGCACTGTTGGCTTAACTCTTCCTAAGATAAGATATAAAATAGTTCATGCATTTTTATGGCTAATGGCATTCTAGTTATATTTTTGGGGCACCGTTATTGCCAGAAGGGTTAGGTAATTACTATAATTCATAATTAATCGCTAACATTGGCATTAACAAAAAAATCGCCCCACAGATATGTATCCGGCTCTACTAATGGGCAGAGCTATGCCAATATGTTCAGCCCTTTAGTCAACGTCCAGACATTTTATACCAATATTAAAAAGTGACACAAAGATGTGGGAATGTACAATCATAAATGAAATAAATTTTAGAAGTTTAACTCTTGGGCTGCCAAGGAAAAGTTCTCCGAATAAAATGTGATCCCCATTACATAATTTGTAAGCTAAGTCTCAGTAAAGGCAGGTCTTCTTTCATTTGTTGTTCTCATAGACAACAGAGGTTTCCAGGTGCTTTGTGATTATAATTTCAGTCTCTGCAGCCTTAACTCTGGCCGAATAAAACAACCAGCAATGATCATTTTTTTTCTGCTAGTATTAGTTCTCACTCTTACAAAAATCCATTTATAAACCCAGAAACATCCGCCTCTGAAGTAGGTTTGTGAAAAAGGAGCACACTTCAGGAACATGATTCCTTTTAAACACAAATTTCATGGGTGGGTAGGGAAAATATGGAAACTATAGATTCTTTGAGTGTCAGATGAATCTGAAAGTAGAAGAAACTCATTATACGTATCAGTTACTCAAATTTCTTTGCCAGGCGTGATTACAAATGCTGCACTTATGCATGCATTAGATGATGAACAAAGTAACTTAAGGGAACTAGAGATAATCTGGTAACAATTTAGAGGAAAAGATAAAATGTATATATAAAACAAAGCCAAGCGCCATATGAGGGGTAAGGTGGTACAGTCAGGGAAACAGGAGCGAGGCAGCTTATGACAATGACATATGGAAAAAAAGCGCAGTGAAGAAAAAGCCATCCTTTTGTAATCAGAAAGGAGCAATTTCTGAATTATATATGTAACTACAAGTTAGTGCCTGAAGCCTCACTTAACATAGTCCTCTGAGCTGCAGCTGGCATTTTACTGTGTTGGCCAAAGGTGTAAGCTGGGTAAGACATCCTCTTTGGCCTTTGAACCCTACATTATCACATTCTCAGGTTGGCCCGATGGGTTCCTGGCACTGTCTCAGATAGTCAGACTTAACACCAGAACAGCCCCTACAGACTTCTCCACGCAGTAGCCAACAACACAAAGGAGGGTTAATTTGGGTCAGACTGTTCTCAATATCTCAAACACAGTAGCCACGGTATAAAGAAATGCTATGAGCTCCCTTCTACACCACCCCATGGCGGATGTGTACTTTGGGTGATACATGCGTGGCATGGATATCTGCATCTGACTGAGCCCCCCCAGTCTACCTACAAAGAAAGTACATTCAATTGGAATTTTTCTATATTTATTAAATGTTCAGAATTACCCTGGCATCTAAGTGTGTGGGCTGGTTTAGAAAGGGGACAGATTATTCAGGCACCAGCATCTGCATTCATGACCAGCTAAGGGCATCCATTATTGCCGCTTCAGCAATATGTATACTCTGTGGGATGGCAAATGGCTGTTCTCATGTACGGGTCATTGCCTTGCTAAATAAGAGCAAATGGAACTATCCTGACTCTGTTCACTGAGGCTGCAGTTACTCAACAAGTCAGCAGCTTCTCCAAAGTCTCCTATTCCCAGATCCTTATTCCAGCTGTTTGGATATTGTTTTTGCTAATCTGGGAAAACATCCAGAAGCTGATTTAATCAATAGATGGGAGTTATAAATCTGCTATCTTCCCTTTACCTAGACAAAATAGCTGTATCATTTCTGGTACTTACAGAATAGTCTTTAGATGCCATCTAAAGCAGCAGATGGTTTCGCTATCTGGCAGAAGTGGGGGTATCGAGCAGAGGGAAACTCAAAAATACCAGGCTACCTAGGATAGGTAGCAAATAGCAACTGGGTGAATTCCAAGGGCTCAGAAATGGTATCCACAGACTTTAGCAGAGAAAAGGGAAGTGCATCTTTTCTCTGCACTCAGAACTGATTTTTTTTATGTTTAAGGGAGTTGTTCAGTATACTCCTTAGAGTATATGAAAACTCAGGCTGTATTCCTGGCATCTACTAAAAACCTACTCCTTATTCCATGAAAAGTCTGTAAAGATTTAGCCCTAAACCATGACATATCCTAAAAGCTACAAAATACATTATAGGTAGCCCAAACAATTTTTTTTTCCTGTGTTCCATTAGTTTTCTTTAAAAAAAAAAGTGAGAAAAAGTTACCTGTGTCCCATAGATGTATTCTTTAGTTATTAAGAGAATATTATAGGGGCACCTGGGTGGCTCAGATGGTTAAAGCCTCTGCCTTCGGCTCAGGTCATGATCTCAGGGTCCTGGGATCAAGCCCCGCATCGGGCTCTCTGCTCAGCAGGGAGCCTGCTTCCCCTTCTCTCTCTGCCTGCCTCTCCGCCTACTTGTGATCTCTCTCTCTCTGTCAAATAAATAAATAAAATCTTTAAAAAAATAAGAGAATATTATAGACAAGTCCTTATATTGAGAGGACAGAATTTTAAAGTTTTTATTTTTAATTTTTTTTTAGTAATTTCTACCCCCAACATGGGGCTCGAACTCACAACCCTGAGATCAAGAGTTGCATGCTCATCCGACTGACCCAGCCTGGTGCCCCAAAAGAATACAGAATTCTAAATCAGAGAGAAACAAATGATAAGTTAATAGAAAAGAAGTTTAAAGGGTTCAGAGACTAATCTTCCATCTATTATGTTTAGAAATAATACAAATTTACCGAGAGCCTATAACACGTACAGGTACTGTGCTAGGCATAGCCAGGGGTGAGGAGGAGATAAAACAATGAAAATTATGATTTAGATCAGCCACTTTTTGTTGTTTCAACAATAGTGTCAATAAAAGATTACCATAAAAATAATAAGAACACTTACTCTAACAATTTTTTAAACGTTTTTCTGTTCATCTTGTTTCTTCATTCTATTTTGGGAATCAGATATATGTAGAAATCATTATGGTGCTTGTAAGAATCCCTTAAACTTAAAGATTTCATGCCCACATTACTAGCCTAAATTCTATTTTTTTAGTTGCTTAAGGCATATAGTGTTCTTTGTGTGTAGGGAAGGCGGTAGATTCTAATAGAAACCAACCAGGGTGAACTAAAGCATGCCTTGAATACAATGAAAATAATAAAAGTTGTTTTCTGCCACTGCTCAAGGGCCCAGAAGATAGAATATCTAGACAAAGAATAGGATTGACAGGAGGTTTTTAGAATTTCTTTTTTTGCATTGCCCTTGTGCAAAGCTTACTATGAACCATTATGAGCTGAATGTGGAGTATTCACATTATTTCCCTCTAAACGGAGTCACCACTGCGAATTAATACATTCACGCCAATTAAAATTTTTAAAAATTATATGTAATGGTAGAAAATACAGTAATTATTGCAAATGTTAAATATAACTAAGGAGAAACAGCATACTTTCTGCCATTCTAGGTAGGCTTAAAAAAAATTCCAGAGAGGTAAGTAGGTATGCAGCATTTGTGGGAGGAAGGAAATATAAGAAACAAAGCCTAGAATTGACGAATATGAGTTAGAGCTCCATTTTATCTTTCCTCGCCCTCTGTTAGAGGGACAAAAGAACATTAAACAATGAAAAAAGACATAAGCAAGCAGAAAGGAGAAATAATAAAAATAATAAAGATAATTAATAATAACAATATCTGAGGTAGTATAACATTATACAATTTATGAAATGCTGATAGGTGTCTTGCCTTATTTGATCTATACCCTATCACAGTGTGATGGCTTGGGCAAGTTTTATTACTGCCATCTCTCACCTATATATTGGGTGAATAACTGAAGCTCAGTGAGGTTCATTCCCGTGGCCAACGTCATGAAGCTAGAATGTGAAAGTACAAAGTTCATAACCAGCTCGTCTGACCGTGTTGAGAAGATCTAGGAAGACCTTGGTGTTTCAAGACTAGATATCTACTGTTAAGATGTGAGATGGTACCATGTTGATTGAATTAAAGAGCTGCAAAGATAACCAGGACACAACTAGAGATAGGAAAGCCTGGGTAGGTGGATACTTGTGCTTAGTACAGCGATGAAAATGCCACTGATTGTGTAGAGGCCCAGGAAGTTTGGTTTACTTAAATCTATTTTCTCTGCATTATTCAGTTCAATTTTTTCGTTCAATTAATATGACATGGTTGAGAATCTGGCTTTCTGAATTTGAGGTATTTTTAAAAATAATGCTGATAACATTCTTATCTGTCATTTGAGAAGCTTGAGCAATTTTACAGTGGAAACTAGAGACATTCTCACAGGCCTTACTTACCGCCTATATCACATTTCCTCTCCCTCGATTTGGCCAATGCAAACTGGGGTTTGTCTTCGCTCTCCCTCCTCTTCTTAAAACTCAAGAGGGGGCAGGTGGTGGTGAAAAGAAGAAATGTTCTGTCCCTGCTTCCAGAGATGAATCCCGAAGGGGACTAGTCTCATTAATCTTGAGCTAAATGTGACATGGAGGCACCTCGGGTCCCCACTGTTTGTTCAGAGCCCTGGGCATGTTACGGAGAAAAATGTCAAAGATTTCTCTTCTCTTGCTTCTGCGCCCTGCCATGATGTTTTATTCAAACTTCCACGTCCTCAGGAAATAAACACTGGCTATCAAAAGCCTCCACCTGGCTCCCAGTCTCACACATAAACATGCACAACACCTGTGTTTAGGACAGCGGATCAATTCTGGCCAAGAGCAGTCTCCAGGTAACATGCCGTGAGGCCGGAGCAATCAGGCCAGGGATTTCGGGAGCTCGGGGCCCTCTGGGACTGTGTCCGTCTCCCTCTCACGGTGTTTATGCTTAGATAACACATTGTGTCCGCTGACCCCGTCTGCCAACCAGGGGTGGTTTAAGCTACTAGCTCAGCTCTGGGTTCATATCAAGAAAAAATGCTGGGGAAAGAGGGCAAGCCTGGAGGACAAAATAATGTACACATGACTGAGAACAGGTGTGAATCAGCCGCATGTCAGGGAGGGGAGTGGGAGGAAGCACTCCTGTTTGGCTGGGCATCAGCTCCGAATTTCATGGCGCCCCAGGTGGGGGGGCCAGCAGGGCTAGCCGCTTATCCATAGGGCCAAGGCCAGAAAACACTGGAAATTCGTTCGAGTTTCTATAGACTCTATGGAAAGTGTGAGCACTGGAGGGGAAAGTGAGCAGCACCCATAGCTTATTCTTCGCCTATGTCCTTCACAAGCACAAGAGGCAGGTCGTGGGGCAGGAATTAGTATGGGGTGGTCACAGTGGTCACGTGATTGGATGCACACTGGTCTGGTCAGTCCTGTTGTCCACCACCATTCAACTGTCTGAAGGCAGCTGACACGATCGGGGTTTTGCTCTCAACAAACCAGAGGGCACACAGGGCAAACTCCTGCTGTAGCCGAGTGGGATTCTTGGGTTTTTATTGGTTCCAAACAGCTCCAGATGGACTGAGACCCAGGCCTGTTGGTCACCAGAGATAGTCTTGATTCTCAGTCCACAGTGTTCCTTTTTTTTCAATCCCCGGGGAAAGGGCAAGTATACTCGCTGTTATTCTAACTGTCCTCCCTCTGGGTTGGGCAAGTCACTTAGCTTCACTTGGCAAATGATTTGAGCTGGGGGACTGGCCGTTGAGGATCTCTGATTTCCGTGAGTCAGACTCACTCATACCTGTCACACAGGCCTGAAAACACAGTGCCTGGCATGAGGTGGCGTCTCACTAACAGTAAAAGGAGGGAATGAATAACTTAACTGAATCTTCAATATCATGTATAAAATTACACGGAAACAATACTCAGAGCCACTTGTGATTTCTCTGCTCTCTTAGCCTTTTGATAATGCTTTCTTCCATTAATTATATAGCCATCACATTTCTCTTGATATAGCCCAAGCAGCTCATGTCCCAACTGCAAATTTTAAGCTTCTTTCCTCTAGTGATTAGAGGCTGTGTGAGAGAAGGTAATGTCGGCCACTTTCCACGTCCTGTAAGTTGAATGTATGCCCAGAGTAGCTAAAGTTTACGTTTAAAAGAAAATCTCCAATATATTTAACATATGCATATATATCCATATATATGTTGTTAGAAATGTAAAAAAAATTCAGGAATATATAAAAGAAAGTAAAACATCTCCCTCTGTTAACTTTCCATGAAGCTCCATAACACATCGGGCTCTGCCTTATGCCGGCCCCTCTGCTAGTTTTGAGAGTCAGATCAGGTTTCAGCTATAAGCCAGCTGGTGCCATTCATTTAAAGGAAAACAGCTATGTAAGTGAGTAAGATTCTAATCACTAAATCTAATTACAAAGTAGAGTAAATTATTACAAATGTTTTTAGAAGTGTCTTAAAACACTGTAAAAAAGAAAAATTATCAACCAAACAGAAATCTGCTATGCTGGTAGTTGATAGGATCGTTAGGGAGTAGGACATTCATGGGTGTAACTGTTATATACTCTATTTCTGACACCTGAATCTAGCATTCACACATTAAAAACTTTATAACCTTTCTTTCTCATTCAGTCAGATGCTAAACTGTTTGACTCAAAGTACACCTTAGTTTATAGATCCTAATGAGGGTAACAGGAACATTTCACTTCTAGTAGAATGAAGAGAACTTCAAACTGCTTCGTTAAAATGGTAACAATTAGTCAAAGGAAGGAAAAGGCAGTGGGGAAATGAAGAGATACTTTACATGGACGTGTGTATTTCCCAGGGCAGATTTATCCTTTCCTATTTAACATCCTTTATTAAAATATTTGAAATGCCACACATTCTCCATATCATAATGCAAAACTAAAAGACAAATACATTAACATTTAATCCTTGGCTTCCGTACTAGCTGTCTGCCCAGACATGTCTGACATTGGTTGTGTTTGCACGCTGTCAGGGCATCATGGAAGTTCATCGTTTAGTGAGCCCGCCTCCTGGAGGGATGGATGTGTGTGCACGTGTGCATGTAGTGTTCACAGCTCTTCAGAATGCTACTCCCCAGTCACTGTCTAGTAATTCCTTGGAGGTTGTGGAGGAGGCTATTAATGCTCACCAAGTGTCTGGGGTTCTCTACATTTTCCAACCTGCTGTGGTTGGTTGGGACCATAAAACTGGACGTGGGACAATAAAATGTTGAGGAAAGTGAGGTAAGCCTCATCTAGGCCTGGCCCCTACAAACTGTGAGCAGGTCACTCCAGCTCTTTCCCATCTTGTGATGGCAACTGTGGGGCCATGCATCCAGACAGCATAGCTGCCATGTAGCAGGACGCTGCCTGACCTGAACTGGGTTTCATCAGTAAGAAATAAGTAAAAGAGTTCAGCAATACCTACTGGGGCGGCTAGCATGGATTACTCTCATCAGAACATTAAGAAGAGCAAACTATACTGAGGCAGATAGAGACCCCCACTGTGGGCCCCAGCCCCTTCCTGCCCCCTGCGCTCCTTTTGCCGTTTGGTAACAAAGATCAAACGGCTGGGGCTGGCCGTCCCGTTTTGTTACAAAAAGAAACAAGCTCCCTAGGATGATTTAGCACTCTCCTGAGAGTTCCCCTATAGATTATACTCCCACGTAAAGGGGAGCCATAGGTGCTGAAAGACCTCGAAAATATCCTGACACTATCCCCCATCACCCGTGTCCACAAAACCTCGCCCCTAACCCTGTTGGGAGCTCAGTCTTTTGGGAATTATCCCACTGAGTCCGCTGGCGTAATAAACTGTGTTTTCCCTGCTCTTCGTGTGTGCCGTTTGAGTTTCCTCGGTCGCTTCATTTTTCCGCTACATCACAACCTTTATTTAGAAATAAACTGGCCTAAAGTTGGAAATGATCTGATGCTCTCTCAAGGTCTTTCATATTTTGTGAATCATGACTGTTGAATGAAAATCCTCTTTCCTCCATCCAGTGAAGACTTAAGATTAGTCATGGCTAATGACTACACGATTAATCTTCATGTCTTCCAGCCTACTCATCCATTTCTTTTTTATTTTCTGACCAACTGTAGCCTCCTGCCTCATACTGGCCCTCTTCTTTAAGACCATGTAGGAATTTCTTCTCTGCTCTGTGGTATCGAAGCCATAGTGCAGTCAGAAAGGGAGGTCTGCCTAATTCTGGACCTTGCCTTTGTCTTTGCCACCTACCAGATCTTTCCTACCTGCACACCTACTTCTGTTCATAAGCCTTTGGTGTTAAGAAGCGGGACATACCTGCTTCCAGACCCCTGACCTGTAAGTCATATATCCTAGAAATTCGGCATTCTCAAGTTTGAATTTTATAATCTTATGTAAGATTCACAGCGTGAAAAGCAAATGCTCTGTAAAATCTAAGCAAATACAGTGCAAAGGAATATTATTTGAATTAGCAAAATGGCACTTCTCATCAAGGGAGTCACAACCTCTATTCACAACTATAGAGATAATGAAACAGTATAAGATATTTCTAGAAGTTGCCTGAGGAAATATTGTACTAAAAATGCTTATTTTTACTCCAGGTACTACAACCAAATTTCCCTCCATTTGCATATGCTTGCTAGTAAATAGCACAGCTGCCTGGAAATAAATGAGTCTTAGGTTATATTTTTGGCTTTCCCTCGGTCTTGGTATCTTTTATACCTGCAGGGTTTTTTTTTTTTCCCCTCCCCCAGCTAGAGGAGGAGGACAATGCCTCAGCATATATTTAAGGAAACTGTGTTACATAATCAATGCAAGGCCTCAGAGACCTCTGTATTATTCCCTTACTTAAATACAAAAACATACTTTATCAGAACAAATAAGGTTTTTAACAAGGGTGGAGTCTGTCCTTAGCTTTCCCATAGTGAAAAGTTTCTATAATTGGCATTCTGCAGACCTCATTATTACATAATCATTCCTTCATAAGAAAAACATAAAGGAATTTCACTGAGTATATTTCTAGTACACGAGTTATTTTTAAGGCCAATCAGGGAGAATTTCAGGATAATAGTGAGAAGAACATACCGAAAATGTGTGACTCTGAATAGAAAATAAGATCTGACCCACATAAGTAAACAGAGTTATCTAAAAGCAGCCTCATTCACTAAATACGAAGCTTCAAGGGGACCTAGATTTTGAGCCCCATACTTCCTCTTACTCCCAGTAGGGCTCCTTCAGGCCACAAAAATCTATACCTCAGTGTATTCATCTCTAAAAATAACAGATGCCAATTTTCTAGATTCCAGGATAAATGTAAGGACTAAATCATTTAGGGAAGTATACTGGGTATATATGCTTAGGGTATTTTCTTTTACTTTTTTTTTTTTTTCAGAAAGCAAAAAAGGAAAATAAAATTGACTCAGGATTGTGTGGTAACATGACTGATTTTCACGCGGGGCTCTATATTACATCCGATGACCTCATGATTATACTTGGTCTAGCACATGTTGTAATACTAACTAGGGACTTAGGGATTCATATTTATAGTTTGTATATAGGTCAACAATACCCTACATAAAAAGATTCTACCCAACCTCAGTGGTTTAAGCTTATTCTCTTGAGAAGACAGCTTTGGAAGTCTATCTAGAGGGCTTCTCCTTGAGTTGGAAACACAGCCCTATAGCTAATGTTTTACTGTACCCCTGAATATAAAGGTCAAGGGTCTAAAGTCAAGAGTGTAGTGTGATAAATACTCTGATGAAAGGAATAACTCAGAAATGTCTGAAGATATACGAGGGTAGGAATTCTCTCTTTCAATATATATTTACAGAGTATAACTTTGTGGCTGGACACTGGGTTCTGAACCCAGGCAAGTCTCCAGTCCCAGTTCCTCAGTGTACTAGCTGTTAAATCTTGGGGAAAACTTCCACTCAGTTTTCTCATCTGCAGAATGAGAGACTTAACCTATCTCACAAGATTGTCAAGTATTAAACAAGATAATTAGTGTGTACAAAATATTTAACCAGATGCCTGTAATATATAGTATGTGCTTATAATAAATATTGTTGATCTTGGAACATGTTAGTGGCACCTAACTGGGATACTGGGGACAGTGTTAGGATACTTTTTGGAACACAAGAGGGAATGAACAAACGAATGAATAAATTAAAGAAAGAAAGAAAGAATGAATGAATGAATGAATGAATGAATGGAAGACAGAAGACTACTCTCTGGAAATACACTTTTGGGAGGTAACAATGACCAGTAACTTCTCTCTACTTTAACCTGTGATTTCCCTGAATAGAGTAGACTAAAACATCTATATAATATTTATTTCTTCAATAGTGTGGTAACACTAAATGCTTTCTTTCTATTTCTAATGTCTTGGCTCTCAGATGAGTTGCAGCCCAGCTCCCCTTCTGAAATGTATACTACGGTTACTCAGCATTGCCACTTTTAATTGAAGGCAATGCATTTGACTGGTCTAAAGTAAGATACGGAATGCAAGGCAGAAAGGCAAAGGAGGGCAGGGCACCAGAACAGAACTTTCACCCACATGCTTATCATTTTTTCTATATCCTAAAACTAATGACTGAGATCTTCCCTTATGTTGAGTTAGAGTTACAGTTGATTGGAAAACCATAATTGAATAATTTCTCTTTTATGCTATTTAAATACCCAACCTTAAGGCTACATTAGAATATTTCACATATTCAGGTTTTCATGGGGGAGGGGGGAAAACTTTAATTTGATGCAGTTCCAAGGTCTGTCTTTCTTTCCTGCCAGGGTTTGAAATGGCCTATATTTAAATGTATAGAGGTGTCTTCAGAGAAGCTGTCATAGAGAATTAGAAGTCTGTAACTGGAAACATCTTTTGGGGTTGAGCAATGTAAGCTATTGTGGAAGCTCAACAATACATGTTGAAATAATTAAATCCTTTTGGAAATGATTGAACTGGATGTTTTCAAATAACAAAATCTACATTTGTTATTCTGAATGCTTTTTATGGAAAGATGGTGTTTCTTCCTCCTGTTTAGGTAATTAAAAATAGTCACCTGATGATCATTCATTATCAAACATTTCCGCACATGGAAAAAAATGTTTTGAGGCCGCGACCTTGCTTGTGGAATCTCATCCTTCAAAGGAGGTCTTTCTCCAGAAGCTATTATTCACTAGTGGAGAGTGGGATTAAAAGCATTACTTCACGTCTCCACAATGTGTTCACAGCACAGAGCGTCTCTCCCTTGGTGGCTAGGTTCCAGGGCTTGCATTTTATGTAGATGCCATGCACCATCCCGAAAAGCTGGAGAGTTTCCAGTAGCATTAGGGTTTGGAGGAAGAGCTGTTGTTCCTTAGAACTTTACTTCTTTTATGAATATTACTGTCTCAATTTATTTTAACGCAATGAGTGGGAGAGAAGGTGGGAATAAAATGCATACACAGAAGCCTCTATCTAACAGTCCTGCTGGTTTGGGCATCACAAAAAGAGGCACAAGAAAACCTTTGAGAGTTTGGAGCCTGCTGCATGAGAGAGATAAAAGTAGAAAGAGTAAATTGGCTGCAGTACGAATGGCAGGTGCATTTGTTCACTGGAGGCAAGTTGGCAATTTAGTTTTCAATGACCAGCTTGTCTCTGTAAGGTTCACCTTTCGAAGTCCTCCCTTTTGCCCTCAATGTACACCAAAGCTCTGCCTCATCTCGAGTCCCTATGTTCCAGGTAACAGCAACTCTTTACCCTGTTTATTTTTGGGAAAAAAGAAAAAGAAAAAAAAGTCCTAGTCCCCTTTTCTGCTTACTGGGAGTGGAATTAAAAAGGAGGCAGTGGAAAACGCTGAAGCTAGCACAGCGGAACAATATGCCCGAAGAGAAAGCAAATGTGTATTGGGTATGGATGGTTTTATCTTACCTTTGGAAACTCAAATTGAGGGGAGGGGAGCTTTGGCAGAGCACTGTGATTCTGACCTCGCTCTAGAATTTCTGCAGATAGCAGAGAATTCAAAGCCCTTTCCCCCCACTGCCAGGATGGGACTTAAGAGATGCAGATCAGAGGAAAAGAATTCAGAAGAGAGGCTGATGAGAGCAATCTGTCTCCCAACTCCCTGCTTCAGATAAGCAAGGAGAAATGACTGCTTTCTGGGTACAGCTCATCTGGACAAAAAACCATCTATTCATTTCCCCCTCACAGAAATGCACACATAACCTTGAAATGTACATGACATACATGCCAACACTTGTTTATTTTTGTATCCACCATTCTTATTATATTGATTAGTGCTTCACCTGTGTTTCTATCATTATTAACTATCTGAGCAATTCCTCAAAAGGCCATGAGGGCGCTCAAATCAGCTAATAATCATAATCATCATACTCTTTTGAACACCTTTGGTGCAGATGCAAAAGATCATAGTACGATCTTCCATAAGACTTCATTTTAGGGACTCTAAAGTGTCTGGAGTGAAATAGGTCACATGGTGTTTTGGTTTTTTGTTTTTACCAATTCAGTTCACAGCGAAAGAGATAAAGTTCTATTTTTAGTTACTTGAGGAACTTTTATACTGTTTTCTGTAGCAAGAATGTACCATTTATAATTTCATCAACAATGCACATGACTTTACATTCCCCACCGGGCCAGCACTAATTTCTTGTCTTTTTGATGGTCACATGTTTGTGTGTTTTTTCTTTTAAGATTTAATACATGTATGTATGTATTTTAGAGAAAGAGAGAGAGCACGTGCATGAGCAGGGGGAGTGGTAAAGACAGAAGATAGAATTTCAAGCAGACTCAGTACTGGGCGTAGAGCCCAAGGTAGAGCCCAAGGTAGAGCTTGATCTCACCACCTGGAGATCACCACCTGAGCAGAAATCTAGTCAGATGCTCAACCTACTGAGCCACCCAGGCACCCTGGGGGTCACATGGTTTTTAAGGTCTTTTTTAGTCAACAAAGCAGTAAACTGGTCCTAAAAAACACAATCAAAAGCAGAGTGTATAACAGTGATTTTTTTAATTGTACTGTTGTCTGGTAATAAACATCAATGTATCAAACACGTTTGTCCTAAGTTTAGCTAAAAATCAATGGGCCACTTCTGTCTCAAAATTGTCTCTCCCTTTTACGAAATCGAAGGCTCTGAGTTTAGGCAAATGAGTATAATTCCCATTCAAAATTCAGTTGGTTTGCAAATGAATGACTACATTTTGAGTGTCCCCTGGAATGGGGCCTCTTCTGCTTGTTTGTACAGTGGAAGAAAAGGGGGTAAAACTTAGATATTTTCACTTTTCAAATGGCATTCATCAGGCTACAGGGGTGTGTACCACAAAGAATGAAGCAATAGAAATGGCCGTAGAAGTTAATGCTTGATACCAACAAAAAAACCCCTCTCCTATTCTCAATAGATACAGCTTCCAAGATATCATTTCATTTTAATTCATCAAGAAGGAAACAAAGTCATGCATAGGCTTTGAATACCATAAAAGTAAACCCTGACTTCCAAATAGAATACATCGTCTTGTATACAACCTGCTTTTTTTTAAGATTTAACTTATTCATTTGAGATAGAGATAGAAAATGAGTGAGAGAGAGAGCATGAATGGGTTTGGGGGGGAACAGCAGAGGGAGAAGGAGAAGCAGACTCCCCACTGAGCAGGGAGCCTGATGTGGGACTCGATCCCAGGACCCTGGGATCATGACCTGAGCTGAAGGCAGATGCTTAACCGACTGAACCACCCAGACGTCCCTACATACAACTTGTTTTGAAAACTTAAATATGGGAATATTTTCTTTATGGATATTGTACTTGAATATACTTGGAGCATTAATTTATATTGAACTATATGATTTGCTTTTCCTTGCCATAGATCTCTAACAGGCTGCTACAGTAGAGCAACATATGTACATATGTACACAATTTACTTAGACTGATTGAAGTTAATTGTATATTAAATTTATGAACAATGTTTGAGGATGAACAGGATCTTCACTGCCTGAAAAGTTTGTCTACCATTCTGAAGCATGTGTGACTCAAGTTTAGGATTACCTATTTTTTTGATCCCTCTCTCCTTCACCCATTTGCCCAAACCCCATTCCCCTCCCTTCTGGCAACCATCAGTTTGTTCTCCATATTTATAGTTCTGAGTCTGCTTTTTGTTTGTTTATTCATTTTTAAAGAGTCCATTTATGAGTCGAATCATATGGTATTTGTCTTTTTACATCTGACTTATTTTCCTTAATGCTCTCTAGATTCATCCACATTGTCTCAAATGGCACAATCTCATCCTTTGTATGGCTGTGTAATATTCCTCTGTGTGTGTGTGTGTGTGTGTGTGTGTGTGTGTGTGCGCGTGTGTGTATATGCACATGTGTGTGTGATTTCCTTATCCATTTGTCCATTGATAGACACAGGTTGCTTTCATGTCTCAGCTATTTTAATTACTGATGCAATAAACCACAGGGGTGCATATATCTTTTTGAGTTCGTTTTTTCCCTGGATAAATACCCACTGGTGGAATTATTGGATCATATGGTATTTCTGTTTTTTAAGTTTTTGAGGAACTTCCATACTGTTTTCCACAGTTGCTGTACCAATTTACATTCCCACCAACAGTGCACGAGGGTTCTTTTTCTTCACATCCTCACCAACACTAGTTGTTTCTTGTCTTCTTGATTTTAGCCATTCTAACAGGTTTAAAATGATATCTTACTGTGCTTTTGATTTGCATTTCCCTGATGATTAGTGATGCTGAACATCTTTTCATGTGTCTGTTGGCCATCTGTATGTCTTCTTTAGAAAAATGTCTATTCAAGTCCTTTGCCCATTTTTTTTAAATCAGATTGTTTATTTTTTTGGAGTTGAGTTGTACAAATTCTGTGGTGATTTTGGATATTAATCCCTTATTGAATATATCATTTACAAATATCTTCTCCCCAGTCAGTAGGTTCTCTTTTTTGTTTTCTTCATGATTTCCTTTGCTGTGCAAAAGTTTTAAATTTTGATATAGTCCCAATAGTTTGTTTTTGCTTTTGTTTCTCTTGCCCTAGGAGACATAGTGGAAAAATGTTGCTATTGGTGATCTCGGAGAAATTACTGCCTGTGTTTTCTTCTAGGATTTTTACGATTTCAGGTCTCACTAAGATTACCTATTCTTATGTTCTCACTATGAGAAAATGTTAAGGGATATGATAACATTATGTAACATTTATCAATCACTTGCTAAGTATTTTATATACTTTAATTCAATGAATCATCTTTACCCTTCTAGGAGAAAAGTACTGTTAATAGTTCCATTTTATGGATGAGGAAACTGTGCTACATAGTTAGCCTGGCTTAGACTCCTAGGTCTGCTAGTTTCTATTTATTTTAAGACTGTGTACTCTTATCCTCTACTCCATATTCTCTATATCTGTCTATATCTGTCAGTCTATTAATAACTCTGAGTCAGTTAACCTGACAATATGTTCTCTTTCTTTCTCATCCACTTTGTCTGTGTGTCTCTTAGAGATGCATGCTTGGTACCAAAGAATAATCTTATAGAACAAGAAAGATAATCCTTCAGTTAGAGTTGTAGAAATAGCTATGTTCTCTTGCTAGAAGCAACGGGACAGTAATGACCCAATGTCTTCTTTATCAGTCTATCCCTGATCTGTTTGTAAATTTTATACCTTTCTCTACATCTTTCTAGGACAGAGCTTCTCAACCTTGGCACTACTCACATTATGGGTTGGATAAACCTTTTGTGGGAACTATGTGTATATATATATATATATATATATATATATATATATATAGAGAGAGAGAGAGAGAGAGAGAGAGAGATTGTCATATATATATATATAAAGAGAGAGAGAGAATGCTAAGCAACAGCTCTGGTCAACAGCTCTGGTCACTCTATTAGAGATACTAGTAGCTCTTCCTTCCCCCATCCTTTGGCCAGTTGCAACAACCAAAAATATCTTCAGATATTACGAAATATCCCTAGGGGCAAAACCACCCTGGTTGGGAATCGCTGCTCTAGAGGGTGTGTTGGATAGACTTAGGTAGGACAATGACTTACCATGTTACTGGTAAATATAGATGGCATGACCCATTTTTCTCAAAGACAATGGCAGTTTCCACGATAGAGAATTTGCACCTGAAATAAATTACTCTTCTGTCTCTAGTCTGAGAGAGTAAAATTAACTATGGAATCAAGTTCTTAAGCAGCTCCAAAAAGCATATTAATTTCATTCCTTGGAATGTTGCTCCAGTTCATTAAAAAGTGATAAAGGATGGTTTAGCCCATTACCATTACTTGTTAAACATTCATATCTAGATACTGTATCCTTTTTAAAAAACAAATTAATTAATTAATTAAAGATCTTTTAATTTAGGTGTTTGTAGAAGGATCTATGACAGCACCCTATTTACTTTTTTCCATGTGGAATGTGAGCCATGATGGTTCTGGCAGGCTAATATACATAATTATTAGAGTCAGTTTAATGCCAACAGACATGAAAAGGTTGCTTTTGATTCTCTCCTTTGCTTGAGAGAGGAGTGATGCCACTATCTACCTAACTCAGAGCAGATGTCACTTCAGCACAAGGCAACAAAATGGCATTTCCTGAGCACTGAAGCAGCATCACAGTGTGAAATACTATCCAACAAAACTTACCAGGAACACCACTATGTTAGCTTGCTGCTATGTGAAGCAGGCCTGCCAATAACACCTGGCCTGGGTGCAAATGGCACTGCATGATTGGAGAGAAAATGGAAATAATCCATTCTTCATGTCTTTCCTCTTACCCTTTCATAGGCTTCTCTACTCTACTTGCCTGATCCTTCTTTACTAACTTAAGGCAAAGGAAACATTATTCTCCTTATAATTCACTATTACAAAGTGAGAATTCTTTTTCTTTTTTTTAAGATTTTATTTATTTATTTAACAGAGAGGAGAGATCACAAGTAGGCAGAGAGGCAGGCAGGGGGAGAGGGGGAAGCAGGCTCCCCGCTGAGCAGAGAGCCCGATGCGGGGCTCGATCCCAGGACCCTGAGACCATGACCCGAGCCAAAGGCAGAGGCTTTAACCCACTGAGCCACCCAGGCGCCCACAAAGTGAGAATTCTTTAGATACATGGACAGACAATGTTCTCAGGGGAAATGCTCAGGGCTGATTACCTGGCAGTGTGTTGTGTACTGACAGAAATGCTGCTCTGCTTTCTGGATGGAAAGCAATGGGAATAATAGTATGTAAATTGATGTATCAAGATTTCTGAAAGCTCAGCGTTATTTCCCCTTGCCCAAAGATTTCACCTCGCCTTATTAACTATTCTAACAACCCTGCCTTTTTTGTTGTTGTTTGTGTAATTCTTGTTTCCTCCCATTTAGCACATAGAAAAAAGCATTAGTAACACTCTTGGTTTTAAATGAACCCTATTAATATTCGCCTCTGCAAGGGACTCTGGGATAATTTTGATAAATGTGGCCATGAAGCTGATCTGACAGAGCTGAGTGTGGTATTTGTGTGTTCATGGGGAACTGCTTCATGCACAAAATGGGGACAGACTGAGATGGGGAGCCTGACAGGTCTCTATTTCTGAGCCACAGCTAGTAACCTAAAGTAGAAATGTAATTGTACTTAAAAAAACAAAAACAAAAACCAACAAATCTTAATCCAAAATAAAACAAAGCAAGCAATTTTTATAAAGATAAAACAAACCCCACTACTTCTGATCAAGAGGTTATTCACCTACCAGAATTCTTAGTTCCCATAGCTCTGGTTGGTCAGATCCAGAAAGATGCATGGGAAGGTAATGAGAAGAAAACCTGCGTGTATAGGAGAGGAGGTGGGTCTCCAGGGCTCACACTGCGTTTCTCTCTGTTTGCCCCTAACAGTGGAAATTGCCCCTGAAAGACTAAATGCCTTGTGGTGATTACATTTCCAGATAGAAGTGGGAGATAGAAGGGGGGGAGATAGGGTGCCAAATTCTGAAAAAGCTTTACAGTAAATGTCAGAGATTCTTGGATATAGGATCATTCTATATATACAGATTGTCTGAAGAGGGCTTTACAAAGTTTGCTAGTTTTGAAATGGACTACATAAATAAGTGATGCAAAACAGAAAGATTATGAACACATAAAGGCAGTTATTAATTATGCTAAGGAATTTTCTAGCCTAAGCAAGATAAAACTCCAAATATGAGCCCATAGAATAAAAGACAGAAAATTGAACTTCTTTCTACAATTGCCTCCAAACAGTCCCCTTCATTCTCTTTAGCACTTCTTTATCAATTTTTATTATGAGATTTGATTCTATTTTGGGAACCAGTGTCTATTTTCACAACACAAAAGTACACGGACAATTACAATGAGTGTCTCTGAGGAGGACACTGGCGGGAAATAAGTAGAGACTGAACGTAGCAGTGGTAGTGGTTTGGTGACCACAGTTTGGGAAGAGATGGCACACCTGAGAGAATATGATAATAGAATAAAACAAAAGAAGAAAGTGTAAAACCACAGATGGTTTGGAATGCTTGTCCTTAGGAAGAAGGTTTTTAAAAAAGTACAAAAGGTGGGAATTCTTCACAAATGGAATATTCCATAAGTGTTTCTGAGAAGTGGAATGGAAAGATTGATGCTTACGTAACTATCATTTATCAAGCATGTATATAATAGTAAGCCTTGTTCTAAGAATGTCTTATTTAATTATCGGATTGTTCTTGCAATGTAGATTATTATTATACCCGCTTTACACATAATTCAACTGAGGTTGAGAGATTAACCGTGCTGCTAAGTAAACAGTATCACTGTCGGAAGGCAAAAACCAAGGCTCAAGTTTAGCGTTTCCCAAAGGCTCACAGCCTACAGAGTCAGGGTCTAGGCCGGCCTAACTTCAGAGTAGAAGCTCTTTTTCTCCACGTATTCATGCTCTTGATGGATATGGCCCTTGCATTAGGAAATGGGAAAGAGAAATCCCTTTTGATGGGCTAAAATAGTTGTGTTTGCTATTCAAGCCATTCTTTATCCATATAATTGTCAGTCTTTCTCTAAAGAGTCATAGAAGGCAACTCCATTAACATAACCTATCTTAGAATTTAAAACACACACCGAAGCTTTATATTTGAAGCTCACATGGCTCTTATTCTGGGCTGCATTGCCTTTGGGGCGAATACAGCCCTCTGGTTCTTAACTTGGTTGCTGGGAGCCTGCACCTGGTCGAGGCATCTCCATCTGGTGGTCCAATCAGAACCCATTAAGCACTGAGGTAGACTGCCTGGAAGTGGAAAATATGGAGCGGGGAAGCTCAGCTTGGGCTACATGACTTCACCTTTGGAAAAAAGAAACAGGGAAAAAAAAAAAAATGCAGCCCACACAGCCTACAGAGCAATTGTTCCTACACAGCAACTCTGGTCTAATTGATTTGGACACCACGGCTAATTTTCCCTCAGACATCTGTTAGCACACATTAGTGGATGTCGTTAGGTAGGGAGGCGCAGATTAGATGGGGAGCAGAGCTCAAAGGCCCTGGTTTGGGAGCCTGGAGCAGACGGAGGAACGACAACAGAGAGAGTCTGCCAGCACCCCAGCAACGTCAGATACTTCTGCTGCAGCAACTCTGAAAAGAAATGGTAATGGCTGGGAAGCCATGAAAGTTGTGCATAATATTCGGATCCTTTCAGGCATCCGCCCAAATTATCAGTGTTGTCTGTACTTCCAAGGGCAAAACAAAGGTGCTCCAGACACGAACAGAGCCAAAATACACATGAAATAAAGACAAGCACTGTAGATGCTTCTTCCCTCTCTCCCCAAGTCTCATCCCTTCTTGTATTTCAGACATTAGCATGCCGTGACGATTCCAGGGCTCACTCACACACCAGTCAGGCAGGTGACAGAATGCTGGTCAAGTCAGACTTGTCCAAATCATCTCCCACTGCAAAGGGCTGAGAAGTAAGTCCCAATTTATTTATTTTTTTCTTTCTTATGCAGACATTCTCAAATACTTAACTCATGCCAAAATGTAGTTCCTATCCTTTGGGACATGTTTTGCAGTCGAGCAAGTCAAAAAAATCATCTGATGCCCTCAAGGAAATCCTCTACGAGCTGGTCTATACTGACGACTACTCTCCCAACGAATACATTTAAAAGATTATGATCCTCTTTCAGAAGCAGTACAGTGTTATGCATTACAAATAAACTGGCGAAAGAAAAGACTGCATCTCAGTCCAAAAGAGAAAACTTTTACATAAAGGCAAATACTTCTATCGGTGATATAGACTCAGTCTTTCCTCACTGTGCCTGGCGTCCTTTATAAAATATGCCTCTCACCATTTCACTCCCCTCCCAAAGTCCTTACTTACCCAACCCCACAAGGTAAAGTCAAATATCCTTTTCAGGGTGTTCAAAGCCCATCATATTCTGGTGTCCAGTGATTATTCCAGCTTCATCTCCTCAAATTCCTCTTACTTCATTTAAAATAGGCTCCTTGCTACTTCCGGAACATCCTAGCCAATTCACGTCTTTCTTTTGACTCCTATCTCCCTTCGACGACCTGAACCACTCTGACTTATCCTTCAAGTCCTTGCCTACCTCAGTGAAAAGTTACTCATATTCCAGAGTCATTCCCTCTCTGTGTGCCAATTAGACTTTGCTCATATTTCCACAGATTTGGTAAAACATATATTTTTTGTTGTTTGCATTTCTATTCTTCCTTCTTAACTTACCTCTTCGGCATCCAAACATATTTAGATCTTGATGGCAGGGTTATGTTATTAATTTTAGTCATATTTGAATTTCCAATATCTGGCATAGTTCTTGGCATACGGTAAGCCCTTAATAAATATTTGTCAAAGGAATGAATTTATGAATAAACTTTGCCACTGAATATACTATCTTGGTAGCAGGTGATGGAGTGATTAATTGTTAGAGGACAGTATCAATGATAGGACTTCTGAATGACCAAGTATCTTTCCCTTGGTAGAGTTGAAATGTATCCATCCTGGAAAACTCAGTCCTGCCTGCACATTCTTTACATAAAATGGCAAAGAAAGAATCACCAAACACAATGTCCTGGAATGTCACTGGTCTACCAAATAAAGAATATTTTGTGCAGTACAGTTCTGAGGACTAAGTTAAAGTGAATTATATCCAAGACCCTGACAATTGATGAAGTAAAGTGGGGTGACAAAAGATAATCCCTAAGGTACCTATAAAAGCATACCTTAGTGTGATTTATTTATGGACCATGAATTAGGCCCACCAGAAAAAATATAAAATAAACAGAGTTACATAACTTCACTGTGAGTAGGTAAAGGAATAGAAATGTAACATCTGTCTTTCCCATGAGCTTCTTTTTCTTCTATACTACCTTAATGACCAGAGGAGAGAATTAAGTTGAAGTATTTATTTTAACACTTATTATATATTACACACTATTTATCGAATTCTTTTATATTATTTTAGACAAGGTATTTTCATCCTCATTTAAAAGGTCAGGAACTGCAGTTTAATGAAATGATATAACTCATCCAAGTAACAGAGCTGAAGCTGTAGTACCAAACTCAAACAAGACCTCTGGTTTCAAGGCTGTGACTCCTTCCACTCCGTTCTCCTTTCTTGTGTAATAACTTTCTGCTTCCTTTCTCCATTCGGTAGCAGACGAAATAAACTAGGTCACGGAGAAGACACAGGAATTGAAAACACAGAGGACTAGGCACCCCGAAGTAGAAGAGGGGAAAAGCAGTGCAGGAATGAGTACGCTGGGGTTCACCGCTGTAACTCGGACGAGAGCCGGTGCTCTGGAAGGTCAGCTGAGCACAGAACCTCTCCTTGGTTCACTCTCAGATGGTGATGAATAGGCGATAGATACAGTGTTTGTGTGATGGAGGCTTGCAGTGCCCTACTAGAGCTTGAAGCCAGGAAGTGTCCATCTGTCCTAGCTTTAATGGGATTGATAAGGCTTTGCTGTCTCTGCTTTCTGCCAAACAGAATCAGAAGGCATCAGTGTTAGTAATTTGGGAGCAGTTTTTGGCTACCTAAGTGGCTGTTAGTAGAATTTATGGACAGTAAAGCTCGATTCAGGGCCAGCCTGCAGCAAGACCACGGAGTAGGCAGTTCATCTTCTCTATGTTCCTAAGTGTTCCATTCTTCCCAGTGACCATTAGCTGGGAAAGAAAGTATTTGAAACATTCCAGTAATTTATAGCAAGGTGTTGGTGGCATCTGCCACCTCTCTCTCCTCCATCTGCTCCCAGAAAAAGGTATTTGCCTTTTAAACTCTGTCTTAAGTTCTATGACTGTACAGTAGTTGCATTAGAAGTTATAAAAGGACGGTTTCTGATATAACCACCTTTGCCGACTTCTTATAAGCTGCCTTTTCCCCCATTTTTTTGTATTGGATTTGAGGGACCTCTGGGTGCTTCATGCATTGCCAAACTTTTATTTTCATGAGTCAATTAACCATTTTTTTTTTTTTTCTGGAGAAGGGTTATTCTGAATACATAACAATACATTTTTAGCATCACTAATCAGCCTTCAGAAATTAGATAAAAAAAAACTCGTGTTTTCACTTTATATTTTCTATTTCATGTACATTTTAATCAACATGAATCGCTGAACCAAAACAGATAGCAACGTAGAGTTAGGTTTGTTTGTTTGTTTGTTTTTTGAGGAAAAGTCAAAGGTCTTGCTTATTTATCTTACTTAACAGAGAATCGGTCTGTTTTAAGAAAAAGTAAAGGGTTGCACATGGCCCAGGGATTATTCTTTTGCTGGATAGCTTCCATTTGTATACCGCGTCCCTTCCCAGATTGCACCCACTCTGTGCGCTGGAAGGCTGACCGTATGAGTTACGTCGATGGCATCCTTGCCTCTGGCTTCCAGTTCCTTTGGCTTCTGCCGACGAGGAACATTGCTGAGCGATTTGAAGGACAGAGCAGAGCGTGGTCTAGGCAGTTATTGCCCTGGCCTCTGCACCAGGGTCTCCATGGGCTGGCGGCAGCCTCCCACTACACGACCCAGCTCTTGTCAGATGCTCTCTGCACACAGCTCTCTCCTTTTCTGGCTTCTGGTCACTGTTCCCTCCCATTACCCTCTTCAGACCTAGAGGTGATAACAGCTTCTAGGAGTTACCAGCCCTAAGGCAGTGCACTATCCCCTGTGATTTCCTTACCCCCTGCCTCTTGCCCAAATATTTCAAAAAATATTCTCTATAAAACTCCTTTGAAATTATCCAATTTGAGTGTGCCATCTGTTTCCTGCAGGGACCTTGACTGATAAAGCCTTTAACTCGGATTTACCTTTATTCTGAAGCCTGAATGTGGTTCTTGGGAAAATGAGAAAAAAAAAAAAAGAATGCATCCACTAAGTTACAGGGTCAAAAATGGGTGGTTTAGCCTAGAAAAGCACCAGGAAACCAGATGAATTTCCCATGCCAGATACTGGCCGTTAGATTGTGGCTCACATTCACCCACTGAAACATGCTTCCCAGCCAAGGTTTTAATAGCAAAATAAAAGGTTTGGAGTCAGCTATGCTCTCCCCAGGCCAAAGGCACATATCCCAGTTACTTCTAAACGACTTCTTCTTTAAAAGATCCAAAATATGAGTTGCTATGAAATGCTGTCTTTTTTCTAACAGCCATAAAATTCATTTGTATCAGCAGTGTGATCAATGACATCTTGTGAAAGATAAATTATGCCTGAGAAGGACACAGTGCAGGGCACATTAGAGCCCTAAAGTCCAACACAGCTCCTTGCAACAATTCCAGAAATTCCAGGAAAGTGTCAAATAATAATAATAATAATAATAATAATAATAGAAGCACAAAATATTTGAAATGGTGATATAATGAAATCTTCTTCCAAGACTGCCTCCAGAAGAAAGCTGGTGGCAGGAGCAGCGAGGGACATATTTGGGAACCACATTTTCCCCTCCAGAGGTATGGAATGTGCAATTGAAAAGAAAATGAAAGAGCTTTGGCACCTGGCACAGCTAAGGGCTGTGAATCATCAAGGCCAGGAGTAGCAAGGTGAATGACGGTGACCTCCCTTGTCAGGTTTTAGCCTCCTATACATTTGGCACGAAAAACGAGGGTTTAAAATAGCTTTCCTGCAGGTTCCATGTGACTCGTCACTGGACCCAGACAGCACAAAAGGGCTGATTAGTGAGGCAAAAAAAGAGGATCTTCTCCTGAGATGACTTCCAAAAGCTGCTTCTTACAGCACAAATCTCCCTTTGAAAAGGCGGAACTTGCTGGGAAAGGCAGCAGCATTCTCCCCTTCAAATGACTGAAATTTGCTTGAGAATCCTTTTTTTTTTTTTTTTTTCTTAATGAAGATCACCTTCTGGCTTCAACAGTCTTTACTTGAAGAAGAAAAGAAAATTCAAAGGACAATTTCTCACTAAAGCCACTAACCTGGTCTTATCCCCACTGGCCTTTAGCAAAGAATCCAGCCTCTTCTTCATAGAGGGTTGTGAACAATGGCTTCTTGAGCAGCTCTGGCTGCCAGCAGAGTCACAGGTATATGGCTTCTAGGTTGGGTGTTTGCACGGAACTCGATGAAGGCCCCATTCATATTAGGGCTGCCGGGCGAGAGGCACTGGCAGGTGCTGATCACTAGAATGGTACAGGGGGCTGGGGAAGGGGGCAATTCAATTTTCCTCTCCTGATGGAGTAAAATTACTCCCTGGGGGAACACAAGTGAACAGCTGTCATCCTACCTCCAACTGCTTCTGAACTTCCTTGCACCCATTTAATCTTTAAATATTGAGCAAAGCACAGAAAAACAAGAATTGCTAAGATGTAAGATAAAGAGAGGAAGGTTGGATTTAAAAGAAGAAATAAGAGGCGCCTGGGTGGCTCAGTGGGTTAAAGCCTCTGCCTTCGGCTCAGATCATGATCTCAGGGTCCTGGGATCGAGCCCCGCATTGGGCTCTCTGCTCAGCAGGGAGCCTGCTTCCCCCTCTCTCTCTGCCTGCCTCTCTGCCTACTTGCGATCTCTCTCCTCTCTGTCAAATAAATAAATAAAATTAAAGAAAAAACATTAAAAAAATAAAATAAAATAAAAGAAGAAATAAGAGTGGTAGGGAAAGAAGCCATGGAGTGAAGAGTTGCCATGCCAGGATGGTCAGTGATCCAAGTACTTCAGGACTGTGGATAGCAGGTCAACGACAGATGCTTCACAAGGGTACCCTGACTGAGAGTTTATGATGTGGACAAAATCCTCTGTGTATAGAGTTTGCAACGAAGAGAAAGGAGAGGAAGAAGGAGGATGATGAAAGAAGAAGGAGAAGACAAAGAGAAGAGCAAGAGGCAGAGGGAGACAGAGAGAGGGGGATTGAGAAAACTTAAAGGAAAATATAAGAAGCGTTATATGTGGCTTTTATTTCCCTCTTAATCCATTGAACATCTTGGGTTGCGACTTCTTTTTTCGAGGAGGGTGTTGTAACTTTCACAAATAAGTACTTATTTTAAATTAAGAAAATAATCATATAGAATTTATACTTTCTATATAAAGTTATTATAAGAATTGCTTCCTTCCAAGATGTTGCACAGAAAACTCCTGGCTGGCATTATGCTTCTAGGTCCCTGATAGGTGGACACTGTGTCAGTGAGGCCAACAAGTTCAATGTTAAAGGATGAGGGGCAATAAGGCAAGACATTCTGCAAAACAGTTTGGTGTTTAAACTCCCATTAAGAAGAAATTATTCACCTGCTCCTACTTCCCAGGCATTTGGGCTCCATTACCCAGGACACTTCCTGCCATCATGCGTTCTGGTAGCAAACAAGTCAGTGTGGTGTTATTCAAGGTGCTCATGTGCTCCCAAATCTATTTCACATCTCATTGGTTAGCTGGATGGGATGAGCTTATACATACTCTTTGGCCTCTCTAACCTGGTAAAGAGAATCAACCAGTTCTGAAGCAAAACTCAATTTCATTAAAGGAAACAGAGTGGAATGCAGAGTGAAAAAACTGGAAATGAGATCAGGGTAAAATATCTCTATTTACAAGTCAGCCTGGCTCTGAGTTAGTGGAAAGGAAGGGAGGATCCTGGAGCCCAGTGGCACCATCCATCATCTATTGCTCACTGTTACCAAAAGTAAAAATTCTTGGGACGTCTGGGTGGCTCAGTTGATTAAGCAGCTGCCTTCGGCTCAGGTCATGATCCCAGGGTCCTGTGATGGAGTCCTGCATCGGGCTCCTTGCTCGGCAGGGAGCCTGCTTCTCCCTCTGCCTCTGCCTGCCACTTTGCCTGTTTGTGCTCTCTTTGTCTCTGACAAAAAAAGTAAATAAAATCTTTAAAAAAAAAAATCTTAAAAAAAAAGTAAAAATTCTTAATTTATAACTTCAAATAATGATCTCTATTTTTAAGAACTATATATCCCAGTCTTAGATCTATAGGCCCAGTTGCAAATATCAGGTGTTCAATTCAATTAGATCAGGTTATTGAGCTCCGATCTCAAGGCATTTTGCAGAGAATGACAGGAAATTTACCTATAATTTTTTCCTACCCTCAGTGTTCTTACAATCCAGAGGAAGAGATAGGCATATGGACAAGCATAGCACAATGATATGGGTGACAGTATGGAATAAAAACAACAAAAGAGTTTTGAGGAAAGAGAGATCATTTATGAATCCTGGGGAAGTCTCTTTGAGGGGATAGTGTTTAAGATGAACAGGAATATTTCAGAATATTGAAAGGATAAAGAGAAAATTCTAGGCTGAGGTACATTACGTGTAAAGGTTCAAAGATCGTAAAATTCTTGAGTATTCCAGGAATTGACAAGTAATTTGACATGATTGAAACATAGGAAATGTAAGTCAATGTAAAAAGATACATGGTTTGAATAGAAGGTTATAAAAAATGTATGGGAACAATGTAGGTCAGGCTAAACTATCGTACTTCATTAGTAGGTATTAGTACACAATGTGGAGCCATTCAAGTGATTTTGCTTGGAACAAAAAGACACTAGTGTGTTTTTGAAAGACAACTCAAATAATGGAGGCTTTAGATTGGAGACAACTGCTAAATCTGCTTTTTTTTTGATCCTATACACTTAATGTTTCATTTTACATTGTGTTTGGTTTCCTACTGCTGCTATAACAAATTACCACAGACTTGGTGGTAGTACCACAACATCTTCTCTTACAGTTTTAAAGGTCAGAAGTCCAAAATGGTTCTCACTGGGCTAAAATGAAAGTGTCGGCAAGGTTGTGGTCCTTCTGGAGGCTCTAGAGGAGAATCCATTCCTTGCCTTTTCCAGTTTCTAGAGGCTGCCTGCGTTCCTGGGCTCCTGGTTCCCCTCCATCTTCAATGCCAGAAGCATAGTGTCATCAAATCTCTCTTTTCTGTCACTTCACTTTCATTATCACATCTCCTTCTTGGGCTCATTTAAGGGCCCTTTGTGATTACACTGGGCTGACTTGGATAATCCAGGATAGTCTTATCTCGAAGTCCTTAACTTAATCATATCAGAAAAGTCTTTGTTGCCACGTAAGATAACGTATCACAGGATACCAGAATCACAACATGAACATCATCAGAGTTCAGGCCTTACTCTGTCTACCACAGACATACTTAGGTCAGAGTATAAAGTTTAAAAAGAGGGCAGAGTGTGATGCTCCAAACACAGACTCCTAAAGACCTGTCCTGGATTTCCACCAGTGAAACTGGCCCTATTTGGAGTTTCTCATAGGCAACTCAAAACAGTCCAGTAGGAAAGGGCTTCACTTAGGATTTTTCTGCCCCACCTACATATTCAAACTGTTTGTATGAACACTGCTGATCAACACTGGATAAAGATTTAACAAGAGTACAAAAGATTATATCCACTTAGTATTAAGGGAAAAGAAGAAAAATATTTTTTTCCAAAAAAATGGATTAAACATTTGGAAAACTGAGATCATTCTTTTGCTTTTATCTAAAACTTAGCAACAAAGACTGTAACATTTATAGTCACATTTACTACCATGTAGTAATATCCCAACGCAAGATCACAGAATAACATGCCTTGTGTTTAGGGTATTCCTTCCTAGGGCTTAAGGCTTTGGAAGGTTTACTTATTTTTTCTTATTTTCTCTTATATTTTTCATGCTCTAGGTACATGAAAATGTATTCTGGGGGCGCCTGGGTGGCTCAGTGGGTTAAGCCTCTGCCTTCGGCTCAGGTCAGGATCTCAGAGTCCTGGGATTGAGCCCAGCATCGGGCTCTCTGCTCAGCAGGGAGCCTGCTTCCCCCCCTCTCTCTGCCTGCCTCTCTGCCTACTTGCGGTCTCTTTCTCTCTGTCAAATAAATAAATAAAATCTTTAAAAAAAAAAAAGAAAATGTATTCTGAAGTATACAATTATATCTGGGTTAGTTAGGTCAGTAGTACAAAGATTCTTGTAGTACAAAGATTCTTAGCCTTGAATTCAGAGAAACACCGTGAGTGTCCCTAATTTGTTATATGATTAGGACCAGATTAATAACACTATAATGCCTTAATTTTCCAGCGTGTTACTTAAGTGTTAAAAAATATTGGCTTTAGGTATGTTATGGAGATGTGGGATTAAAAGAGAGAATGTATGAGAAAGTCCTTTGAATAAAGTTCAAAAATAATGGAGGTTACTATCCATTCATTGACCATGTTCTATTTATCATGTGTGGTGCTGTTCTGGGGATATAGTGAAAATAACACATGGCCCGAAGCCAAGAGTGGGTGAGAATTACTCAGATCATTGCCGTAAGAGGTACAGACATTGTGTGTTCATCTACCTTATTTGGCATTTGAATGATAATTTGAGGAGTCTATTTAGAATGATGTAGACAAGCATTCTCTGGAAGTCAGGGTTCACGGGTGAGGTCTCCTTCCCAAACCCTTGAAAGATACTGATTTACTTCGTACATAAATGAACACAACTGCAATTGGCAATGCCTTCAGCTCATAGGTAACCTAAGGAGAGGGACAGGGCTCTTTGGAGCTCGCTGGAGACCATATTTCTTAATCCTGGCTCACCCTGGGACCTAATCCAGGATCAGTCAAATATGTCTTGCTTCAAAATTATGTGGAGGAAGTAATGAGTAACTGGAGAAAAGTGACAGTGAATTCTATATGCTTCTTTTTAAAATCACTTATATAGCAAATCCCCTTAGTCTACATGTCAAGAGAGGATTTTTCAAGCTAAGGTTGCAAATTCCATATAGGTTCTGAAATTCTGCCTCTTCTTACATCATCACTATTTTCAAAGAGTTTGCAGTTGGGCTAAAAGATGGAAAAGGCCCCTGTTTTATGTGTGTGTCTCTGTGTGTATTTTCACAGCTCTTTTGATTTCACAGGACAATGAGGCAGCAGCTACATTAAGCTTGGGGACCTGCCTTTTATAAAAAAAATATTTCTTATTCCATGATTACACTAGATCTCAATTCTTACTTTGTTGCTGATTTTATTTATTTTCATCTCTGGGATATATACCTGCTACAAGAAAGAGTACAAATTAGGGGGTAGAATTATCATGTAGTAATAGTATAATGTTTTGCATATTAACACGGATCATCTACTTGAACGCATGACAGTCATTGGGTTGTCTTTTTCTGATTGGGTATTGATCAAATTCACATTTCTGTCCATTCTATTCCATGACCAAATATACATGTTGAACTAGTGGGAGCAATAGTGAAATCTATAACCTAGTTAATGTAGGAATATAACCCATAACTAAAAATATGATTCCAATAGAAAAACTGACCTAATTAACCCAGATATAATTGTATTTTTTATTAAGAGAAAGCAAAGAGCACAACATATTATACAATGATATTAGTCAGAAATAAGAATTCTTGGAAGAATAGTTCTAATTAACTCTCTGAGCATAGTTATTTTTTAATAGCAAATTCATCTTCAAGTTCAGAGAGGGAACTCAAAAAATATGATTTCAGTACCCTTGCCTCCATTTTCCATATTGTCTTTGTTGCCAACATCTCCTTCATCTGCCGGAGACCCCAAGTACTTACAACAGACCTTTCTTTTCTGTTATTAGAAGAAAGGTAACCAAGAAACAAATCCTCACCAAGGCATTAGGGATCTAGATACACCATCTGTTGAGAAGTTTTTATTCACCGATTTGTGTATTCACTAAACAAATCTTCACTGAGAACTTACAATGTACTGAGTAGTATGCCAAGTATGCATTCATAAAGTGAATGACAGAGACATAGCCTGATGTACAATATAAAGGAATGCATAATAAAAGTGAGCTACGAAGAACTCTGGGTGCAGCCTCTATAAAGTTAGCACACATCATTCACACTAAAGCTTAACCCTGCTGAGATCTCTTCTGAACAGATTTCCCACTGAAAGTCAAGATCAGATCCATTGACATACTATTTTATTTGTGGATGCTGCAGACTCACTGGTTCCTAGAAACCCTCACTTTGAACTTGGCTTTGGTTATTGGTGCCTTTACCAATAAAGCAAAGATGAAACAGGTAAGAAACACAAATCAGTTATCCAGGTAACTAGATTACAGGGGAGAGAACTTCAGTATGTAAAAGTCTCTCTTGGCATTTTTCACGGTACATGCACAGGTGATTTATCTTCATGTAGAGTTGTTACTTTTTATCCACCTGGTGGGGCTACTATGCAACCGCTACAGGGCTGATCATCTGACTTACGCTCCACTGATACAGTGCTGGTCATCTGACTCATGCTAGCCAGTCAGAATACTGTTCCCCTTGGAAGGAGTTGTTGGTTAATGAATGAGCATGTGACTGAAGCAGGGCCAATAAGAGTCTTTCTTTTCATGGGCTATAATGGCAGGAGAAAGAGAAGGGAGAGGAGAGGGTAGAAAAGAGGGAGGAGAAGAGATAGATTTAGAGAGAGATTGTTTTTTCCTCCTTTAGGGTCACCTTTCCCATTGTATGAGAAACCCTGACTGCGAATAAGGTTAACATAGAAGAAGAAATTATAGCCAAGAGGTACAGAGAAAAATGGAATCCTTATGACATCATTTGAACTACTGGATCCAACCATGCCCGAGATTAAACCACCCTTGTATTTTCCAGTTATGTGAGCCATCGCTTCTCCTTTCTATTTAACCTATTTTGATATGAGTTTTGCTGTTAATTTATTCATTCTAAAAAAGTAAAACTATAGCTATAGTTCGAACATGCACACACACATCCATGCACATATACATATACACATACACATATGAACCGAATTAAATAAAATTGATTTGACAAAATGAATCTTTTTGGTGAAAAGGGAATATTGTGTGAATGTAATGTGCCTATGCCTTCCATGTCATGTGTTAACATAGGTATTTGAAAGTGAATGGCATTTATTCTAGTGAAACTGTAATAAGGTGGCATGATACAGAAGGAAGAATATTCTACTGGGATTTAGAAGGGACAAGTGTGCTGAATTATCTACCATGAATATGTTTTACTTTTAAAATCAGAAAACTAATGAGACAGCTCCATTTCTGAAGTGAGTCAAGGAAGGTCTGGGTTCTAGTTTCAATTCTGCCACAGGCTAATGCTTTGATTACAGTTTCCTCCTTTATAAAAGGAGGGGGCTGGTAATTGGCTTTCACACTAGACTCTCTAGATCCCTAGGGGTTTTATGGAGTATATTGAGGGGTGGAATGTGAGATGGGGCAAAAAAGTGGGGCTCCCATGCTCTTCCACCCTGCTCTCTAAACCAGAAGAGCTCTAAACATAGTCATTTTCATCTGCTAGTACAGAAGTATATTGCAGGTCAGCTTTTAACTAAAGCATTTTTGTCATTTAAAATTTGGGGAAAAAAAAGTATAAAACCATTGGGCTCGATGATCCATAAGTCCCTTATGCTTTTAACACTCTTTGAAGCTAATTTCTAAATTAGATTTTCTATCAGAAATACAGTATTGCTACTCACAGAAAATAACCATCTTCTGTAATTGCTTTTATTTAATCCAAGCTGTTGGTCACATTTGAATACTCAGTCTTTACCTTTGTGAAGTATAGGTTAAACAGTTAAAAAAGAAAACTTAGTTTGAGAGTTTAAATTAGTGTTTTAGATACTCAGATTCAGAACCCTTAAGGAATAGAGAAAGCACGAACCCAATTTATAGCACAATGACATAAAAGATAAACTAAGAAGCCTGAAAAAGATGGCTAAATATCAATGATTTAGGTGTTTCTAAGACACATACAAACCTTCAACCTCTTAGCCACTAGGAAAGAAACCAAACACAGATGAATGGTGTTCATAAACTAGTAAAAATGTTTTTGCTTGTTTTATTTTTACCATTACCAACAAACAATGGCTCTAGGTCTCCTCTGTCCTGGAAACCACGGCAGACCACTATACATGTTCCCCATCCAGTTAAGAACAGACATGAGCTTAAACATTGATACAGCTGCAAATGCTAAGTTTCAGCGATTAAATTTGCTATGTCTGAACAACAGTGCAACTCATTTAGCACCCGGTTAGCTGAATTTTTAAATGATTTAGGTATCACCCTAAAATCTTATTTTACTCTTTTTTTTTCTGGATTAAGAAGGTAATTTATTTTTATTAGAGGATGTTTAGCTTCCTGCAGAGATAAGGCATCTGAAGAGGTTTAGTCTTCTGCCTTACCCAACTCTCTTCAGCCACTCACATTTTTAAAGGGACTAAAAGTAATGCAATTTGGAAAATACTGTATTTCTTTAATTCTGCTTACTTTGGATCCCTCTTGGTATTTTGCTCATCAAAGTGAAAGAGTTGTGGGAGAAGACATCTAGCTCCTGAGAATTCTGACAATTAGCATCTTTGTTCTACTTTTCTGAGCTATTTTTCTTCTTTCTCCAGCATTTCTTATCAAATATCATAGTCCACCTGGGGAAAGGCACAGCAGAATTCCCTAGGAGTCAATGGGCTGAGCTGGTGTCTTCTAATGTAGGAATTTTCATTCAAATCTCAGCTGTGATAACCTAAAGGTCTTGTACACACAGGTAGCCAAACAGAAGTAAATGAGGTCTTTTAATTAGGTGTCTGGATTTCCATTGGTTGACTTGGCTGCAGTTCAGTTTTAGAGGATAAAAAATCACCTGAAATCTCTCTGATGAAATCCCTTGCCCTGGCATGTGGGGGCTGGTGTGAATCAGGAGGAAGGGTAATGCAGAGTCCTTACTGATCCAGCCACACATGCTGCCCTCCTGCTGGAGGAATGGCTGGCTTGCCACACCACTTGGAGTTCTCCCTGAGTCCTCCATTCCTGGCTGAGCACAGCCATTCTGTGCTTTATGTGACAAAGCGATGCCTCCAGGCAGAAAATGCTGCCAATAAGTACTGAGATGGGGAACTGGGAAAATGCAAAAGCTCTCTTTGGGTTTTTCCTTTGCCTCTTTTTCCTTCCCTCTGCTTTCGCCACCTCCTTCCCCTGTCCACTTCTCTCTTGCCTAACTTCTGCAATACGCTTCTGTACTAGCAGAACTATGAAGGTAGCAAAATACAAGTGGATTGTGAGTTCTTCTCTTTTCCTTCCTTTCAAATCCAAGTACAAAGGTGGAAAAACACACAAATACATCAATTCTGCTTTAAAGAGGTAATGCAAATAAGTTTTCATAGCTAAGAAAACTCAAGTGTTAATGAATTGGTTGTTTCAAAATCTGAGAGATGGAAACTCTAAAAAGTAGTTTAAAAAGAAACCAAAAAATTCAGAGGCACCTGTATGGCTCAGTTGGTTAAGCATCTCCCTCTTGCTTTTGGCTCAGGTCATGAATGATCTCGGAGTCGTGAGACTGGTCGGCCAATGTAGACCACACCGGGCTGCATGCTGGAGCCTGTTTGGGATTCTCTCTCTAACTCTACCTGTACCCCTGCCCCGCCCTCGCCTGCACTCTTTCTAAAAAAAATCATTCATTCAAAAATCTTAATGCCATTTAATATCCAAGGCATAGGACTATGAAACATACCAAAATAAAAATAAAATACCACAATGAAAAAATTTTAAAAATAATAAATTTCTACCATTTAGAAGTTTACTTTCTAGTAGACAGAGATATATAGAGGACATGAGTCTACTCAATCACACGTTGTAAGGAAAATGAAAGAGAATAGAGTAGAGCCAGGGACTAGGAGAGGGCATGGGCACTTAACATACTTCATTGTAGTAATAATGCTCATTATACATTATAGTCTCATAAGAAGTTTTAATATTAATATTTCTACTTGGCAAATCAGTAAACAGAAGCTGCCCTATATTAAGTGTATAGCAAGTATATATTAAGGATATAGTAGTCAGGATTTGAATCTTGGTTTCTTGGTTCCAAAGCCCATGCTCTTTCTAGCATGTCACACAGAAAAGAGAATCATGCATAAATCACTTAATGAATATGTTATAAAATGAAAATTATGTAATTAACTATGACAAACTGCTTAGGTCCCTTTTCCTCAGGAGGTTGAGGGGGCAACCTACCATGGGCTGGTCTTAATTTTCCTCCATGCATAGCTAAGGTGCATATGTGACACAGTCGAATCTGTGTAAGAGGCAGGTCAGGTTGTAGCAATAAGTACAGTGAGCCTTTGAACAACATGTAGGGGTAAGGGCACTAACCCCCCTGCCCCCCAAAACCCCCCGCAACACACACCCAGTTGAAAACCTGCCTATAACTTCTGACTCCCCCAAAACTTAACTACTAATAGCTTACTGTTGACTGGAAGCCTTACTTATAGCAAAGAGTCAATTAACACCTATTTTGTATGTTTTTTTGTAAGTTATTATGTATTATATTCTGTATTCTTACAATAAAATAAGCTAGAGAAAAGGAAATGTTATTATGAAAATCATAAGAGAAAATTCACTTATAGTACTTATTTATAAAAAAAAAAGTCTGCATATAAATGGACCTTCACAGTTCAAACCTGTGTTGTTTGAGGGTCAACTAGACTTACTGCTAACCAACTCTTACTAAGCACATATACTACATGAAGTATATATATGTATGTGTGTGTATCTATATCTATCATTTATTTCTCTAATTTGATCTCAAATAAGTCTAGATTTCTTGGATTGGAGATTTGTGTATTTCACTCATTTTGGAAAATTTTTGACTATTATCACTTCAAATATTTCTTGTCTTCTTTTCTTTTCCTTCGGGATTTTACCATTTCACAGTCTCACACAGAACTACGGTGCTTTCTCAACCTTTTATTTTGCATACATTCATTTTGGATAATTCTCATCATCAGTCTTAATATTCACTGATTCTTTTCTCTCTTGTGTCTGGTCTGCTGATAAGGTCATCAAATCAATTCTTTACCCTGATGTGTTTTCCATTTCTAATATTTCTCTTGGGTATTTTTTTTTATAGGTTCCATCTCTCTGTTGAAGTTCTTCATCTCTTCATGCATGTTGCTGATCTTTCTCATTAAATTCTTTAACATATTTATCATAGCATTGATGCCTTTTTAAAATATTCCTAATATTAGGGTCATGTCTGAATTTGTTTCTATTGACTGTATTATCTCTTAATGATGGATTCTATTTTCTTGCTTATATAGCCCCATAATACTTTATCGCATGCCCCAAACCGCATGATAGAATAGAGACTGAGATAAATAATGTATTTCCACTTATTTCCACTCTTTATTCTTGGAGTAGGGGGGTGGATTTCAGCATTCCTCTCCTTTCCTTAATTGCAGATGGCCAAAAATTTACAATCTGTGAAGTGTAGGAAGTTTTGTTTGTTTGTTTGTTTGGCTTCCTCCTCAGACACAGACTGGCCCTGTGCAAGTGCCTAATTCTATTATAGCTGTTGCTCCTTCCTCAGGAGCAGACTATAGCTGTCTGGTGTGTGGTATGAGGCCTGAAATCCCACCTCCCAAACAACTCAAGGACCTTAGATAGCTTTAACTAACAGCTCCTCATCCTTTTATCTCCTTTGACATTATATTGTATTACAGTTCCTCTTATTTTTAATTCTCAAATTAGCCAACATTTTTATTTTTATATATTTACTTATTTTTGTGAATCTCAAGATGTTGTTTTCATTTCTTAAAAAATTGTGGTAAAATATGCATAAGATTTTGCCACTTGAACTATTTTTAGGTCTACAATTTAGTGACCTTAAGTACATTCACAGTGTTGTGCAACCATCACTGCTGTCCATTTCTAGAGCTTTTCCATCACCCCACGCTGAAACTCTGTACCCATCAAAAAATAACTCCTCATTTCTCCCTGCCCCCAACCCCTAGTAACCACTATTCTACATTGTCTCTAGGAGTTCAATGATCCAGGTACTACATATACGTGGACTCATACAATACAGTCATTTTGTGACTGGCTTAGTTCATTTAGCATAACCACAGCAGCTTCAAGGCACATTCTTATTTGTAGCATCAACATTTCCTTCCTTTTAAAGGCTGGATAATATTCCATTGTATGAATAGACTGCATTTTGTTTATCTGTTCATCTGCTAATGGACACTTGGGTTGTTTGCACCTTTGGCTATTGTGAATAATGCTGCTAATAATATGGGTTTACTAACATATGAGACTCTGCTCTTATTTCTTTGGGTATTGAATCTAAAGGTTTGATGACACAAATATTGCATAGGATTTTCTCATGAAGCTTTTATTTTCCTTCTTAGACTCTTTCATATCTTCCTCCTTGCCATAACCCTTGCAGCAGTTCATTTTCTCTTTGGGGTCATTTTCTGCCAAGAATTACAGCTTTATATTCATTTACAAGGCAAAACTCAGTCAACGCCAACAAGGTGACATTGATGATCTTTTTCACCCCTCTTCAAATGTGCCGTAAGTGTGGAAAAAGAAAAATTATGCCATAGGGGCAGAAAAAGTTTTCTTCTACCCTTCTAGGTTTTTGGCTGATCTAATAATCAAATCGACATAAGACAGATTAACAGGAGAAAAGCAAACAAAATTATGTACGTAGCGGAGCCCAATAAAGATATGAAGACTCACAAGGCAGCCAGGTACCTGAGGTTTATATAATGCCCTGAGCTAAGGAAAGGGGTTGAGCTCTAGGGAGGAAAAGGGGAGGAAAGCCCTTCACAGGAATAGAGAGGAGAGGTTTGGAAAATAAAGGTTACTCTGTTATACAGATAAGTTTCTTAGGTAGAAAGTTATCTCTGCTAATAGCTCGCTTCCGGGTACAGGTCCCCTCTCCGATGTAATTTTAGGCAGTTGAGGGGGAGGTAAAGAGCTTTTCTTAAATCTGCTGGGTTTTGATTGCCTTTAGCTCAAAATAATTCTTTTGGAAAGAAACATATTTTGTGATGGCAAAATCTGCTCCCCTTCAGTTCCATTTTTGAAACTTCAACTAAGAAGTTTCACAATCCAGCACCTAAATTGATACATTGTTCCATATCTCAGTGGGCCAGTCTCCCTCTTGGAATAGGTCAGTGCAATTAACAGTTGTGTCTCATTTCAGGAGGTGGGTGATGCAGGTGGGCCCCACAGTTATGCACATATTATATAAGCAAGCAAGCAAATGTTTAATAAAAGTATATCTATGGAAACAACAGAAATACGACAGTTAATGATTGGAGCAAACTATAATCCCAGTTTCTGAGTGCTATGGGCAGCCAGTCAGGAGGATTTCTAGATGTCAGGCACAAAGCATTTTCAGATAGAGTGATAGTCTCACAGATGATCCTGGTTTGTAGTTTGAATGTCTCTGGTGATTTGACTGCAAACTAGCTGCTACTTAAAATTTAATACCTATATATAATTACCAGAATGTTTGTTGCTGTCTTTGCTCACTATTTCTTACTGGATTTTACTTCTTCTTTCTATATTTACCTTTTCTCTTATGAAAAACATTTTTACCCCCAAGGAGATGGATGAGTGAGGTCTGTGAGTGTTATAGCCTTGCAGTCTTTATTGGTTTTGAGACTATTTTTATTTTGAATAATGTTTTTAGCTGGGTTGATTTTTAGGTAGCTTACAGTTATTTTCCCTCGACTCTTTAAAAACAATCATTCCATTATTTCCTGGAATGTACTGTTACCAAAGGATGGTTTTCAAACAGCTTATTTCTCCTTTATAGGCAATCTGCTTTTATGATGAATGTTTTGAGATTTTTCTCCTCAGTCTTCCATGTGTTTCGGTTGCATCATAACACGTCTTAATTTGTAAATATTTTTATTCTTTGTATTGTCCAAATATGATTCTTTAATCCATGATTTATGTTTTAAGTTCTGGAAAATTTTTTCAAACCCAATTCAATTTATATCTCTCCTCGATTCTTTCTCTTCTCTCCAAAACTGCTTTTAGACGTATTTAACAATTTATTCAATTTTTCAGATCTCATAACATTTTCTTTTTCAGATGTTTCACATGTTTATCAACATGGGATTCAACCTGGGTGACTCATTTGATCTAGCTTCCAGTTTCTTAACACTCCTGCCATGTATAACCTAGAGCTTAATTCTTTCACGGAAGGTTTTGGTTCTGTTTTTTTTTTTAATGTACCTGTTCTTTTCTCATGATATCCTGTTCATGCTTAATGGATAAACTGTTTAAAAATTTAAGCATAGTAATTTTAAAGTCCTTTTTAAATCATCCTATAATGACTGTGACAATATATTTAACGGTATCAAATTTTCTTATGAGCTTTACACATTTTCAGTCTGTAAACTCATCTTGAATGGAAATTATTGCCTGAAAGAAGTGCTAGGTCAAAGATATCCCCTATTGGGTACTCTCATGATTCTCTTTTTTAAGATTTTATTTATTTATTTGAGAGACAGAGCAAGAGCACAAGCCAGGAGGAGAGGCAGAGGGAGAAGGAGGGGGAGAAGCAGGCTCCCTGGAGCCCGAAGCAGGGCTCAATTCCATGACCCCAGGATCATGACCTGAGCCAAAGGCAGACACTTAACTGACTGAGCCACCCAGGTGCCCTGTCTCATGATTGTTTTTGCTGGAGATATATGATAATCATTAGTTGCGAATGTATATTTGTTATGTACACTTGAATAAACAGTAACAAAATGTGGGAATCCTGAGCTCAGTATCTATTTACTTTTACATTATTTCTGTGTTCGAAAGTAAGAAAGACCGATGCAGGTGTGGGTAGATTTCTAGTCTCAGCTCCAGATGTTATTCAGAACTATTTCTATTCTATTCCCTTGAACAGGGAGGTAGAATTACTCCACAGCTAGGTTTCTTAGTGACAGATTCTCTTAGCTCCTAGCTTTAAGTGTGAAGATCCATCCTATCAACTCTACTCTTCATAAGGTATCTTGGCACTTGATCAGTTCTGCTACTACTGTGGACTTCTACTTTTAACTTCTGTTCACCTAAGTGTGTTTTCCCTTAATTTTTGGCATCTGGAGATGACCCTGTTAGTTATGACTATTCAACATATCTTATCCTGATGAATGGCTTGGATTACCTTGAAAAACTCCATCTTAGACATTTGTGTTCAGCATCGTGCCATTTGTGGAGAACTACCTTTGTCAGCCCAAAGGAGGAGACAGGGTGTATAATATCAATAATGGTTTATAGCTTTATTAACAGCCACTATTATCACTTCTCTTATCTAACTGAACTGAAATGGTAGAATATATCAAAATATTATCTTTTTTTTTAAATACAGAGATCATAAAATGGGATTTATTCCATTAAGGTACAAGGATATTATTTGTGTGTATGTGTGATTGTGAGTTGACACAAACATATCTAATGTTTACATTATGCCCGCAGAACTACTTTCTCCTTTTAGCTACTATCTATGAGCTTTTCAGGAATTTTATTTTAGAAAAATATATCCTTATTTCAATAAAGTAATTATTGTTCAAATTATTTCTAGAAATTATTTTTGGAAGTGATTCCTAAGATCTTGGCACCCTGGTACCAAGGCAACAAGTATTTATTCACCAAGACTAAATCCTAACATTAATAATTAAAATGTGTGATTGAGCTGGGTAATACTGTGCTCAGTAAAGAAATTTAAAAAATAAGTATTCATAAATTAGCAAAAATTCTTCTTTTTTTTATTTAAGTTTTTAAAAAGTAATCTCTATACCCAACATGGGGCTCGAACTCATGACCCTGAGATGAAGAATCCCATGCTCTGCTGACTGACTGAGTCAACCAGGCACCCCAACAATTCTTCTTATTGTTCATAAATTTATCAGAAATTCTCCAAAAAGGTGAATGGATTACAACTTTCTTTTCTTTTTTTTTGGATTACAACTTTCAAAGAAGAGTATACCACTCAAATACAGTGGATTATTCTGAAGGATAAAAATAATTTGAATTTATAAACAACTCTTATATTGTTTCTAAATTAATCTTATTATTTTTATAACACTTCTTGTGTCTGTACATGTTTGTTTATGTTTGCTGTGTGTGTGTGTGTTTGTGTGTGTGTACAAATAACCACCTAGAAATTAGAGTAAATTTGTCTAAACAAAGTAAAGTAAATTAATCTAAACACTAAATCTGGATATCTGTTTATAGCATCCTGATCTTTGGATTTGACAAACCTTATTATGCATTTTACAACTGAAATTGCTACACAGTTCCTACTACTTCTTCTGAACTACACAGTAGATTTTTTAAAATCAATTAAGCTGCTAGAACATACTGAAGTGGCAAAACACACAAAATGCAACCTAAACCACTTTTCTTTTAAAATGGGGGAAGAAGATTATTCTCATCCTTTGTCAAAAGCAACTTAATTTTTATCATGTTTCAAAAGGATTGACTCATCGATCCTACAGGAAAAATAAACAGAATAGCTGTGTATCCTGCTCTATAAAAGCCCAACATTGCACTGAAGATATGAATGCAAAATCAAAGATCAATTAGGAAATGAAAATGTTTTAAATAATGTAAGTATATGAAAAATATCAAATAAAGATTAATTTTAATACAGACCTTCTAGAAGTATCTATTGCAAAAAAAAAAAAGAATACCCTGTTTTCTTCAGAAGGCATGGGATCCTATCAAAACACTTACGTTTCTTCTAACTCCCCCTTCCCTCCAAGCCTATTTTTCCCTCATACTTTGAAGCATCCTTTAATCTGATGGCATTTGTTTTGTTTTTTACTGTTTCCTTGGACAAATTCTAGGCAAATGCTATCAATGAATGCTGGTGTAGAGGAGTAAGCCAGTGGAGTATGTCATATTTTCTTCCTTTTTAGGGCTTAGTCTCAGAAGAAGAACGTTCTAATAAAAATCAATAATTTGATAAATCAAACTTCATTCATAATTTCTAAAGGCATAATTTCTTCCTCTTCAATGGTATAAGCATTTGGCATTTCCTACATAAGATTAATATGAAAAATTTCAGAAACACAGAATATAAATTTGTATCCTTTTCCCTATGGAAATCCAGGCTGGTGAGTTATTTAAAATATTTTTCTTAATATAAAAAAGTAGTACAGAATAGCCCAGGTGTAGCTACCTTGTTTGTAAAGTAAATAAAATAAAATAAAAAAAACCCTAATATTAATTGAGCATCTATTATATGTCAGGTAACATGAAAAAGACTTTAGATTAAATTTTCTCTCAAGGTCTTCATAGGCACACACACATTAACACAAGAATAACGTTACTGTTGCATTCACTTTTTACAGAAAAGGGAATGCAATCACAAAAGAGAACATAATTTGCACCAAATCACATAGCTAGCAAATAAATCAGTCTACGATATCATCCATACATTCTGACCTTAGAACCTATGCTTTTAAGCCACTATGTACTAAATCTTTATGGCTATATATGGCATTTTGGCAAGTCCTTAGTCTAATATTCTAAATGTCAGTTTTAAGATAATATAAAATAATTTAAAAAATAAAATATTTTTTAAAAAGTTACCATGTATGAGCTGGTTTTCAGATAGACTTTCACCTGACGTGTAAGAACAAGATTTAGCAGTACTTTGATAGATATTTCTTAAAAGACAACACATCCAGAAAAAAAAAATGTCTCCTGTAGATGGGTGGATAGCATTCACTTTGCAGCTTGTGACTGAGCCAGCAAAGGGATTCTATGAACAGCTGTTCATTTGGACTATATGACCAGTAGGCTGAAAGTGGGTCCAAACTGTGCCTATGCCAAGCCAAATAAGAAGAGAAATAATGATGATTAAAAAAAAAAAAAATTAGAGTCATACATCTGAAACTAATATTACACTGTATGTTAGCTAACCGAGATTTAAATAAAAACTTTAAAAAATATATTAATTATTTCATGACATAGTAATACCTCAAAAGCAGTTATATCTCTCATTTTTTTTAGAACTATATATTTAGTTTTGTTTTCTATACCTGGTTGATAGTTGTGATAATTATTGTTTGCTATAGCTGTGTAAGGCAATCAAAATGCTGTTCCAATGACCGGTATTGTACTAGTAGGTGGTAACTTGGAATAAATGCAGATAGGGCATGTGGCTCACACTCACTTTCAGCAACACCGTTAACATGAACTAGTTTTCTTAACATAATCAAGTCATTTATCCATTCCATTCCTCAGATAGGGACTGTAGCACCTAACTTTGCATATTTCACAGGTACGCACAGTACAAACCCAGCAAGTACTTCTTATAAGCAACATCTCCAGATGGCCATTTCCCTGCTTACTCAAATTAAATATTCCCAAGAGAACTGTTCACTCTTTTTTCTTTATATCCCTCCTCTGTGTCCCAGGAAGCAGCATGTTAGGAAAACAAGCAAACAAACAAATAAGCAAGATGACTTCTGGAATCAGACAGACCCAAGTCTGAATCATAGTACTACCACATATTAATTGTGTGAAACTGGGTGAGTTATTTAATTTTTTCTGCGTCTATTATCTCATCTTTAACCGGGCTCATAATACTCACTCCAGAGGGTTTGTGTGAAGTTTGTAGGTATATGAGTGTCTGACACGTATGGTAGGTTCTTCAAAATGGGAGCTATTGCCTTACCATGACACTCCACGCTGCTCGAATGGAAATATGCTTAGAAGAAAGCTTACGTTAACTTTTAAACTCTTGTATTGTTTTCTGACACAATTTGAATATTTTTGCCAGATATTACAGTATTTACCTGTTTAAAAATATTGCCCCATTCTCTTCATCCATTAGAACTGTAATCTGGATATCCTCTTTCTGATACTACTATTTTCTGGAAACTGACTTAAAAATATCTTACTTCAGATTATCTTTCCATCACTGAAGATCCCACCCATCATTTTTACCCAAATAACGCTTTTTGACCTTAAGAGACTGTCAATCTTATAGGGAGCAAAGACTAATATTCATATCAATTACCTTCCAAATTCTTCATATGACACTCCCCACCCTAATATATTTCTTCCTAATCACCTACCACTCTCTATGTTCTTAAAATCACTTCATTTCCACATAGTCATTGTTTGTTTTATCCAACTCCTGTTTTCTTCAAGGTTTTGTATTCGTTTCCTCCAGAGCCCTCCCCCATTTTTTTTCTGCATTCCATAACTGATCTTCCGAATAACTGGGGAAATCCCATCTACTCAGGGAACTCTGTGGTATTACTATTTAGAAAGAGAAGCCTTAGCTGAGTTCATATCTGCCTTACAGAGAAATTCTTACCTTCTTAAATCAACTTAGAAAAAAGCATCAGTAACTCCCTTCAGTGTATAAGTCCCACAATTCCCTCTTTAGGCTTCAACTTGACTAAATATATTCCTTTGATGTCATCCTTTCTATCTGTGTATGATGTCTTAATAGCTGAGCTTGTACCCTCCTGGAGAGCATATAATGTGTCTGCCTCAAATGGTAGCGCATGCAGAGATGCTTCAAAAATATTACTGTAAGTTGATGAAGAGGGAGATGAACAAAAATGTGGTATTACTGGCTAACCTGCAAAACCTTAAAATTCTAATTTTACCCAAACCAATTCTACCATCCCATGCCCAGAGGCACTCAAGCAGCAAAGCTGCATAGCTTACATGCACTGCTGTGAGATGCAGACCTCATATAGCAGCGGAGGTATATAAATATGCAAATCATAGATGTATACAGGCACAGCCTTCCAATAGAGAGCACCAGCTGTCACAGGCAGCAAAATCACTCTAAGGACTTGGCAATGGTGAGTTGGCGGATACCCCCTGGTTGTTGCTGCCCCATCAATCAAGGGCCATTTGGCCGGCCTGCATTCTTGAACAGGTTTTTCTCCCCCTTTTAACGCAGTGTAACTCAAATAACTTTTCTTTTATGGTGATGAAATAAGCTGCTATGAAATTTGTTCTGAGTCAGAGATACAGGGAGTTTATTGTTCTCTGGACATATATCCTTTCCCGTATCTTGCTCTTTAAAAAAATCTAAACTCTCCCCTTCATCCCCTGTCAAACAAAACAAGCAGAAACATCAAGCTAATGTTTTGTTTCTCTTTATTAAAGAACTTTTAGGAAAGATTCTGCTGGGATATGGGTAACAAACTATGTGCAGAGATTGGTAGTTTATTCACCTTTTTTTCAGAGACCCTTGAAGACTACTCTGTCCCAAAAAATATACTCTCAAGTTATCAAACATGATTATGAAATGGAAGTGAAATGGGGAGAAGGATGAAAAAATATGAGTGATACAAACTTGTGGTATCCCCAAAGTCTATGGAAACTCGTTTAACGGGGGGTGGTGGTGAATAAGAAATTTATTTCTCAACAAAAAATGAAGAATGGTTTACACCATAGAGGCATTCTAGAGAAGTTAATATGTCATCGATTTTAAATAGCAGGATTATCCAGCAGAGAGCAGATCAATGAAAGTTGCATAGGTTTTTAGATTCTTCAGGATGTTAAAGAATAATCCCATTTCCCCCTTTCATGAACCATTCCATCCAGAAGAGTAATTTAAAATGCCACAAATCATTATCTGTTCAGCAACCAATCAGCATTCGGGTAAGGGATAGCTACCCCTCTTTTCTGCTTTGTAGCCTTCTGAAATGCTCTCATTTTTGTTAACTCATAGGCTTGGTACAGCCCTTGTGACTGGATATTTAATAGAAAATAGTAACTTATCTTTCAGATTTAATATTTTCTCATATAGCAAATATTAAAAGAGAAAACCTCTATTTTTTCTTGGAAAAATTTGAAATATTAAATAATTATTAGTTGGGTGATGTTTGCTAGACCACTGCAAAGAAGTTGATGAGATTTATTGGTGTTTGAAAGATAGAAGGAGTAGGGTACAGATAATTAGAAAGATTTGCTCCTTCCATACAAAGATAGGGTGATGATGAATCACAATGAGTAAAGACTAAGATTTTCATCAACTATGAACATTCCTTATATGATTTCACCCTCCACTAAGAACCTGGATGTTATTGTTAGAAAGTAAGACTATTGATCCTTTATCAAGTATTTTTTGAACTTATTATATTTGAGGTTCTGTTTGGTTTCAAAGAGAAACAAGACATAGTCTGTACATGCTGGGAGCTTATACTAGTAGAAGAGATAAGCTGTATATTCAAATAGCCATGTTATAAAGTAGAAAATGATATGCGTTCTGAGAGAGATAAAGTACTTCTAGTGTTATAGAAGAGAGAGCTTGCTTGTGGATGTTACAATTAAATAAGCCATGACAGAAAAACTATTCTACAGAGTGTGTAGAGTGATTTTTTTAAAACTTCAATGGGAACATGTTACTCCCCTGCGTAAAATTTTCAATTGATTTCCATCACACTTGGCATACCCAAATACATCCTTCAAAAACCAAAGCAAAATAAAATCCTAACATACCTTGCAAGGATCTGTGTATCTTTGTAGCCTCCTCTTGTCTCCCATCCCTCCTTGCTCACCATATTCCAGCTTACTGGCCACATGCCCTAATTCTACCTGGAATCCTCTTTCTCACACTCCATGCCTGGCTAACTCTACTTTAACAATTTTAGGGAAGAGTTTAATTATCTAGGATGCAGAGCATACACATAAGAAGAAGTTAGTTTTGAACAATATGTTGAGGAAAAATCACTCATAACTATTCTGCGCACAGTTATGAGAAGTTGAAAGTTTTGAGACAAGGAATGTTAATATCAGAGCTATATTTGACAAATATCTTAAAGTGATATTAAGGCCAGTTTAGAATACAGAAATATAAGAGGAAGAGATACCACTCTTCTTGAAAAAAAATATGAGAAAGAGGTAATGAGAGACTAAAATAGAGAATGTAGAAAATATAATTCAAAAAAATGTGTGACTGATTGAATGTAAAAGTTAGATTGGGATAGATGGGTATGAAAAGTTAGAAATAGCCCTCCTTTCAGAGAGATCAATTGTGCCGTTATTGAAAAAAAAGAGGGGTGCCTGGGTGGCTCAGTTAGTTAGGTGTCTGCCTTTGGCTCAGGTCACGATCCTCGGGTCCTGGAATCGAGTCCCACATTGGGCTCCTTGATCTTCGGGGGGTCTGCTTCTCCCTCTGCCCCTCCTCCACCTTGTTCTCTCAATCTCCCTCTCTCTCTTTCTCTCCCACTCTCTCTCCAATAAATAAAATCTTTTTAAAAAAAGAAAAAAGGGAAGTCAGAAAGAAGAAGAGGAGCTGCTTTGGAAAGAGTGGTTAATTTTGCTTGAGTACAATAAACATGGAGTGTCTGGTAGATAGAAAAAAATGCTCATGAAATATTTTTGGACTAGGTTTCTTTACTCTACCCCCCACCCCCCACAATGGAAAGACTGGCAACAAAGACTTGGAATAAAACTCTA
>CM052898.1:137907871-137953425 GCA_028534135.1 Potos flavus | reverse complement strand
AAAGAAGAAGAGGAGCTGCTTTGGAAAGAGTGGTTAATTTTGCTTGAGTACAATAAACATGGAGTGTCTGGTAGATAGAAAAAAATGCTCATGAAATATTTTTGGACTAGGTTTCTTTACTCTACCCCCCACCCCCCACAATGGAAAGACTGGCAACAAAGACTTGGAATAAAACTCTACACACAGATGTTAACATTAAAGATGAGGTCATCAACGGACAGAATTTGAAAAAGAAAGAGAAGCATGGACAGCTCTGATGAAACATATAGAAATAAGATCATATAACTAAGAAATTTCAAGTTGGTATAGTCTGAGAGACAGAACACTAAGGGCATTATTTCAGGACATAAGAAGAAAAGGGACTGCAAAAAAAAAAAAAAGAATTATTAGCAGTATATCTAATAGAATTTTTTTTAAAAGAGCATAAATAGAAAAAATTCTAAAAAGATTGGCACTTTAAAAAGAGAGGAACAGTAGAAGTTTGTAAACTTAGAATAAGGAAGACTAGGAAAAAACATTTTAGGCAATTGAATTGAAAATCAGCCAGTGATGAATGGAGATTTCTAGAAAACATGGGGACTCAGCTGAGATTAGCATGACTTTGTAGTATACTCAATAAAATGCTATGATATCCCATTTCCTAAAAACCTTTAGACAAGGTGGAGAAAAAATATGGAGGTACCCCATGGCTAGGGACAGAAGAGGCCAAAACAAGATAAAATCAAATAGACTTGAATTTAGTATGTCAGGAAGGAGACCACTAAACTGTCAGACTGAGGGTTCCAGCTCGGGTAGACAGGCAAATGAATTCAATATTAAAGCAGCATCTAAAAAAATCAAGAGAGAAGGTTTTTATTTTGTTTTGTTTTTTTTGTTTTGAAATCAAGATAGGACTTAGAAGTTTATACAAAAACTTATTTATTCTACAGTTGTACTCGACTTGAGGAGGCTGACAAGGTCTTTTCACATGAAATCTCTGTTTTTGTTCCTCTTCTCTAAGACATTGTAATGTGTGTGTGTGTGTGTGTGTGTGTGTGTGTGTATTTAGCATTATCTTTATAATATCTGCTTTAAAAAGAATATTTCTTTGTAAGATATAAGAAATTTAGGCTTTATCATTTTTAGAATAGATGATTTTATGAATTTGCTTCTACTCTGGAAAAAAGAAAAAAATAGAAAAACACTCAGGGAAGGGAATGATGAAAGGATGGAGAAAAACACAACAACAAAAAAATGGAGGTAGAATGCACCAAAGAGAAATTATGCTCTCTGAAAATTTTTCTAAAAGTCTGTCCTTTCAATAATCATAATTATTATTTTAACAATTTTTAAGCTATTCTCCAAAGATGATATGCACATACACACACACACACACACACACATTTGAAAACTAAATAATGTAAAAATTTACTTATAAAGACAACACTCAAAAAATTACTGTAAAAACAATTTTGGCATATTTCATTATTTCTTTTTTTCCAATGGATGTATGAATACATATAGTATGAATATTTATTATAGTTTACAAAATTCAAGTTATGGATTATACTTTTTTGTAACCTACCATTTCACTTAACCATATATAGCAAACATTTATCTTGTAATAACATGTTTTATAAAGCATGATAGTCAATGGCTGTTAGTTGTGTGACTCAGTTTTTAGTTGGAAGAAAGAGAAAACATCCCAGTACTGAAAGAATAAAAGTTCTAAACATAGGGGAGAGGTTTGAGTGCTCACAGCTACTCTCATGTTCATTCTAGTGGTATTTCTGCTTAGGAAATGACCTTAATTTAACCTCCTCATTCCTTATTCTGAATATTTAGGGTGTTTTCATACTTTTCTTTAAAAATAATTTGGTGGGGTGCCTGGGTGGCTCAGTGGGTTAAGCCTCTGCCTTCCGCTCAGGTCATGATCTCAGGGTCCTGGGATCGAGCCCCGCATCAGGCTCTCTGGTCAGCGGGGAACCTGCTTCCCCCTCTCTCTGCCTGCCTCTCTGCCTACTTGTGCTCTCTCTCTGTCAAATAAATAAATAAAATCTTTAAAAAAAAAAATAAAAGTAAAAATAATTTGGTGATGACCACTTTGTACAATAATCTGTTTGCATTTCAAAGGATTTTCACAGAAGTGGAATTTTAGTATATGTGCTGCCAAAGCGAGCACCACAGAAGTGGAATTACTGGGTCAAATGATACAAACATGTTTTAACTTTGATAGACATTCCCACAATACCCTAGCAAAGTTTCCACTAATTTACACTCTCAACAGGGAGATATGAAAGTGTCAGTTTTCATACTGACTTGCCAATTCAAGCTAGCCACATTTTGTTAACCCTTTCCCAGTATTATTGGTCTAAAAAATAACAATTTATTGCTGGTTTACTTTGCATTTCCTTGATTATTAGTGAGGTTTTCAGTTTTTCATATGTGTGCTACATCCACGGGTCCTTTTATAAACTGGTGATTTTATGCCCTTAGACAAATTTTAGTCATATTTTCTATATTGATATTTTTTCTCTTAATTGACCTGTTGAAATGTATTCATATACCAACATTAAAGCTTTATTTTTTATATATTTTGTTTTTAAATCACTTTATCACTTCCCTTAAATTTATACATTTATATGTACATAGTCAAATTTATTCATTTTTTTCTTTGTGCTCGTTGTACTTGTTTTTATATTAAGAAAGCCTTCCTAACTCTGTTAAGGTACATATTTATTGATGGTTGCCCCAGCCTTTTCCTTTATTTTCTACTTTTAAGTCCTTAAAAAAATGTGGTATTAATTTTCATGAGTGGTTTCTCAATAAAAATACAATTCTATTTTTTCTTTAATTAGTTATTCGAAACCATCTGTTGAATAATCATACCTTCTCCATGATTTTAAATAAATCTAGATCATGTGCATTCTAATTACACGTGGTGGCGTTTTACATATTTCATTTATATCCATAGACTTGGTCATTCTTAAACCAAAAATAGGGTGTTTTGATAATTTTATCTTTACAACATATGTTAGCATCTAGCAGTATAAGAGTTTTCCTGCCCCACCACCTATTCATAATTATTTTGATAAATTTAGTACAATTTCAATAAAAAATCCCTCAAAGCAGGGGCGCCTGAGTGGCTCAGTTGGTTAAGCGTCGGTTTTTGGCTCAGGTCCTGATCCCGGCGTCCTGGGATTGAGCCCCAGGACAGGCTCCCTGCTCAGTGGGGAGCCTGCTTCTTCCTCTCCCACTCCCCCTGCTTGTGCTCTCTCTCTCTCTCTCTCACTCTCACTCTATCTCAAATAAATAAAATCTAAAAAAAAATCCCTCAAAGTAATTTTTAGATACATAAAAATATTCTATATTTACCTTGGGAAAAACTGCTGCCTTACATTATTTGTGTGTCCATTCAAGAATTAAGCATTTCCCTTCCATTAAAAAACAAACAAAAAACAGACATACAAAACATCCTTTTCTTTTATTTTCCCAGGTAGAGCTATTGATTTCTGCATTTAAGTTCTCTATGTTGTTTAATTTATTCCTAAATGTTTTTATATTATTGAAGCTTCATGAATGGCCATTTTATAGTATATTTTATGTGTTTCTTATAACCAAATGTAAAAACTATTAATTTTATATACTTCTTCAGAAAATAGGACAACCTATCAAATGGTTATTGGTGCTAATTCTTTTGTCATTGATTTATGAGGGGTTTTTTTTAGTTAGTAATTATTTTACCTAAAAATATTAAGTTTCTCTCCTCCTTTCCTACAATTAAATTTTTAAAATTTATTTTCTTCTCCCATTGCATTGACTACAACCTCCAGAATAATGTTAAGTAATGATTGTTGATGGGGTGCCTGGGTGCCACAGTTGGTTGAGCATCGGGCTCTTGATTTCAGCTCACGTCATGATCTCAGTTTCCTAAAATTGAGCCCTGTGTTGGGCTCAGGGGAGTCTGCTTCTTCCCCGCCCTCTGCCCCTCCCCTCACTTATGTGTTCTCTCTCTCTTTAAAACAAATAAATGAATCTTTAAAAAAAATGATTTTGGTATCCCTGCCTTATTCCTGAATTAAATACTGTAGAGGCTACCTATCTCTTTCACGTTAAAAAAGATATCTACTACAGACTAAGTTCACTAAATTTGTGAGTATTTATATTTCTTTATAATAGATTATGCTTGAAAAAAATCCTACTTGATTATGCTACATTTAGAATTTAATACAATTTTGGATTTTATTCACTAGTATTTAACCCTGATACCTACCTTAAGTGTTATTGGGCCTGCTCTAATTTTATTTTGAAATAATTTCAAATTTACAGAAAATTGGAAAACTATTACAAAGAACCCCCACATATTCTTCACACAGAGACTCTATTCAAGTTTCGTTACTTGTTATAATAACGTCTTTCTCGCAAAATTGTCTCATGTAGGTTCACATATTACATCCAGATATACCACATCTCTAGCCTCCTTCAGGCTGGGGAAGTTCCACTGTCTCTGCTAACTTCTATAACCTTGACACTTACAAGATTACAGGCCAGTTCTTCTATAGACTGTTCTTCATATGGGTGTGCCCAAGGTCTTCTAATGATTAGACCCAGGTTTTGATAGAAATATCACAGAAGTGATACTATATTCTGCTCATTGCATTTTATCATTTGGCACATGATGCCAATTTGTCCCATTACTGGTAATATTAACTCTGAATGGTGTCAACTACATTTTTATACTTTTTTCTTTTTTATTCGTTTTTTTCACCTTAATAAGTAGTACTTACTAGTTTGTGGGGAGCTACTTGGAGATTATGTAAAAAACTCAGTCCTTATTTCATTTTTGTGTGCTAGTTTTAGAATCCACTGATGTTTCTTGCCTGAACTAATTATTTCTGCAATGATGGCAAATGATAATTTTCAAATTCCATCTTCCCTTCTACATTTATTAGTCGACATTCCATTGTAAGAAAGAGCTTTATATTCTCTTTATTGAATAACTACTATCTAGTTTATATCACCGTTGTTACATGTTGCTATTATTTATTTTAATAACCAAATTGTCCCAGAATTGGCAAATGGAAGTCCCTTTTAAGCTGGCTTCTGTGTACTTTTGGTATGCCAAGTTTTTCTTTGAAGTCTTCCTTGCTTAAAGACACAAAAGATGTTCCAAGCTCATATTGCTCCTTCCTTGTCCCAGTCCTGGAATCATCTATTTCTCTAAGTAATCTTTGTTCCTATTACTGGAGAGGAATATTTTATTTTCAAAAAAAAATTTTTTTTTACTTGAGTATAGTTGATACACAATGTTTCATTAGTTTCAGGGGTACAACATAGTGAATCAAGATCTCTTTACTTTATTATATGCTCACCACAAAGGTAGCTACCACTTGTCACCATATAAGACTTTTACAATATTATTGAGTATATTCCCTAAGCTATGCCTTGTATCCTTGACTTACTCATTCCATGACTGGAAACCTTATCTTCCGCTCTGCCTTACCTATTTTGCAAACCTCCATCCCTCTGGCAACCATGAGTTTGTTCTCTGTATTTATATGTTTGATTCTGGTTTTTGTTTGTTTATTCATTTGTTTTTGTTGTTTAGCTTCCACATATGAGTAAAATCATAGTGTATTTGTCTTTCTCAGCCTGGCTTATTTCACTTAGTATAATACCCTCTAGGTCCATCCATGTTGTCACAAATGGCAAGATCCCATCCTTTTTTATGGCTGGATTATATATATATATATATATATATATATATATATATTTCTTATCCATTTGCCTATTGATGGATGCTTAGGCTGCTTCCATATTTTAGCTATTGTAAATAATGCTGTAATAAACATAAGGCTGCATGTATCTTTTCAAATTAGTGTTTTCATTTTCTTTGGGTAAAATCCAGGAGTAGAATTATTGGGTCATATGGCATTTCTATTTTAAATGTTTGGAGGAAATGCTATAATGTTTTCCACAATGGCTATACCAATTCACAATGTACTGTACTAATAGTACATGAGGGGTCCCTTTTCTCCATATCGTCACCAACACTTGTTACTTCTTGTCTTTTTGATAATAGCCATTGTGACAGATGTACAGTCGTATCTCATTATGGTTTTGACTTGCATTTCCCTTATGATGGGTAATGTTGAACATCTTTTCATATTTCTGTTGGCCATCTTCTTTAGAAGAATGTCTATTCAGTTTCCATGCCCATTTTAAATCAGATTATTTGTTTTTTGGGTGTTGTGTTGTATATGTTGCTCATATATTTTGGATATCATTTGCAAATATCTTCTCTCATTCAGTAGGCTAATTTTTTGATTTGTTGATGGTTTCCTTTGCTGTGTAAAAGCTTTTTGTTTTAGTGTAGTCCCAATAGTTTATTTTTGCTTTTGTTTCCCTTGCCTTAGGAGATATATATAGAAAAATGTTGCTAAGTTGATATCAAAGAAATTACTGCCTATGTTAACAGTGATATTCTAAAATCAACATCTGGATGCTAGCTATACTCACTGCTACTGAGGTGTAAGTGCTCTAAGGCTCTCTCAGTGGGCAAGGGTAGAAAATATACAAATAAGTAGACATCATTTTATTTACCATCTATCCATCTATCTTCTGTTAAAACTTCTGAATAAACACTAATAACTCCAACTTTGATCCAACACCATTTGGTTCATTTTACTCTCCTCTTTCCCTATTTATACTTCTCTTCCCCAATAATGAAAAATTATTATCATTAACCTCAATATATTTATTAACTTTCTCAATTTTCTTGACTGTAGTTAAGGCCCTAATCTTCCGTGCCTACCTCCTCAATCAGATGTCCTTTTATGAGCTCTGGGCCCTGTAGTGTTTGCATTCTACTTGGGTAGGCCCTGGCAAAGGTTGGGTTGCTTTTCCACTACACTTGACATTGCCTATTAGCTTTTTGATTGAGGATAAGGAAAGGGGCCTTATTATGTTTTGTATACTTTGTCACTGAAGTAGACCTAAGACTTGACAAATTTTAAAGATCACCCAAATCATCTCATTGTCCAAAAATAAATGTTCCCTATTTAGAGCAAACTGAAAACAATCAAAGTATTTGTATATCAAAAATATAAATAAATACATAAGCCATCTTTCTTGACTGTTAAATATAAGACTTCAAAAAATTGCCTTTAATATTTTTAAGAGTACACAGGTTTCTTTTGGGGCGGTTGTTTATTTGTTTTTGGTAATTTATAGAAAACATAAATGCTACTGATGATGACAATTTAAGGTAACTTACAGTATTATTTAAAAATATTAGAAAGGTAGCTATCCTTATCTTGATAGGTAAAATATCTATGAAAAACTAGCCCATCTGTCAGTTGTCACATGTAATATTATATAAATGTAAGGAACACAATCTGTAGTGCAGACCAGATACAGCTAAACCATTTAGCATATGCAGTTCCGAAATGGAATAAATCCCTACTCCCAAATTCTTCCTGATCACCATCAAAATTCTGACCATAATGTGTTAAAATTGGTGTAATGGCATAATGATTCAAGATTTGAATATAGCTGATCATTAATTGGTCTCTAGAACAATAAGTTCTAGACTAGTATTCATGAAAAAAATTACACTTGTGTTTCTTAACAGTTGGGTTTTCAATTATTAAATTAAAAGGGAATTATAAAATTATAATTGTAAGTCAATATGGATATTCTAAAATTAAGGAAATTTGACTTTTTAGGTGTGTAGATTTGAAAAAAAAAAGCCAAATATGAAAATTTGGCTTTTTAGGTGTAGGAAATTTGGCTTTTTAGGTGTGTAGATTTGAAAAAAAAAAAAAGCCAAATATGATCTTACAAGGAGTCCCACTTTCATATTTTTTCCATAATGATATTGGCTTAATTAAAGTAATTATGCAGTAAATTTCCTTACATGTAATAGAGTCTCAGAATCCATGCATATGATTTGTATCACAGTGGTGAGGAAAATGTCTGGGATTATCTTTAATATTATAGTGAAATTTAAATATTAATTTAGAAATACATTTCAAGAACCAAAAATGTTTCTAAAAAATATCCAATGTTATTATATGCAAATTAGGCCATTTCTACAACTGAATGGTAACCAAATTAGAATAGCATAAAAAGAGAGCAAAAGACTCAACATGGAAATGACCATTCTAGTATGGGTACTGAGCACAAGATAATGTAATGAACATTTCAAGATATGATAAATGTTGCAAGGGATGGTGAATAAGATATTTATTTATTTATAAAGATTTTATCTATTTATTTATTTATTTGAGAGAGAGTGCGAGCAGGGGTGGAGGGCCGAGGAGGAGGGAGAGAATCTAAAGCAGACTTCACACTCAGTGTGGAGCCTGATACGGGGATAAATCTCATGACCCTGACATCATGACCTGAGCTGAAATCAAGAATCTGTTGCTTAACTGACTGAGCCACCCAGGTGCTCCTGCATAAGATATTTAAAAATAAGATTCACTTTCTAAAAATCCTGTCATGTTAGGATGTCCTTCGTATTCATATATACATAGAGATTCTTAATGTTATAGTTTAAAAAAAAATCTCATTTTTGAGGCCACTATTCCCAGCACTCAAGAACATCTGTTTTCAATAAGGGCATAGGTTTATTTTCTTTTATTTTTTATTTTTCTATTATAAGGCTCTAGCATCTGCTCCACAGAGCTTTAGATACAATTTGATGCTATGTCATACAGGAAAATGAACAGGCAGGTAGCTGCAAATTCCTCTCACTAATTGTTTAGATCCCTAGAACAGTAGTTCTAGGTTTTTCACATGTATCTAAATCACATGCAGAACACAGTATATTTGCAAATTTTGACTATATTCACAGGAATTTTTGGTTCAATTGTTCTGGGATTGGCTCTCGGGAATCTATATTTTGACAAGTATAATAAACCAAAATGTTGACTTTGTTGCAGGTTATGCAAGGATCACATAAAGAGAAACACAGTTGTAACACAAGTGCTTCCATTTGTGGCACGATCAGAAAAAACATATCATAGGAGGATAACCTCTGGAGAAGAAATGAACATTATTAATAGGAAGGATGTTAAAGTACTCTATTTATTCAAGTTAAGGATGATGTTTTCTTAATCTTTTGTCTCAGAATCTGTAAAGAAGGTGGTGTGGCAACCAAAATATCTGGCTTGAGAAATGAGTCCCACCATTCATTAAGTATCTCAAAAGCGTGTTTATATTTGAATAGCTTTGGCTTCCACAGATGTAACATTTAATACTACTAATCACAAGTCAACCCAGAGATCATTATTGATTTATATATTTGCTGATGCAAAACTTTCACTTGTGTACCTCATGAGGAAGGTGTGTAGAGATGTCATTTAGCTAAAGATTGAGTTTAGTGAACCATGTAGCATATTTATTTCAGCACAGGATATTTTATGTGTTATGACCCTCATAAACGGATAAAAACCTAGACAGAAAATGTTGGAGATGTTAAACAGTCACTAATGTGATGGGAATACATATAAAAGGAAAGGAGGCTTCCAGGGAAAATGAAACATGAAAAACATGAGGGGGTACAAATATTTAAAAATTTATACAGATGAGATTTTTGAAGGCTGTGGAGCAGTTTTGTGTCTCAACCTTTTTTTTTTTTTTTTTTTGGCTTTGCTACCAGAAAATTGACAATTTGGGAAGAGAGGAGATTTCTTTCCACAGAATGAGGCTAGGTAAGCAATCTCAGAGAGCCTAAGATATTACCATGAAATTTAGGGTATTTGTCAATCTACCTATTCCCTGTCTTATGTCCAGTGAGATTAGTTTTAGGAGTATTTGGGGGTGTAACACTATCTGACATTAATGAACTTATGCAGGAATATTTCTTTTGATGTTCTTAAGGTATATCATTCTTTTAGAGCAGTGGTTCTCAAAGTGTGGTCTTCCCATTGGTAGCATCATTATCATTTTTGAATGTGTTAGAAATGCAGTCTCAGCCCGTCTCCAGAACTACTTCATCGGAAATTCTGGGAGGCTCCCACCAATCTAAAAAAACTTAACAAACCCCCTAAGTGTTGCTGTGAAGCATGCTGCATTTTCTCCTTAATATTCTTAATAAAGGTGACTAAGAACTTTAAAGTGATGCTGGTCTAAGAAGCCCGTCACACTACTAAGGAAGTAAAGTTAAAGACTGAATGCTAAGGAAAAAGAGAACTGAAGAAAATGGACAGGAAGGATCTAAAATAAAAGCTGAAGGAGCCCACCACAAGGCAATAAATGGAAGCAGTTGTTAGACTCCGGGCAATAGCCCTACGGCCAAACTAAGCCTTGTGACAGATATGGGTGCAGCAGCAGCATCATGGCTGCTGTTATCATCATATCACCATCATCATCATCACCACCACCATCATCATCACCATCACCATCATCACCATTATTATCATCTTATTGTGTGAGAACTCATGATATCCAGACACTGGACTAGGGGCTTACATAGAATATCTAATTTAACCCTTATAATAAATTTGGGAGGATTTAAAATTTAAATTTTATCTGTTTTATATATGACAAAACTGAGCCTTAGAGAGATTAAGCAGTTTACCACCAAATTTATTTAAGTAGCAAGAAAGAAAACTGAGATTTGAAGCAGGCAGTGTGACTTCAAAGCCCACGTTCTCAACTGTTATTCTTTCATGATATCTCATAGCATCTTGAAGCTAAAGGTGGCCTCACCATTAGGCAAGAAAAAAAGAATGCAGTATTTAGTTAATGACTAGTTAAATTGGATGAACAGAAACCATGGAAGGTGAGGAAGGCAGATTTGAAAAACTCAAAAAACTCATATTTTGAAGGAAGGTGCTGTAAGGTTGGAAGGAAGAAGGATGGCAGCCATTCTTAGAAACAGCATCTTTGATATTGTGAAAACACGGGGTTGAAGCACAAGTAGGAAGGAGTATGAACAAACAGGATGATGGGATAGAATCACTGATATAATCATAAGGTTTAATGTCCTAAGGGGGAATGGATCAGCCATCTGGTGCTAGATATAAAATGCCAACATCCATATAATTGTCAAAAAAAAAAAAAACCCTTCATGACTTAGGCTCAACGGGAAGATCCTTTCCTCATCTCTCTTACAAGTACAGGCTTTGTTGCTCATATTTTCTTCCACAGCAGCGTGATTAGAAAAATGTATCTTGAATCACACAGATAGGGGTTTGAAACCCTGTCCTAAGCCAATAGGCAGCCTTGGGCAGGCTCCTTATTATCTCTGAAATGTAAGCTTTTACATATTTTTAATAAAGTTATTAATACCTACTTAATAATAATACTATTAGAATCAAATGGGAAAATGAACTGTAAGGGTTCAGAAAGAATTGCCCCAGGATTTGTACCTTTGGCACGCAGATTATTTAGAGCTAAAAATAATCAAGGTCCAATGACTCGGGAAGAAATACTGACCTTCCGCCTAACTGCTTAAAAGAATTTAGATAGAGGACCTGCTCCAGCAACAGAGCTATCACCATAAATAACTACATTATAATATGAACTTGGGGTGGTAGATAAGGAGAATCCTTGCAAGCACTGTTTGATCAAAGTCCTCCCTATGTCCCCTTGTTTCTGGACGGCTCAGCAACATTCGCTTACCAAATATTTACTCTTCTTCATTTTCCTGTGAATTGATTTCCTTTTCTTTTGAAGTCCCAGACCAGCAGCCCCTTCTCTTTAGTTCAGGATGATAGATATGCCTCATTTTGCCTGTCCTTGGAATCTCATGTCTATATGGATCGCCATACATATGAAATTAAATTTTTCTCCTATTAATCTATCTCATGTCAATTTAATTCTTAGACCAGGTAGAAGAACCTTGAAGGCTGCCTAACAGAATAAACAGTACCTGGCACTTAGTAGGTTTTCCTCCATCACTTAATAAAGATTTGTTAAATTTAACTTAATATGAAGTTATTAAATTTAACTTCATGTTAGTTAAATTTAAGTTAATTTCACTTGTGCTAACGTGGTATGAAAGTATACGCAAGTATGATCTAACTTACTTCTAGCCCTAACCCTCTCAGGATTAGTACATTTAGTTCATAATTAAAATGTACATAGATAAATAAGAAAAAAAAAGGGGGGTAAGGGCTTGGGGCATTTGGTGCTAAGAGCTGACTTAAATATAAATATGATAGAGTTTAAAGTCATAACAATAAATTTCCCTTCCAGTTGAGAATGCTTCAGATTTGATTCTTGGTCTCCTTGGCTCCAAACTACTCACTCCTTGAACTCTCCATGTGACCTTGAGCATGTAACCTAAATTTAAAGAACTTCTGTTTCCTCATCTAGAAACCAAGGAATATAATATACTCAAATTGCCCAATTTTATTTAGTATAGTACAACACAAATTTTCTAGTTGTGATCTCCAGTGGCTTTCCAGCTACATTAAAGGCTGTAAAGGTATTTAAAATTGTAGAGGAAACTCATAATATAATATGGAGCTGGTCATCGGATAAAATCTTTTCTGAGGGCCTTTAAGAAAATGAGTTACCTCCCCTCCATCTACCATTGCTTGGGGTAGAACTTCTTTTGTTTTGAGGAGGGTATGGTTGTGTGTGTACGTGTGTGTGTGAAAAAGAGAGAGAGAGAGGGAAAATATATTTCGTACTTGTGTTTTTGAAAGAGCTGGCAAATTAACCCATTTACATATTTACACATCTCTGGTTATGTTTATACATTTAAATGGACTGCCTGAGATCTAAGCCCTGAAGTATCATGTTATGAGCTCTAGCACTCTGTACTCAACTACAAGGAAAACATTCTATGCCTGGACTGTGATAGAAACTTTGCAAGACAGTAGATATGCCTTTAACAAGCAATAAAATGAAGCTATCAGCCATTGCAAATGGACCAAGATAGAGGTCACATGACTAAACCACCTCTGGACCAGGCAGTCTCTGATGTATTTTACTCCAGTTTCAAGCTATTAATCAGAGGAGTTGGGAGAGCAATAATTTAAACGCTGCAATAATCAATTCCATAACACATTAATAGAAGCTACAGTCAAACTTTCCCACACCACTGACTGCATTGGAATCCTGACAGGAGCCCTAGGGCCATGCCCGATTTGCATTAAATTTACATAAAATTGTAAATCAAGAATACATGAACACAGCCCTAATATTTGTTAGTGCTTAGATCTTTCCTGATAGATGGATTGAAACTGCTGGTGGTTTGACTTCGCTTGCAATAAAATTGTGCAGCTGATCAGCTTTGTTCTCATTCTGCAGTTATGGGGAAAGGGACCCATGAGAGCTATAGTTTAGGGGCATGCGTATGCCACTTAGGATTTTCATCCTATAAACCAGGACTCAGATGTGCCCTTGGAAACCCCAATCTAGAAGCAGATTGTCCCCAGCGACTTTGTAGATCCTGGTCACTGGATTTGCTCACAAATAACTTAGCATTAAATGGAGATACAATTTACAAAGAAAGCTGGCCAGCTGAGACGATGTCAAGGCCTCTGAAAATTTTGATTTTTCCAAATAGCATTTACTATCATAAAAACAGATAATTAGAAACATTCTTTAGGCTGAAGATAAATAACCAAGCCTTCAGCAAAGCATCCAGTATCTAACAGCTGATAAAGAGCACCTCGCATGGTTCTAAGCATTCTGAGTGTTCTTGTTACCCTGTTCCAACCTATTTCAATAGATATGGCCTTTGCTATGTGCTTTTATATTCAGAGCTAGCAGAGAATATGCTTATCAAGGGTCCTGGTTCACAGTGGCACTTTTTATATTCTCCTTAGTCCTCCTATTTTAACTCTAACCTTTCTGAGAGAAAATAGACACTTAAATGCAATAGTGCAATTGAAATTTTTTTTTTTCCAGAAAGGGTTTTGCAAATATTTTGTACATCATGTTTATTTTCTGTTTCTCACCTCTCCCTTATCACCCACCTATCCCACCTTTTCTTACCTTGCACGATCAAGTAAACTTGGGAGGTCTTGGGCTCATGCTGTGTCTGAACCGAGCAAGTATAGGAACCCTCATCATAGACATCCACCTTCTGGATTCGGAGGCTGTATTCCAGAGAATGGCGTTTCTCCAGCTCAACCCGAGGGTCCAGAGACCACTTGTCATGCCCAGCAAAAATGATGCCAGAACGGTTCAACCAGGCCACCTTCGAGTTCTTATCTTCTACGACGCACCTGCCAGAGCAGAATAACAACATTAGAACCTCAGCCCTACCTGCACCCACATTCCTTCTCCACATGATTGGCCTCAACAAGACCAATCAAGACCAATAATTACACGCAGCATGAATCATTGCCATGCCACTTTTTAGAGTCCTAAGTATTGTCACTACTTCTCCTAAGACTAATTACCATCCAGCGGATGGATGTCATTATATTAGATTCAATTTGGCAATAAACAATCCGTATGAAAAATGCAGGCAAAAAAAATTAAATAGGTATGGACTTCCCACTGGATTATCTTCTTCTTGTCTAAGAAAAGGTCACTCACATAGAACTTCATCTGTTTAAGTACTTGAGAATTTGTAAGTGATAATGTGACACATTTATTGAGTTTTGAATTGTATTAACTCTTTCATAAGTATTTCCTAAAGTCCCGTGTGATCGTAGGTACAATTTATGCCCCACTCTGTAGGAATTAGATGAGATTTCAGAGTTTGCTTCAGATTCTTGTAAGTTTGGAATGCCCTCTCCCAGGAGTGGGAAGTGTGTGAATAGATCTGAAGGTAAGCAGATAGTTGCTGTGTCAAGGAAATAAAAGCTAGCGTCGTCTTGCCTAAGTCTGGTTCCAGCTGCTGCGGGCAGCAAGTTGTCTGCTGGCAAGATGGCTTACAACCAGCATTTCTGGTGCATCAGAATGAATTCAATATTTTATGGGAGATGAAGGAACCAATTTCACAGTTCCTATTCCAAGAAAGATGAAGGAAAAATGTTTATTTGAATGACTACTTATTTTAAAAACCTAAAAGGATCTCTTTCTGAAACTTGCAGGAAAGAGGCAAAGAATACGGATTAGTGGGGAAAGGGTAGCTGTTTCATGGTGAATGCAGTTTTCTCTTTAATTCCAGTGAGAAGGAAATGGTAAAATCGAGTAAAAAACAAACAAATAAATGAACTTCTCTCTGTATCCCTTTGGCAAGATTTATGTCTGCCCCACAGGGAGATTGTCCCAGACCCTGTTCACAACTGTAGAGCCATCTGCTCAGCACTCTGGGGCATGAGGGATGGCAAGAGAAGCCAGCAGCATGACAGCAGAACAATTAAAATACCATGTTCTGTATTCTCCAAACTAAGTCAAATCCAGGTTTTCTCTCAGGTCAAAAAAGTCAGTCATAGAGATTCTGCACCCACGCATAGACAGGAAATTGATGCATTATCTACAGGCTGTCTATAGTAGGCATAGAGGCCATTTCAGCCTTAGAAGGAGAAAAGCTGCATCCTTTTAAAACACCTCACATATGGTTCAAAAGACCCCCTAATCCCAGTATTTTTAAGTGAACTGAATATTTTATTGAACATGAGGATTTTAATTACTTGAGTTCCATGATCCATAGGTCTCTCTTTTCTCCTCTACCTATTTATTTTTAAGAACATAAGTAGAGGAAGTCATCATTTAGTGTCTCTATTAGCCAATATGTATCTCTCTGCCATGGAGATCTTGTTGGGATTAATTATATGTTTGATAATTTAGAACTTCTCATGAGGGAATACAAAGCTAACTTCATGGATGCTTGCTGCTTCTTTCCAGACTTGACTTTTCCTGTTCTATTATTTTGTGGCATCGTTTTTCTGTCCTTCATGGCATTTGTGGCCCTTCTCAACTGAGAATCATTTATGAGTTAATAGGCTGTCAGCTGCTTTCTAGAACATAAATGAAGTTATTGATGTAGATTTACTGTGTTTTTCTTTTCTACAGAGAAGAATGGAAATTTGCCTCTGTAAATGCATTTTAAATCTTCTATCATGTATCTCCTTGCACTTTTCTCATCTATGCGGCTCCATATAGCAGCAAACAGATACACTACACCATAAAGATATATTATGAATAAGGTCTAGCCAAAAATTTGCCCCTAATATGTTCATTTTGGAAAAAAAATACTATATATCCTTTTTTTACATAAATATGGCTTACGAATCAATTAAAGACAGATATTTTGCTCTATTCATTTAGGTACCTCCAAAAATTAACCTCATGGAATATAGGTACTTGGTGAATGCCTGCTGTTAAACTCATAGTGTCACCCTTTCAAAGAAGAGGACATAGGGTTACCTATTTTCCACTTCCCCATCGCAAACCCTACAACATCAACAAATGAATTGGACACATTTCTTTATCAGCACAAGGCAGAGCTTCTAAGTCAGGTGTTTAGGGTCCTTTGAACATTTTAGCAATTTCTGTCCATGGAAAAGTTAAACTAATCACACAGATCATTATTCCAAATTATTCTCTGAGAGTGTTCAGATTTATCTTACCTAAAGATGTAATTGACTATTTCAGCAAAATTGCCAGACCCACAAAAATGCATCTACCGAAACAATACATTATGTGGAAATTTTGCAATGACAATCTACGTAACATCTTATTCTTACATTGTGTTTCATCTTATATTTATTTTTAAAATTTATCTTTTACTTACAAATAAATGAAAGGCATATTAGAATATATGCACATACATATACACTCACACTTTTTACTGACTTAGTATAGTCAGCCAAGAAGCTAAGCAGACCACAATGTGGTATTTTTCTTTTTTTAATTTTTACTTTAAGTAACTTCTACATCCAGCGTGGAGCTTGAACTCACAACCCTGAGATCAAGAGTCATATGCTCTATTGACTGAGCCAGCCAGGCACCCCAACGGTGTAGTATTTTTAAAAGGAAAACCACTCCTCCAGATATTTAAGGATTCTTTTTTATGTAGTCAGTAGTTCCAAAGTAAATACATTGACTCTATAAACTAGAAAATAATCTTTTCACAACATGACTAAAACTTTCATACTGAAAATTGGCAAAAATAATACAATTTCAGAACTAATTTAATTTAAAAAATTTTTGATATCCTGATTTAAGGTGGCAACTATTTTAAACCATAAGTAGTACGTATAAGTAGAAGATAGTAAGAGTCAAAATAATCTCAATTTTTAGAGCTTATGATTGTTCAGAACATAACCAGTCACATAGGGTAGTCACAGAACACCTAGTTAATCAAAAATGTGGAAATGCTGATTTAATGCAGACCCAGGTTCCCAGCATGCACTGAGTGGCCAGTAAGCATCATGAGCTTCCATCTAGGAGGTAAGTTGGCTTAACTGTGCAGCAGGCATTCCTGTAGAGTAAATGAGAATTCTCATGCCATACCATCATATTATAATAAGGAATTACCCCCTACCCAGAATGCCGCTTCAATACCAAACAATCTAGTTCAGAACTGGATACCTAATGACTTTATCTTTAATATCAGCTATGGCTTAAGCTGGAAAAGTGTGAAGAGATGTATTTTATTAATAAAATATTTTATTTTATTTTTCTATTTAAATTCAATTTAGTTAACATATAGTATGATTAGTTTTGGGGGCAGAATTTAGTGATTCATCAGTTTTATATAACACCCTGTGGTCATTACATCAAGTGCCCTCCTTAATGCCCATCACCCAGTTACCCCAACCTCCAACCACCTCCCCTCCAGCAACCCTCAGTTTGTTTCCTAGAGTTAAGAGTCTCTTATGGTTTGCCTCCCTCTCCGTTTTTATTTTATTTTTCCTTCTGTTCCCCTATGTTTATCTGGTTTGTTTCTTAAATTCCACATATGAGTGAAATGATGTTATTTGTCTTTCCCTGACTGCCTTATTTCACTTAACATAATACTCTCTAGTTCCATCCACATTGTTGCAAATGGCAAGATTTCATCCTTTTTGATGGCTGAGTAATATTCCATTGTGTGTGTGCATGTACGATATATATATATATACATATATATATATCCACTGTATGTATATGTGCTATATACAAATGTGTGCTATATGTGAGATATATACACATATATCACATCTTCTTTATCCATTCATCTGTTGATGGACACCTGAGATCTCTCCATATTTTAGCTATTGTGCACATTGCTGCTATAAACATTGGGGTGCCCATGTGTCCCTTTAAATCACTGTTTGTATCCTTTGGATAAATCCATAGTAGTGCAATTGCTGGGTCATAGGGTAGTTCTACTTTTTACTTTTTGAGGATCCTCCATGGCATTTTCCACCATTTTCCACAGTGGCTGCACCAGTTTGCATTCCCGGCAACAGTGTAAGAGGGTTAGCCTTTTCTCCGCATCCTCACCAACATCTGTTGTTTTCTGAGTCATTAATTTTAGCCATTCTGACTGGTATGAGGTGGTGAGATGTATTTTAAAAATCTGTAAGTGTTATGTGTTGTTTAGATTTAACAGAATGTTTTCTCCAGGAGCTCACAATGCTGCAAATCATTCATGGATTTAGAAAGGACTGTTCCTTAAAGAGAGTGGGTGCTAGTTCTAAGAAGAGAGGGAGAGAATGTCCCTTTACTTCAAGTGGAATTTTTTGGCAGGCAGCTAAGAACGTGGGGTTATAATACAGAGTACCGCTTCTCTAGGAAATCTTTTATTATTAGTATCCCATCCTATTTCATGGTCTTTCTTATGACCTCATCATACTCTACATTGCATTTGTTTTATTTATACTTACCTTTTCTCATAAGCTTATTAAGGACAGTGACCCTCCTGGAATTTACCTAGGAAGCCCTCACAGGCCTAGCTGCACACACCCACCATGCACACAGCACACACTCATTGAGATGTAGAATAAATAAACTGAATTTAATTTAATATATTGCTATTAGGTCAAATATCAAATATTTGGTAATTATCTAAGAGGTGAAGAATAGATGGGTAACTATTTTAACATTTCTTAAGAAATAATTAAAAGTATCAGATACAAAGGGAAATTCTAAAAGAGAATTATTGAGTACGATAGTAACACGAAAGTAAAGGAGAGAAAAGTATGTGCTCAGTGGGCTTTCGTTATAAAGAAACATCATCCCTGGGAATTACATAATCTATGTCACATGTGAAAAAGTGAAAGAAACATAAAGCACTATAAAAATGTTTAGTGGGTTGCCCACTTTAACCATGAACCCACAAATATCAGGTGGGTTACTTTAACTATGGACCTATGATTTTTTTTTTTAAATCAGCTTTAAAAAAAATTACAGGAAAGACAAGCAAACAAATTTTTATCTTCTCTTTTCAGTATATCTGCAGCCATAAAACTGTCACAAAAAATCAATGCACTCATAAAAATCTCAAGCATTGGATATGTGCAAACACTTTTACACCAAGCATATTATGCACATTTATACAAAGAGGTACATCGACAATTCTACTCATACTTCCTAAGTCTGCTTCTAAAACGATGAGTATAATTGGAGGCAGAAAAGACATGCTAAATTCGGTCTGTAGCAATAGATTGCTTAATAGCATATTTACTGACAGTATATCCATGATATAAGTGATACAGATCTACCAGATATTAAGCCTGTTCAATTGCTACAGATGTATCTCTTCATATTTAACAAACATAACTTGCTGCTAAAAATGTTTTGACTTACCATTAGAATTTATCCAAACTTTCTTTTTTTTTTTTCTTTTCTTTCTCAGGAATATAGTCTGGTATTTATTCATTTATCACAAGTAAGTACATTTTACTCAATCTCTCAGCAGTTATCTATCTTCATACTTTTCAACTATAAGGACCAGGGCAGTGGAACTGGATCGGTACGAGATTTGTTTTTAAAATTAAGAAAGAACATGAGATTAGTGGTTCTCAAGTGGGGGCAATTCGTGCATGCAGATGATATTTGGAAATATCTGGAGACATTTCTTTGCTTGTCCCAATGTGAAGTGGGGAGGTTGCTGCTGGCATCTAGTGGGTAGAGGCCAAGAATGCTGCTAAACATCCTACAACATAAAGGACAACCTCCACAATAAAGACATCCCACATGTTGACAGGGCTGAGCTGAAAAATGCTGAGTCAGACCTCAGTCTCTTGGTTTAAACATCTGGAAGCATAGGGCAAACATCTAGGGTGGAATGGTGTTTTTTTCGTAAGCATATGCTTCTTAATTTACAGACACTTAATGGCCACCAGCAAAGTTCCTGAATTGTAAGTCATGTTCATGACAGAATCACTACAATGAAGTCTAGTCATGCTTCAGTTATAAGTTAGTAGTAAATGAAACATTACCCCTTTGCTGTTTTATTTTAGTATCATAATTATACATCAATATAGTCTTGTACAGACAGTCCCCAGTTTATAATGATTTGACTCATAATTTCTCAACCTTATGACAGTGTGAAAGCAATATACTTTTAGGAAAAACCATACTCTGAATTTTGAATCTTAATCTTTTCCCAAGGTTCTGATATCTGGTTAAGATACTCCCTCATGATGCTGGCCAGTAGCAATGAGCCACAGCTGCTAGTCGGCCAGGCCATCACGAGGGGGAACAACTGATACACTTACAACCATTCTGTGTTTCACTTTCGGTATTCAATAAATTACATAAAACATTCAGTACCTCATTATAAAATAAGTTTTGTGTTAGATGGTTTTGACCAACTGTAAGCTAATGTAAGTGTTCTGAGCACATTTAAGGTAAGCTAGGCTAAACTATGATGTTCGGTATTAGGCATTTTTGATTTACCATGTTTTCACCTTATGATGGGTTTATTGGGATGTAACCCCATCGTGAGTAAGGAAGATCTGTACATTACTGATGGTAAACAGGAAAGCTATAACTTGGTTACTTCCTAATTTAATGCTGAAGAAATCATTTAAATTTAGTCTTTTGCTTTTTTTCTTTTTATATAAATAGGCCCATTAAATCCTGAACAGATAAGGAAGAATCAACTCAATTAGAGGATTTGAGTTTTAAGGAAATTATTAAACTTTATTACAAAAAATTTAAAAAATTAAAATAAAATAAATGTAAAGCTATATTTAAAATAACTTTTATTATTTTTGTGACTCTCCTTCTTTTGTAAGATGTGTAATGATTCAAGATGTGAATGGAGAAGAAGTCTTCAGGAACATGTTTGCCCTTGATTTTAATGTTGTTTGCATTGTAACTTTAAACCTACAAACAAAATCCTTAGTGGATCATCAAAACTATCATAGAATGTAGAAGAAAAATTTCTCTGTCTTAGAGGTAAGGCTGTACATTCCCAGCATTAGCGCATGAAATCAGGAAAAGTAGACAGATGGAACAAAGTAGGCTCTCTTGAGTCAGGGGTCCTTAGTCTGATTTTATCATATTATTTTAAGTATAATGAATTCCAATAGCACCGTGCAAACATGTTAAAAACAATACATGCCAAATTAGTTAAAAACCAAATTTAAATATTTTTGAATTATTAATCATTTGGGGTCATCTCTGTTTCATTACCATGGTATAAGATTAAACTCAGAAATAAAAGAACTGTGGGTCACTGATGACCCTTAGGTGCTCTCTAGCTTCTTGCTCCCATTTCTACCGCCTTCCAAACTTGACTTATGGCTTTGAACCCTGTCTACTCTCTTGGCCTCATTCAGTTCTTCTTGCGCATGTATGCTCTTAATCTTGATCCTCTTGAACTGATCTTAGTTTGATAATAATTTATTTTTCTAGATTCCTACTGAATTTTAGTCCAATTAACACCAATACAGTATCTACATGGTATGATGATCTCCCCTCACCCCAGCTGCTTTGCACACATTCATGTACAAGTGCCTGCGTGCATGCACACATATAAACACACACAGAAGTAGTGACAGATGTTCTGGAGAGGGTGAGAATGGAGAATTAGCAAACCAGAACCAGATTCATGTGATTCTATTACTGGGCATAATGATTTAGGAATCTGCACGCTTCTGATGGAATGTTAGGGTAAAAGACATACCGTTTAGCTCCTACAGGATAAGTGATTTTAGTTCTGGCCTTCAGAACACAGGTGAGTCACTTAGCCTCTCTGTATCTTAGTTTTTCATAAGTAAAATGAAGCTTATGATACTTTACCCAACTTCCTAGAAGTACTCCATGAATAAAATGAGGCGATGTACATGGAAACATTTTATAAGATGTAAAACAATGTCTATGCTCATATTCATACTCTCTCATGGCAGATAAGAATGAAATAGTTATATATAGGGGTGGTTATAAAGGAAAAACACTGATTTCCTTAGGCCATTCAAAAAGTTTATCTCTTCATAGAGTGTGATGACACCCCTAAATATGTATTACTTCCCAGACTCTCTGATCAATCACGTATTTCTTTAAATATTCAATTTGAACTAGTTATTTTCATGTGCTATGCTGACAAAATATACTTTCTGGGATTGGGTTACTATCTACTAGGATGATTCATCACCTATAAGAGAAAAAGAGAATCCACAATGGCAACTGGTTAAGTCAGGAGAGTTTGTGTCATTTCTGAAGCAATGAAAAGTCCTCCCTAGACATGCTTATTCTCTCTTACTATCAGTAGGGAGCGCTTGTCCAGCCACACGTGCATCCTTATATAAGCATGATATGACACATGTATTGCTATATTTCCAGGTTCACTTTCTTTAAGAAGAAGCATTAGCGCATATCCATGCAGGTGGCACAGGTGAGGAAAGCAAGTAGAGAAGGAGCGGAAATTATCCACCAAATTAGGAGCTGAGTACATTGCCACAACCTCTCAATTCTAGGACAATCTATGTTTTTCTACTTTTCTCACCAATTGTGTCATCTCTACAGTCACATAGAAGAAATGAAGGGAACACAGGAAGAAAGAAATTCTAAAAAGAGATCAGAATTGAGGCTGAGGCCGGGAGAGAACAGAGTTCTGTGGCAGTCACAGCTAAGATCAATCCCAGGAATGTTTATAAGTGGTTGGAAATAGCTCTTCTAGGTTCTTTCCAAGAGTCCTGATCAGTTTAGAAAACAAATTATTATGTTCTTAGTCACATGGTAACTCAAGACTCTTCATTTTTTTGTGAGAAGTGAAGTGGAAAAGTCGTGGGTTCCATAGTTTAGTAGCTTTTGGCAAGTCACTCAGCAGAGAAAGGCAGCACGGGGGGTGTTTCCGTGCTCAAGTTGAGGACCAAGAGCCAATTTCCTGCTCTGCATTCCAACACCATCACATACTTGCTCTGTGCTCTCAGGATATTTGCTTAACTTCTCTGTGCCTAGGTTTCTTCACCTGTAAAATGAAGACTAATAGTTTCTACTTCGATGGGTAGTTGTAGTGTTTAAATGGGTTAATTTTAAACATACATAGCAGTGCTCAGCCCTAAAAGGGTTCATTATTACCAAATAGCTTCAGTCTTTTTCTTCAGCAAAACACAGATAATGACTTTCTTCTCATATGATTGTGAATATTAAGTGGGCTAAAGTATTTAGAATACCCAGTAAGCTTCGCAAAAGCCTAATAAAATCTTGTCCCATCGCTTTTCATAATTTGAATCTTGGGCATTTCATTCTGCATAAATCCCATTGTCGGGCTAAATCCAGCAACCCCCACAAAGAGTTTAATCCGATTCCTTACTTATTAACAGCCATTTCCAGGAAATCTTCTACGGATCTGGGTTCTTTTGCATCTGATACCCTTCTGGCCCCTCTAATCAGTAGTTGGTCCCCTAAAGCCCACAGGTGTTAAATTGAAAGCAAGATGATGCAGTATGATGATGGTACAACAGTGTAAATTGAGGTTCTAATGCCATCTCTGAACATTTTTAAGGGTCTTGGCATATCTGTGCATAGGCAGCTTACGTCTTAAATGCCTTACCACTTTCAATCAGATCCAGTTAGAGCCCACACATGGCTCTCTCTCCAGGGCAGCCCAAACAAGAGGACAGCCGGTCAATGTTGTATGTCGTGATCTGCTGAAATCCGCTAGGCAGAATTGGGGTTCCTCCTGGACTGGATGAATCAGTCTCTGCTTTACGGACCCACCCTCAGGTTGCAAGAACAAGGCTTATCTTTTCTCCTTCTCAGCATGTGAGTGGCAATTATCCTCTCACCAAAACAGGGAGTATCTATAACTCTTTCCTCTCCTTTAAATTACAGATTCTCCTCTTTCCTCACCACTTGGTTGAGTGAGAATGAGAAGCAATTTTAAATCTTGCTTTTGTTTTGATTCTTGCTATGAGTCTCTATTCTCTGTCAAAAATCTCTCTCATTTGGGGGGTGGGGGAAGCTGCTTTTCGTTGTACCTTTGAAAATATAAAACGAGTCTTAGAATCCTGGCTAAGATTTCCAGTTAAAATTTTTACTCACTATGCAATTAAAAACAAATCCATGGCTATTTAAAGAAAATTTTGTTACCTTCTGAGTCATTACAAAGTAAGTATCAAAAGTATGCTAAGTTCTAGAAGGAAAAAAAAAAATGTGCTCTATACTATGCAGAGTTGACTCTTTATCTCATTCCAGCAGCAGGGAGAAATAAAAGTGCTCACAATAAATTACAATGCACTTAGGATGAGCATTCTGTTGTATGAGACATGGCCATAAAGTCAGGAGACTATTTTCCATAAGTCTCACTTGAAAACCCAGCCCCTTACTTTATAGTCTTATCATATACAGCATTATGTAAATGTTATCATTGGAGCAGAACCACGTTATAATACGACTCCTCATTACATGCATTTAGATAAAATTTGGATTAAATTATGCCCTGTAAGACATGGCAATTAATAAGTACAGCATGTATGATATAACAGAGTTAACATACAGTGAGTATATAAGTAAATAAATAAGTAATGAGACTGTCTATCAGAGCTACCATTACAAAAGGGCTCTGCTGTCTAGTTTGGCTTCCCTGGTAGAGGTAGCAGAAATAAAGGCTGATAAATATAAAGAGCAAAAGAAGTCTATTTTTAAAATGTACTTTGTGGATACAAATGTGAACTAGGAGAGTCTGGGAGCTGCAAATTGAAGGAGCACATATTATCAAACAGATCCACCTTAGGTGAAGGAAATGTAGTGGTCCCCTCCCCCTGCTAACAAGAAGCCAATAGATCACTGATGAATGTTTGTAAATCACAAGGACGGTTCTTAAATGGAGAATTATAATCATAGGGATTTTCCTGATTTCCACGTTTGCTTTTCCATCACCCACATTCTACCCCACCTCACTTCCTTTGTTTCCTATCTCCAGAAGTATTTTTTTTTACCCTCAGCACTTTCTTCTAAAGGACAATGATGTAAGGAGGTTTTCATCCTTATGTGATAGCTAATTCTCATGGTTTTTCTTCTTTCTCTCTCCATCATTTTTTCCCCCTCACCTAAACCCTTCCTGGAAGGCCTTCCTGTCTTGACTATATCAACAATCAGGACATGAATGGGATTTGGGATTAAGTAATCAAAAAGAGCTTCAGAAATTACCAAGAGAATGGGCATGAAGGCAAGACCTGATGAGTTTGAGATGAAAACCCACCTGTGAGCTACTCTACTGAATTTGGTTTACTCAAACTGGAGGATGAGATCTGCCACTATAATCCCCAACTTACACAGAACCCTGACCCTGGGAGAGTGATGGGAGCGAAAGGAAGTAAGTGGTGTCTGGACTTGGGAGAGAGAGGAAGTTAAAGGGCAGTCTCCCTTTGTATTACTACATCCATGACATAATTAATTCAAAAATTTCATAGCCAGCCTCAGTTAAAGAGAGAGCTATAGATACTTCAAGGTGAAGGTCACACTCTGAGTTCTAGGAAGAGTCACATGATTCAAAAGTACCATCTCTTTACCCTGAGAGCATTTGTATTTCACTTTCCCACCTTCTCTGTCTCTAGGGCATTCCATCTTGGAGATTGAACAGAAGAGGTATCTTCTCTCACAGCAACTCTCAAAATCTGGCTAGTAAATGAAAAGACAGGCAAAGAGAGAGAGAAGGAGCTAAATCTAAGTGAAGATCAGTAAGACATTATTTTTAAATCATTCCTATATTTTTTCTGGATTACTTATATCACCATTTGTGGTTGTGATCTTTTGAGATGGCACCAGGAACTCTGTTGAATTTTCTATATGTGTTTAGGAACCTGATCTGAGTAACAGCAAGAATTATGTCAATTAATTAACAATCCTCGTAATGTTGATATTGTGTTATTAATCAAAATGTTGATAGTAATAGACAATATTGTGTTGACTAATTATTGTCCACTCTCTCCCAAGGACAAGCAACTTTCACCTGGCTCTATCAAGAACACTTTTAGAAGGATGTTGGTAATCCACTAATAGCCAAATCCAATGGATTTATTTCAAGTATTTGTCCTACCTCATCTCTATATAGCTTTCAATACAATTTGCCTCTCATTCTTCATTTTCTTGTCTCTCTTCCTAACTCCCACTACTTCTCAATTTCTATAATCAGCTCCTCTTTCTCCACTCACCTCCTGGCTTCATCGAATAGTCCTCATACATTTCATCAGGCTTTTTGGCTTTAATTATACTCCATCATATTGAAATCTAAAACAGAATACTCAGATGTTCCACATAGATACCTAAAGACACCTCAAATTCAGCATGTTTTGAACCTAAACTCATTATTTTCCATCTTATTCTTGTCCTCTTTCTAAATTCCCAGTTTCGGTTAATAGGACCATAATCCATCTATTAATCCAAACTAGTAGCCTCAGAGCTGTCCTTGTTTCCTTCTCCTTCAGGTCATTTATGTAATCAAATATATCTTTACGTTTTTCCTCCTAAACTTGACCTCTAATCTCCAACCATACTGTCACTACCATTGTTCAGAACTTTCTCATCTATTGTCAATATCACTTCCAACTGGTGTTATCGCCTTCTAACTGGTGTTCTGGCCTCTGACATTGCATCCTTCACCTATAGTTCTACCATTCATCCTTCATATAGAACATACATGAAGCTGATCGTGTAAACCTTTTATTTAAATATACTTGGTTTTTTTACTTTTAACAGTTCAAAGAGATTAGCATAACATACATCAGCTCAACCTACCTTTCCAGCCTGATCTCTTGACATTACACTCCCTCTCTGCTATGAACCTTCTTTCATTTGGCAAGTTCCTATTTACTACAAAACTCATCTCAGGTGTGCCTTCCCTTGTGATGCATTCCCTAATTCCATAGTTGCTCCCCTGCTCGTGCTAGCATTCTAATTCTTTCTCTGCTTCCTATCACTATTTTAAGAGTGAAGCAGGACTACGTCTTCTCGATCTTTGCATCTCTGTTGTCTCACAAAATGCCTGACAAAAAAATCCCTTAATAATTATTCAATGGATGAATGACTATACCAAGAATCTTTCTCCTCTCATTTCACATTCTTAGAGATTTCTGCTTCCTAATACAATCTTGAAGGTGGAAGAATCTTACTATTCCCAATGGTTTTGAAATAAATGTATGGCAGGACAAAGTCCTTTTGACTTTTCTAATCTAGCCATTTTATTTCCCTTCACTCGATGCTACCATTTTCTCTGTCCCTCTTTGCCTGGAAGAGATGATACTATCTTTTTATTTATTTATTTTTAAAAAAGGTTTTATTTATTTATTTTAGAAAGACAGACAGAGAGCACAAGTGAGTGTGGAGGGGCAGAGAAAATCTCAAGCAGACTCTGCACTGAGTGTGAAGCATGGTTGGGGGCTTGACCTCACAATTAGGTCATGACCTGATCTGAAATCAAGAGTTGGATGTTCAACCGACTGAGCCATCCTGGTGCCCTGATACTATCTTTTTAATGATATATCTATGATACACTATAATATATACATAAAAATATTTTTTTCATAAAGAAATACAATGTGTGGTAGAAACTTAACTCAAAAAATGCCTAAAAATATGCTAAAAATGTAAGATGTTTTCAAATTCACCAATGTCCCTCTTCTTGTCCAGTGGGCTTGAATAATATCCTTGACAGCATCCTACTGGTGTCTCCTCCCCTAGAGGTTTGTATTTAAGGATAGAAATTAACATTTCATATAAGTATTCAGACGTCACATTGAGGACTAACCACCTCCAGCTATGTAACCTAATCTCTATGAGTTTATAGTGGGTCTCTGACTAAGTCATACCCAATAATTTCACGTTCATCTCTACTGAAACAGGTTAATTTGATCTCACAAAACTACAAATTTTTCCTTCCTCGCTAAATTTCATTGTAAAATTAGCACTTATTTTTTCGTTCAAGATAATAATATGTTCAAGAAGACAATGAGGAAGGGTGATAAAGAGGTAGATAAAGTGAGATTTTCTTCTCCAATACTTTCTTTTCTGGGAAGCTACTGATTTTAGACATTCTGGAGTTTTCCAGTCAATATGGGACACTATTATTATTCAGATAAAACTATGTCCATTCTTTAATATTAGTAAATTTGGTACATTTCTTTACTCTGATTATTACAAGATACAATCTTTTCATTTTGGATGTCAGCCTCCAAATCAATCATTAGAATCGTGCAAAACTTCCCCAACATACAGAATGAGAGAAGAATAAGCATTAACAAAATATATTTAATGATTTATATCTTGTTCTTATTTTATCCTCTAAGAGAAGATTTCCTAGAGTTTCTATGCTGTTACCCTGAATCACAGTATTCTCCCAAAGAACTCTATTAAAGGAACTATTATAACTCAAGATGTGTCCTCATAGTCAAACTTCAGGAATGGTGGTGTGGATGGCCTCATTCATAAGTGGATTATTTAGTTTCTTTACTAATTATTAAATATGAATCACTATATTTATTCTGTCTTGAGTCTAGAATGTGGTGATCTATAGCTATGGTATAAATCATATATTTTTGTTCATATTTTATGTGTCACTTCCTCTCATTCCATCTCTTTTCTGCCATACTCTTTACAATTGAGACCATGAATCAAAGAAAATGGCTTATTTATATGTCATTACCTTTTGCTCTTATGCAATATGAGTCCCTTAATCTTTATAAACATTTTTTTGTCTAGATAAGACTTACTACTATGTCACACGGTGCTTCACATTAAAATTATAGCTCTGCTAAACTATAAAATTAAGGAAGTCAGAGTCCCTAATTTCTCTAAGTATATCAGTGCAGAAATGATTTGAGTGCATGAAAATCTGTGGGCATTCAATAAAAGTTCTCTAACAATGAAGGAAATTTCAAATATACAATTTCCTATGGATTACTCTACCTCTGTATAACATCTAATCACAGAATACTGTGATTGAGGGTAACAAAATAGGAACTTTTGAAAATCTGTACTTAGGGGCCAAAATCAGAGCACAAAAGAGCAAAGAATATACTGTTCATTAAGTAGATGCTTCCTCTAAGTGAGTCTAAGCTGATTTCCTTTCCTAATCACTGAGTTCTACACTGGCCCTCTGTGGTCCCCAGAGAACTCAGTGTGAGCACTGGCCAGTGAGTCCAATCTCATCATTTCAAAACCATTTGGCAGTTTTCACTTACAGATTTCTCCTAATCATCAGCTCTTAGCAGCAACAAAATAGCAAGAGGGAAATAATGCAAGATCAAAAGATACATATTCAATGCAAAACAGCTCAGACAGTTAGCCCCAAGCAACAAATAAGTGGAGAAGATTCTCCACAGTGCAGTAAAGTATGTTTCTGGGAAGCTAATGCTAGATGCAAATCTGCCAGAGGCAATGTTAAAAAAAAAAATCAAGCCAACAACAAAAGTAAACCAGACCTGCAAATTCTGTTCTTCCATATAGTTCACCCATCATGTAGGATATCAAGTATTATTTTACAAGTAAAATTAGAAAAGATTAACAATCTTACATCAGCTGTTAACCTTTTCTATTATATGTTTTTTTCCCTAAATTCTTCATTTTTAAATAGCATAGAAGATCAGATACTGCACAAGATGAAGATATTATAGAAAGTAATATGGTTTGACAATGTGACCCTTTCCAGACCACCTACAAATGAACTAGGGCAAATTTCTTTAAAATCAGAAAACACAATTAACTCTTTCATCTTACTTTAAAATACTAAACCTGTTCACCTTACCTCTCCAGTTGGTGATGCTGGGTGTGAGATCAAGCCAAAATTTTCCCAAAAGATCTCATAGCTATAGCAATCTTTCTCAATGTCAGATGAAAAGCTAGTAAGAATATGCTATAGGCCAGAATCATACTTGACTTAACACACTTTCACTTGCTGACCTCCTGAAATGTTCTACAGCTATAGTGGGAACTTAGAATTAGAGCTGTTCCTTGAATGTCCCAGATGCTTTCATGGTGGACTCCGGCATTAAAACAGTGAGGATATGGGCTTGAGCATCAACATGCACAAAATAGAAGAGTCATCTACTCTCTAAAAGTCTTTCGAAAGTTTGGGGTGTGGGATAGTTAGCATGGTGAAGGCATTTACAGGGCTCTTGGCTAGCAAAAAGATATTTTTCAGTTTGCCTAGAATTTTTTTTTCCCACAGCACTGGTGATACACAGTACAGAATAAGGAAATAAGCACTGCCAGCCAATCCTTCGAGACTCTATTCCAGCCAGAGTAGAAGCTCGATGTGAGAGGACTAACTGCTATAAAGACCTCCCAGCTTCTCACGCAATCTATGGACTGTCAGGCACATCTCTCAATAGAAAGAGTCAGTTGGCTATGGACTATGTCCAGCCAATCAGGCACTGCCATTGAAAATGGTTGCATAGGTAGTTAGTTGTGTCTTCCTTTAACCAAATAAGAAGTTTATTGCCTCTGACTGGTGCCTAGGAGAAAGCAATTCTTGACATGTGTGGGTTCATGAATTCGCACGGAGACAGGAGTTAATTCTTCATGTTCATCAGTGGCATTAGAGTGTCCAAAGAGCTTATTTAGAATCACTTAATAAATGCTGATTTCAAAATGTCCCTACTTTGAAGCTTGGACCATCACACCCTATGTAAAAACAGACCTTCACAAAGTAATGTAGTTCTTTCTCTTTTCTTTCCTTCTCCCCCTTTAACACACAATTTTTTTTTGCCTAAAATTTCATTAAAAAATTTACGAAAAAAATTTTTAAGTGTGTTATTTGCACAGATTTATAAGACTATTTTTTTTAATTCTGTTTCATTAATTCATGGCTAATTTATCAATTAATTTGGGCAATTCACTCCCTTTTTACTACTCTCCTGATAGGACTCTTCCGATGTTGGCTGTCTGTTTTAAAATGTGCTTCCAGTGAGGTCAAGGTCGTCTCTATAATGGATGTGGGTGCAAAATCAAGGGGACTTTAGCAAAAAAGGCAGCATGTGAAAGCCACTGTGCTTCTGCTAACTAGCCCTGAATTTTCAAAGGCAGAGATAGGGAGATGAAAAGAAGGGTTTGGATAGCATAAGACTGCTTCTCCTCCAGTACGTGAAAGATAATTACTCAGTGGGATTTACCTGGACAAGAGCCATGTGCTCTCGATAAGACCTGCTTTCTTGCAAGGATAAGACTTTCTAGCTGAATTACAAAACAGAAAGTTGCATTCTAACCTGGAATGCTGAGTAGCTCTGACAGAGAAATTGGAGCTCTACAAATGTTTTTAACAAGAGAGTTCAAGATCAGAACAGGGATACCCCTTAAAAATGTGGATTCTGGGATCACAAATGATCCAAACCAATCACTCCGTTAGTGATAGAGAGTATGCAGATATGTGCACTTTAACAAAAGGGCTCAAATGTATGATGGAGGGCAGAATGGGAGAGAAGAACAGAATTCCACCTGTCTACACAGCCTAAAACAGCCAGTGCATCCTTTACTTCGAATTCAAAGGAGAGCAAAGGAGAGTTGTAGGGATGGACACGAGCTTCCAAATGACTCTGACCAGAAAACTAATAAAACATCTAGTAATTAGAATGGCTCACAATTTGTTTAATAAATATAATAATCCCTACTCAACTGTTTAGTATTTTAATAGATGGATCTTTTGATCCATAGCTTATAATACCTTACAATTTTTTGAAACATAGGAACCAGCCCAGGAAGTCTGCAGTTGGAAGGAATGGATTTGGCAGAATCTACAAGGCAGGTTTGGGAACTCCTGGTAATTGTCAGTACTTTGAGAAGAAGTCAGGAAAGAGTTTGCTTTGAAAGGAGATCTATCAGGGGAGTTAATTATGCTGTCTCTCTAGGGAATCTTCTTTCAACTTCCTGAGCTAACTCACCCCACAATGTCTACATCAATATCTCTATCTTTATTTCTCTTTTACCCCATCCTAGGCTATTTCAATAACAGAGATCTGCAATCTATTGGATTTACAAATAGTTGACTTAAGTAAGATATTCTTTTTACATTTTAATTAATCATTACCTAAAAACTGCCATGACTTTAGCCTTTGAATTTTTAAACCTGAGTTTCATATATATATTCTTGAAAATTATGTGGCTCTGAGAGGAGAGTCTGAAGTATCTTCTTAAGTACTAGTGAGTTCGAACTTCTGGAATTCCAGTATTCAGATACTTTTTGTTTTGTTTTATTTTGTTTTGTTTTAGTATATTCAGGCAGATGGAGAAAACCAGAAAAGTATCTACAAAAAAAAGAAATAAATAAGGGCAGCATGAAAGAATGTGAGGCAGAGAAAGAGACATTGATATACAAACTCAGTGTGAGACAATGTGAGAAACAGAGTGATAAAGTGAAGAGAGAGAGGGAGACAGAGAGAGATGCTGCAAAACAACTAGTGGAGAATCAGATAAAAAGGTTGATGTGAAAAGCCAAAGGAAATTCTAGAATAGATGTTCAGAATGACCTTTCTTTCAGAAGAAGGTACAGAAAAGAGAAATAACAATATTTGCATTCAAAAATGTTATGTCACACTCTCTCTCTCTTCATCTCAAGTCCCACACCCTTTCTCCTACTCTCCTGTAAAACAGCAAACCTGAAAGATCAGTAAATGATATAGGGTAGAGAAGTCTAGAAATTTAGAAATGTTTTCACTGTATGTCTTATGATTATGAAAAGCACCTGTTCTGCATAAAAAATTCAGAAAAGTTGGAAAAATATAGATAAAACAAAAACCATCAGATTATTATCAATGCTTATCTCTGGTGAATTATATTTAAAGTCATATAGTCACACTCACATTTAATTGGAATCATAGGGAGCTTATAATTTATAATCTATACCCTTATAAATGTACATAACTTTGAACTCTGCTTTTAAAAATGATTCTATTAGACAAGTAGTGTGTGTTAATCATTGAGTAATATACTTTCCTCTTACCTACTTACTAGTAGTTCTAGATGGTATTCCCATAGAATAGAAATTCTGGGACAACCAACATTAACACCTGTGTAGTATGTCAGGTATGAGAGTAGACTTTAATGTTAACTCACTGTGCTCAGTAAAATAAACCTTAGCAGGAGACGTTGTTTCTCTAAGCCGCAAAGGCTTTCCTTCACTAACAATCTCAGGATTGGTAAGTGATTCCTTCCCTGTCTCTAACTAAGAGTGGGCTGTGTCCCCAGGTACATTTGCTGCTGTGTGGTGTGGGATTCTGAAATTAGAGTAGTGTAATTGGAGCAAGCAGACTGAGGAAGTTCAAATCTCAGCTTCGCAACACATCAGGTACAATAATTTAGGCAAAGTATTTCACCTCTCTAAGTCTCTGTTTCTCCACCGGGTTGTTTTTCGATTTAATAAATCACTTCATGTAAAGACCTTAGAGTAGCACCTGGCATATGAAAAATGATCAACAATTTTTACATAGAACTGTTGATATTGTCATTGATGTTTTATCATTACCATTGCTATTATTTACTAGCCACAAAAATGGAATGAGGAAAGATGAGATGGGAGACATTTTTTTGAATGAATCGAGTGGGTCAATAATTGTAAGGTACAAGAGACAATAAGGAGGGTCCCAAAAATGTCCACTCTGAGGAAAACCCTGATTGAGATATAATTTAGGAAGCAGAACTTCTGAATGGGAAGAAAGGAAATAGTAGAAGACCACGTGGAAAACAATGAACTTTATCTAAACCCTGTGTTCCCGGAAAGCAGGAATGGTTAGAAAATCTCCCCGCTCTGTGTTCCAGGAAACGGCTAACTGCAAAGGACCTCAGTGCCCTCACATAACATGAGGTAAGACTTGTCCTCTTTCTTCCTCATGACTTCCACAGGAGTCTGACAACTCCCCGTCCCTATCAAACCCCAGGCTTCCTTCTTCTTACGGCAACAGCCTGAAAAACATATCTGTAAACGGTCTGGTGCCTTTTGTTTTTTTGCATTTGTCACAATGTTCTCTGTGCTGAGTTGTCCTTTGGAAACATAGGCTAGGAGCAGTGCCCAGAGCAATCCTGGACTGCATGGGATGGCAGGATATGGATAGAAAGGGACGTTATTATTCCTATTTGAGTGTGAACCTGTTCATTATATTATCCCTTATTTCACAAAATATATGCAGTCCAGAAATGCATTTTTTTCTGGTGCCTTAGGGTCTGCTATTAGAAAACCAGAGATCCCTGGGTATAATGAAACCCTGAAATGTAATAAAATCAGACACTTATGCAAGCAGTAGTACCACTTTTTATACTCACATATTTAAGAGAAACAGTAACTTTGCTTTTACAAAACATTAACAGTAATACTCTCAGCATTTATAATCTTGTGATACCCACCAAATAAGTCACATAATGAAAATACTGAAAATGAACCCCTCAGGTAGATTTTAGACTCTGATGATCTGCATATGCTTTGGAACATCCCTCCATATGGGTCATAAAGTCAGGAATTTGGTGTTCTTAGTCTCTTCAGTTTAGTTATTATGTCAGCAGGGTACAGAGTCCCTACATTTTATTATGTTTTCCTTTCATTTTGTGCCACTGGGTTAACAGCCAAATATCACCACTTTTAGTATCCAGGATAACCTGCAAATGTAGATGCTTTTCAATAGTATTTTATGAAGTGGAAGGAATTGTTTTGCTTATTATTCATCTCTTTATAATTGTTTGCAGGTTTTAAAGGTTTTTGGAAACACTTCAAATGGAATCTTTAGTCTAGCTCAGATTTTATGGCCTGATAAAACGGAAACAATGTGGCATGCATTTGGGGCTTATTTTTTCTTAAAATAAGCCAATACATTTACATTACTTTTAATAGGGGGGCAAGGCAAAGAGGGGTGTTAGTAATAAATGGTAAAGGTGAATATTTGTTGAGCATCTATTCTGTGCCAGGCATTGTTCAAATATATTTATAATTTTTACATATTTTGGGTACTCTATCCCCATTTTAAAGAAAGAAGGTGAGTCACAGATAAGTCAATTACATTGTTCCAGGAATCTTAGTTAATAAATGGTGGAGCTGGGAATAGAATTGGGTCCACTTTCAACTGTTTGCTTCTTACATTTCTTGCAGAGCTATAATCCTATTATTTCTCTATGCCTCTGTCCTGGGTTCAATCTCTTATTTTTCTCTAGTTTGTATCTTTCTCTTTTTCTATTTATTTAGTCATTTGGTAGTACACATTCTTTAAGAGCTTCTGATTAAGATGTGTCATATGTAAATTATGTCAAAAAAATTTTTTTAATCTCACACTTGATTGATAGACATCAAAACACAACGACTTTGTTGAGTAGAGAATGCTAGATTGGAAATCATTTTCCTCCCAAATTTTGATGATATTCTCCATTGAATTCTAAACCCCAGTTTTGCTACTGAAAAGTCCAAAATCACTTAACATCTGACCTTTGAATGTAACTTGCTTTTCCATCTTTTTTTTTTTTTCCCACTTAGATGTTCACTGGTTCTTGTGTTTGTCCAGTGTCCTGAAATTTCAAGGTGAAGTGCCTTGAGGTGGCTCCACTTTCCATCTGCTTTCAATCATTTCAATCTGGAAGTTCATATTTTTCAGTTTAGGAAGTCTTTATTGAATGATTTCATTAGTGATTTCCTCCCTTCCTTTACCTCAACTTTCAATTTTTGTAATTACTATTATGTGGATGGTAGATCTTCTAGACTTGTCCCGTAACGCAATCTTTTTTGTTTTTTCTTTTTCTTCTGTTTGCCAACTTTTTTTTTTTTTTTGTCTTTTGCCTCTACTTCCAAGGAGATTTTCTCAGCTTTTATTTTATTTTATTTTTAAAGATTTTATTTATTGGGGCGCCTGGGTGGCTCAGTTGGTTGAGTGGCTGCCTTTGGCTCAGGTCATGATCCCAGAGTCCCGGTATCGAGTCCCGCATTGGGCTCTCAGCTCCATGGGGAATCTGCTTCTCCCTCTGACCTTCTTCCCTCTCATGTTCTCTCTCTCTCTCAAACTCTCTCAAATAGATAAATAAAATATTAAAAAAAAGATTTTATTTATTTATTTGATAGAGAGGAGAGAGATCACAAGCAGGCAGAGAGGCAGGCAGAGAGAGGGGGAAGCAGGCTCCCTGCTGAGCTGAGAGCCCAATGCAGGCCTCGATCCCAGGACCCTGGGATCATGACCTGAGCCAAAACCAGAGGCTTTAACCCACTGAGCCACTCAGGGACCCCTTTTCTCAGCTTTTAATGTCGACATATCTACTGAGTTTTCCTTTCGACCCTCATGTTTTAAATTTCCAAGACCTCTGTTTAATCTCCAATATCTTCTCTTCTTAAAAATATTAGTGATATTTAAGATTTTCTCTGTTCAAACCCGGTCTCTTTTCTTCAAGTTGCTATTATGTGTTTATTTTGGTTTCTTTCTTTCATATTCTTTCAGTCATTCCTTAGGTATCTGGTAATCTCCATAGGCTATTCATATTTAAAATGGGGAACAAAATGTGAGTTATTGGAAGACTGTCTCTAGGAGCCATATCAGAAGTTTGACTGCCATGAGGCTGCCATGCTGGAAAGTCCATGTATATTAAGTATTCCGGCCAAGAATTCTAGCTGAGCCCGCCTGTCTAGCCATCCCGTTAAGGTGACAGACAATTGAGTGAAGTCCATCTGAACCCTCCACACCAGCCCAACTGTGGATTGAACACCATGGAGCAACTTCTGTCAATACCACATCAGCTAGTCAAGCCCTGTCTACATTCCTGAATCTTGAGAAAAAATAAAATGACGGTTGTTTAAGCCACTAAGATCTGGGTAATTTTTAGTGCAGCAAGGGATAATCAAAACACTAGATTTATATAACTAACATGGAAAAGTGATGTGCGAAATACTGGTAAATTAAAATAAATGCATCTTGTTATAACAATCAAAGAAATGGTGACTCAAAACTCTAATGTATGGGTGGGACTCCTTGACTAGGAACTTGACTCCAAGAGCAATCTGGCTGTGCTGTTTCTTAGAGGAACAGCACAGTCTTTTCCCCCTGTTATTTATTTATTTTTAAAATAAACTTTTAGAACAATTTTAGATTTATAGAAAAATTGCAAAGACAGTACACAGTTCCCATAAACCCTAAATAATTTCCCCCTATTATTAACAACTTATATTAGTATGGTACATTTGTCACAATTTACGGGCTAACTTTGATATGTTATTATTATTAGCTAAAATTCATGCATTATTCATATTTTCTTAGTTTTTGCCCAGTGTCCTTTTTCTCTTCCAGTATCACATACAGGATTCCGCATTAGTTGTCATGTCTCTTTAGGCTCTTCTTGGCTGTGACATTTTCTCCGACTTCCCCTGTTTTTGATGACTTTGATAGTCTTGAGGAATAGCGGTCTGGTATTTTGTAGAATCCTCTAATAAAATTTGTCTGATGTTTTTCTTATAATTAGACTGGAGTTATGGGTCTTGGGGAGGAAGCCACAGGGGTAAAGGCCATTTTCATTACCTCTTATTATGAAGGGTATGTTCTATCAATATGATTTGTCATTGTTGGCACTGACCTCGATCATTTGCCTGAAGCATTGTTTGTTAGGTTTCTCTCCTGTATAGTTACTCATTTTCTCCTCCCTTTTCATACTGTCCTCTTTGAAAGGAAATCACTATGAAGAGCCTACATTTAAAGAGTGGGAAGTTATGCTCCATTTCCTGGAAGGAATAATATCTACATAGATTATTTGGAATTTTTCTGCATGGGAGATTTGTTTCTTTTTACTTGCTTTTACTTGTTTAATCACTTGTTTAATCCATTTAAACAATTTACTTGCTTAATCACTTGTTTACATTAGTATGGACCTACATTTACTTGCTTAATCACTTGTTTATATTAGTATGGACCTACAGATATTTATTTTATGATACCTTCCCCCTTTTCCCTACATTTATTCTTTTGAATTAATTATATTCCCCGAGAAAGAGTCATACAATATTCTGCATATATATTGGGCTGCCGATATTTGGGAATCACAGTGGAAAATTAGTACTGGGGTGAGAGACCTCATATTTACTATACAAATATCATGTACCCTACTCTTAACTGTATCTGATATCCCCAGTACAGACACACTGCTTTACTTCCTCCCCAAGAATGAACCTAAATTATGTTGCTTGGTTTAACTAAGAAGAATCAGCCAGGAGCACAGAGAGAAGAGATTTAGGGATTTAATTCACTTTTAAACATCAAACAACTTCTCTTATTTTAGTTGCTCCCCCCACCCTGATCTTGAGGTTTCTCCAACTCCCAATGGTATATGGTACTGCCAATTCCTGAACAGTTCATAGGAAGAACTATTTTGGTTTTCATCTCTCCTTGTTACTAGCTTAGACTTCAGAATTTTCCTGTCTGCTAAATCAGTTTCACTCATCCCTGTGCTTTACAGCTTCCAAAATTGCTTTTGCTGGGCTCTCTTGTCTTGTTCTCTCCACCTCCCCTTGTATGTATGTCTTTAGGGAAAAAGAGTTTCTTTACAGTATGTATTGTACCATTTGGGGAGAGCAAAAGTGGGTGTGTGTTCAATCCACCATCTTTTCACAGATTTGTTTAGGATTACAGAGTTAGCTCTGTGGGACCAGAGGCTCTGTTTTACTTATCTTTGTATCCCCATCACCCACACACATGCCTGATAAAGAGTAGGAGTTAATTCGAATTTCTATAAATGAAAATAGGAAGCAGAGCCAGGACTCAAATACAAATCTAAATCCAAGTTAATTTTTGTTTTATACTTTACACTAAACTCCCACCCCACATCACTTATAAAGTTTGTACTTTCAACATTTAAAATGGAATTTTTCATCCATTAGATCATGCAGATCAGTGTGTTTCAAATTTTTATGTGCATATAAATGCCCTGGGGATCTCTTAAAATGTGGATTCTGATTCAGTAAGTCTGGGCAGGGCTGAGTCTCTGCTGGTCCAAGGACCACAAACATGTATAGCAAGGATGTTTAGTAATGACACTATATATTCTGGCATTGTTTTTTTTTTAAGATTTTATATATTTATTTGACAGAGAGAGAGGGAACACAAGCCGGGGGAGTGGGAGAGGGAGAAGCAGGCTTCCCACTGAGCAGGGAGCCCGATGTAATGCAGGGCTCGATCCCAGGACCCTAAGATCATGACCTGAGCTGAAGGCAGGCACTTAACCGACTGAGCCACCCAGGCGCCCCTATATTCTGACATCATAAAATGCTATTTCACATCTTATTTCTACTGTAGAGCTACCATCTGCATAACAATTCTGTCAAAATCAGTACTTGGTAGCAATAAGTTGAGTTGTCCTGAGTAAAGAAAGAACTAGGAGCTCAGGTCAACCTACCAGTTGAATAAAGATATAGGATACAATGTGAAAGTATAGCCATCTTTTAAGAAAACAAAACAAAACAAATAAAGCAGTGTGTGTGTGTGTGTGTGTGTGTGTGTGTGTGTGTATGTTTATATATCTATATCTATCTATCTATCTATCTATCTATCTATCTATATATATATATACATATATTCATTTCAGTGGGAACTAGATTCCATCCATAAGATAGCTGGGACTAGAAATTATTACATGACTACATTTGTGTGCGTGCGTGTGATACCTTATAAATTATACCAAACTGATTTAAAATGGCTTAACTATGCATGAAAGTAGTATTTACTAAAAGAAGCAAGGGAATCAAAGCAAAGGGAAAATGATAATAAGAAAGATAAAATAAAACAAATGTTGAGGTTAGAACACAATATGTGCTGCGATTTCTGCACATTAATGATAGGGGTATCATAAATATGGCTCTTGGTAGTTAACACAAAAATGGATAGATATACAATCATTTACATAAGTCATTTTGGCTAAAAAGACAATTTCTTTAGTTTACCTTTATAAAGAGGAGGCCATGTGATGTTCCATACAACACTGTCATAGACACCCTTATAGTATCTGTCTTAGAAAGCAACCCAGATAATAAAATGTTTTTCAGGCATAACTTTGGGTGCTAGGAATGGAGAGACAAAATGGCACACTTTTCAAAGGAGCTCATGGTCCTAGGGATAGATTAAAAAATTTCAACTAAGATGTGTTCTAACAGAAGTACAAGGTAGGCTGGTAGCCCAAATAAGGAAGAAATTAACTCAGCAAGAGGAATAGTGGGAGGTGTGAACTGGTTTATAGAGTAAGAAATAAAAACATTCCCTGAACAAATGTATATTACATATTGGCAAAATCTCTAAGAATACACAATCTCATTCTAAGTAGGTTCAGCACTGTAGTCAGTAGATATGAAAACAAGCACAACAGAAAAGAAAAGAAAGAAGGACAAGAAACTTTTTGCAGTTAGAGAATTCTGACAGCAAATGTATGGAAAACAGTCTCCAGGAGACAGATGTTCAGGAGTGAGACTCAGGGACAATGACAGGGGCTCAGTAACTTTACTTGCAGCACAAGTCAGGGACACAAGCTTCTGGGAAGCCAATGTCAGGACAGTCACCAAAGCAAGGTTCACAGGTGGCTGAGGCCAGCTTCTGGAGCAATCCAACAGGCAAGATGAATGGCCCTTAATCAGTTTTGGTTCCTAGATACTTTTGGAAATTTGACTAAGACTATTTAACTTCTACTTAGAAAAGCTCCAGATATGCACACATGTGCAAAGTTTTGGTTTGGGCTCAGGGGTTTTAAGAATATCACAGAGCTTTTTAAGCTTTCCCTGGACGCTGAGTTTATAAAACAGAAAACAAAACACAAAAAAGCAAACTAAATTTGATGGGTGCATTAGGCTATCATCATAACTTGAGGTTGGGAGCCATTTAGATATTCTTGCTAACTCCCTTTACTTTAATTGTATGCTCATCAAGTGACCTTCTGATTACAGAATATCAACAATTTCAGGTGGATGACAGATTCCAAGAAGCCGATTATGGGAACTTCAGGTTAAGAACACTCAAGCTAGGGGCAATGTGATGACCTAGAGTCATGAAGGTCACAACATCTTCAAATTTTTCATCCCAATCACGTTTCATTTGTGTGCACTTTTCTCATTACTTGAACTCACTGGCCTTTCTGCAGACCTTTTCACCCAATAATAGTTGCTTACTGTAAGACCTACAGCTAAAAACTAAAATATTGCATTCTTGTTTAGCATTGAGACCTCAGTGAGTAAAAGATAAGTACTTTGTCAATGTACAAATATTGAGCCCAGCAACAAGTTTGCCACTGTTCTGACCTTCCCCAGAAAAACAACCACAAACTTTATAGGTCATGAAAATTTATTTATTCTTGAGTCAATTCCTAGGGGATATCATGCACTATTTTCTAATCCATACAATTTTGACTTTACCTAAACTTTCTTACAGATTTTTAAAAATGAATCACAAACTTCTCTCACAATTAGGATAATAACAGACAATGTTTGCTTGTTACAGTATACTTCATTCTCTGCCAAGTTCTCTAGAACCTATAAATGGTAGCTCACATTTAGTGAGATTCTCAGGTGGTGCCAAGCATTCATCTGCATACAATATGTGTATCGTCTCAATGAAACTTTCTACCAGCAACGCTATGAGGTAGGTGTTATTATTAGGACCACTTTGGAGATGACAAAACTGATAGGTTAAGCAGTTTGCCTAAGCTATATGACCTTAAATGGCAGAGCCAGGTCAAAATTCAGGCAGGCTGCTTTCAAAGCCTGTACTTTTCATTATTTTGATATACCCTCTTCTCAACTGTGCAAATATAAAAATTAAAATATCAAAACATTGGAAGTAAGATAAAAGTAGAAATAACAGAGGAAACTGATGAAATATTATTACTTGAATTCGGCTGAATTCTATGCTGTCATTCAGATATAGATTGTAGAAATAAATTTAGTGGGCTGGAAAAAATATTCACAATATATTCTTGAATGAATAAAGCAAATATATTCTATAGTAAAACCCATTTATACGTACACTCATATATACCTACACGGACACTCACACATACAAAGGATGTATATCAAAATGTTAATTATGATGATTAACAAGTAGTACCAAGTTAATTATGATGATTACCAAGTAGTGGGTAAATAGGTAGTTTTCTTTTTATTTTCTCAAGAATGCTCTTCTGATCTTTGCACAGCTGGCTCCTTTTTGTTTTTTAGAGCTTAGATCAAATGTCACCTTATCAGAGAGGCCTTCCTTGATGCCCTAGTCTGAAAGAGACACTTAGTACTCTATTTATATCTCTATAAGAATTATATTATCACGATTCAATATTATATTTTATTAGTAATTCTTAAATGTTTTTATTGTCTATCATTTCTGCTATAAGTAATCTCCAGCTATGAATACATCCCTCTTGTTCCCTTCTATATATTTCCATGATTTAGAAAGTTGTGTGACTGCTCTGTAAATAGTTATTGAATAATAAGAGAACAAATAACAAATGAATAAATGATATATCTACTATTAACATATTCTTAAAACATGTCATTTTACCACAACAAATCTCAACCTCAAATTTAACCAAAGGAAGCTCACTGATTCTTTCCTTCCACTTATCTCCACATGTAACTGGTTCATGTTGACCTATTGTAGCCATGGGAGACATTCCCTCCCCTCAGAAAGTTACATCCAGTGGGTCTGATTTTTAAACGACTAACTCTATCATAATAGGGATACGTAAGAGCAAATATCAACTGTAGGCACTCAGAAGAAAGACTAATTTTTCTTGCGTTACTTTCCAAACAGAAGAAGCCAAAATAGCTCACTTTTTTTTTAAATTTATCAAAAAATTACAAAAAAAATTCTCAGTGAAATCAATAATAGGAAAACAGAAGTGAATTATTAGTGTTCCATCAGGTCTCCTCTACCCATTTATAGATAGATAGAACCAAAGGTAGAGTGAGCTTCCTTCTCATTTGGATAAGAGTGATTGTGTCCTAATAGGAGCTTTGAGAAAGTGGCCCCGTGACACCTCCTTGAGACATGGGCCAAGCTGACGCATTTTTCCCAGAGATACAGTTTACCCTCTGCATTTATTCTAAATTTAACTTGTAACTCTGACAACACATATGGAAAGAAATAGCAAAGAATGTCTAGGTTTTTCAACTTCAATGACATTCCAATAATAGGCAAAGCTGTAACACATGGGAAATATTATGATGTGGAAGAAAATTGAAAGAGTAATAATAATTATTAATTTACCATGGAACTTGAAGAACGAAAGCCATTCTGCTTTAACTGCTACACTCTCTTCTTTACCTCTCATTAAAACCACTGTGAATCAAAAGTGTTTTATTGGATTATGTTTCTATTTTAAATGAATAAGTGTACCCAGCATAATAGGTCTGATTAATGGAAAAAAGAAAAAAAATCTCCATTTGCCCCGAAACTTTGTTAGTACAGCAGATATTAATCAGGTTTACCCAACCCATCCTTGGAGCATATCCTAAATGCTTTGCCTTTGATGCCATAAAATAGTCCCATAAATTTTGAGATTACTTAAGTCAGATAACCTAAGGTATGATTTAGAGAAAAGGTTTATTCACTAAGGAACTATAGGAATACAACTCTGGAACAAGGGGTCACATGCCTTCTTTCCCAGCAAGATATGATTTAGAGAACAAGACCTATACACTCAGAAACCCTAAGAATGTAACTATAGGTTTGGTTACCAGAGGAGTAGTGGGTGGGAGGATGGGTGAAATAGGTGATGGGGATTAAAGATTACACTTATCATGATGATCACTGAGTAATGTATAGAAATGTTGAATCACTATATTGTATACTTGAAACTAATATAACACTGTATTTTAAAAATAATGGAATTAAAATAAAAAAAACTTAACAACAACAAAAAAGAATAATATAACTATGAGGCAAAGATTCCTGACTACCTAACATGGTTGAACTACCAGGTATAAAATCAACAAATATGAATTTTTTTCATATGTCTGGTGGAAGACTAACCTCTCATCAGAAAGAACAATGATAACACTCAGCATCATCCACTGATATTCAAAAATAGGAAGTAACTAAGCAACTTGAATGGAGAAAGACCCAAAAAGCTTCTTTATCACTGAAAGTTTTACAGTTTGAATAGAAGACCTACAACTCCCATACCCTCAGATAATCAAAGACATCATTTCTTCTCACTCATGATCATTACTTGTGGGCTCTCAAGCCTTTCGAGTTGCTCCAGAGTTATACCAGAGTATTACATTCTTAAAGTAATCTAGTCTTCAGGAACCCATTCAGGTGCAGTCTTTGTCTCAAGCCTGGAAAAGCTTATTCAGATTAAATCATTTGGAAAAAAACAAATCTAAATATATATCCTTAACATTTAAGCATTTTAAGTTAATTAAAATGTAAATAACTTTGAAAACATTTTAGAGTCTATTTACCACTAACCATATTTATAAAAGCATATTACAGTTGTGTACAAGTTTCTGGCCAAGAGAGATCTGAAAACACAAAATGAAAACGTAAAAATGTGAGGAAAGGAAAAAAGATAGTAAATATTCTCCATTCAACTTTAAAACTACAGAATGCACGGAGTTAGGAGCTAAGTAAAGAAATGAAGTTGTTTATAGCTGTTAGAGACTACTTGTAAACATGGAGATTGTCATGCACGTACTTGAAGAAAATACTGTTGGGGTCATAAATATTAGGAAGTTTTACAAAAATATTCATTTTACACATGTGAACAATTATTGTTCTCATTTGAAAACTCCACTCTGAATTTTGTACAGCAAAAAACTGACTGGCTTTTGCTAATTTGGGGAGCACAAAACGGATCACAGTGTCTGGAAGGATGCTGATATTTGGGGTTTCAAAAGGAGAGAGTTAGAAAAAGAAATTCCTCCCTGTAGCTTTTCAGGGTCATTTATTTCCCAAGGACCTCTGGCTTAGCCTGATGTGTTCCCATTGTGTACGATGTCCTAGCTCCTGTTGTCTCTTTCCTACTTGAAAGCAGAGAATGGCTTCTGTTATAGGGACCAAGACAGCGACAAATTCATTTCCATATCTAAAGCCTGCTCCGAAATATCATCATATAATGAAGCTTTTATAAGAACAAAATGAGACTTCATTTGTTTCATATGTATTTTTCTCCAACAATAATCAAGAGATACCATCTTCTTTTTTTTCCCTCGGTTACTTAAACCTTTTTTTTTTTCCCCAAATACTTTTATTTTATTTTTTCAGTGTTACAAGATTCAATGTTTATGTACCTCACCCAGTGCTCCACGCAATACGTGCTCTCCTCAATACCCACCACCAGGCTCGCCCATCCCCCCGCCA
>CM052898.1:137895642-137907771 GCA_028534135.1 Potos flavus | reverse complement strand
TCCCTTGTTCTGAGTTCACAGTCTCTCATGGTTCTTCACCCCTCCGATTTCCTCCAATTCATCCCTCCCCTCCCTCTCACAATGTCCTCCATGTTTTTCCTTATGCTCCACACGTAAGTGAGACCATATGATAATTGACTTTCTCCGCTTGACTTATTTCACTCAACATAATCTCTTCCAGTCCAGTCCATGTTAAAATGAAAGTTGGGTATTCGTCCTTTCTGATGGAGGCATAATATTCCATTGTATATATGGACCATATCTTCTTGATCCATTCATCTGTTGAAGGGCATCTTGGCTCTTTCCACAGTTTGGCGATTGTGGCCATTGCTGCTATGAACATTGGGGTACATGTGGCCCTTCTTTGTACTGCATCTGCATCTTTGGGGTAAATACCCAGTAGTGCAATTACAGGGTCATAGGGTAACTCTATTTTTAATTTCTTGAGGAAAAGAGATACCATCTTTTGGGATATTCTGTTTGCTTTTCCTTTCTCTACTTCTTTCCCTTTCATAGTTGTTAATTACTTATTGCAGCTTCTTTTTTTCCCTCCTACTTTTTCTCCCTTTTTTCAGCAGCTTTCTTTATCTTTTCTTGGTGTCTATGTTCCTTTCTTGTGATCCTTCTTTCTCGGTTGAATTTTCAACCAGGGGCATTCTCCCCTTCACGTATCTTCCTTCACTGCCTTGACCTTCTTCTCTGCTTTTCCAACACCTTCCCCAGCCCTTTTCTTTAACTCCCCTCAACTAGACTCAACATAATTGTTTTCCACAGATTGATTGCATTTCTTTACTGCTCTATTTTAGGTGGAAAAACAATGAAATGGCGGACACTTGTACATTAGTTCCTAGGAGTTGTGCTCTGAACTCACTTTCAATCCACTACTCATAATGAGCTTTATAACTAGGGCAGTCTTCAAACAAACAAACAAACAAACTTGGAAAAGAGTACTTGATGGTATTTTTTCTGGCAACAATGAAAACTGGAAATTATTTATAATTAGTAACCAAAAGAGAAAAGACAGTAAGGGTTAGGGAATTAGGATCTATGGTTGTACCTGAGCTCATTGCTCTTTCAAAGTAAATGATATTCTTTCACACCCTAAGATTTCTATAACTGTGGGGAAAATGTGGATAATAGAATCTGAACTCTGACTCTCTAACTTCATTTTACATCCATTTGCAGGCAGATTTCTTCTGTAGATACTGTGGATGAAAAGAAAAGACTATTTATTATTGGTGGTGTTTTGTTGTGGTTTTGTTTTTTTATTTTAATTTTTTTTTGGATTGGGGGTTGAAAGATTGAGAAACTGAAATAAACATGGCTTTGAACTTTAAATATATTGATCTGAAGCTTTTATATGAAATGAAAAATCATAATAAGAACAAGGAAACTGAAACATACAGCTAACACATCTGGATTTTCTGTTTGGCAATGTGAAAACTCAATTTCAATCTCAGCCAGTCAATATGAGTCATGATCCATCTAACTGCCTCAATGTAAGTGGTGAAATCTGAGGATCTATGGAGGCAGAACATTAGAAGACAAGTCCCTCTCAAGAGCATTATCAATGGGACATAATATCAATTCCTCTGCCAAATTTTTGTTGGAAGTAAGGCAGGGTTGAATCGAGGTCTAACGAATAATAGAAAATAGTATCATGGATTATGTCCTGCGTTTATATTTTTTAAGCATCCAAGTCAAGAGTGAGAGCATTATGGCGGGTGCTTGCAGATATGAATAGAATTTTGACCTACCCCTGAAGAAGTTAAGAATTTAGCTGGAGAGATGATAAAAACCTGTCAATAAATCCTACTACCTGCACATGAGATTTGTCTGGATCCTAACTCTTTCTTGCTCTGGGGAAATTCAAGGCATTCTATGAAACAGAAATCTAGGTAAAATGAGAATTTCTGGTATAGGTCCTAACTAGTCATTTCTGTAAACTTCTCAGATGTCTAGATTCATGTATTTTGATTCATTTATAAGGAATAACTAAAATGATATAGCAGGCATCTCCAAGATTTGCTAGGAACTGACTACTAATAAAATGAAAAATTCATATGCTTGTTTTATTTCATTTATCACATGAAAGTTCAATTAATTTAGATACCAAACAAGTTTGGTTTATATATTGGATCATATAGTGGCTGATATGATTGTTTGAACAATTATCTGTGGCTGTTGATAATCACATCCAACTGACACATATGTGCATTGGTCAGAAGATATAGATTTACTCTTCCCATTCCTTTGCATATATGAACCCCACCTTAGTCAAATCCAACTAATGTTCTTTTTTCCAACAGGTAGATAAAAGGGAGTGAAAGAAGAGAAACACATGTTCGAATTAATACTATCAGAATACATTTGCAAGTCTTGAATCATTTTCAGGAGATGTGCAAATTTGCAAGTACAAAAATATTTAAAAATTTAATATTTAAAAATATTTAAAAATAAAACTTGAGGGAAAAAAGTTCCTTGACTATACCTTCTCACGAAGTGGGAATTAGTGTCTCTAGACAGTCTAAAAGCTGAGTGAGCAAATATTTTCTTTTCAGTGTTTGTGGATGTTTCTTGTATAGACATCAGCTCATGAAGCAAATAGTGAAACCCTTTGACTTGATGATGAAGACAAACTAAAAAATGAAGCATTTCTTTATTGCTGTTTTTTATTTATTAGAACTAATTTTAAGCAACATGTATTTCCGGTAAAACTATTGTTGTTAAGTGTCAACTTCATACATCATGCTGCTTAGCATCTCTAATAGAAGTTTTCAAAGGTTTACTGTCAATTGTTCAACAGGTTCCTCAAGTCTTAGTTTTATTTTCATTATCACAACTATGTCAGGTGCTCCCATCAAAAGTCATGGGGCGATCCACGACCTTAGGTTACTTTTATTGGCTCATTTTAGTTTTCAGTTAGAATCTCTGGTGTGATCGTCTGCATCTATCAAAGGTTAACATTCACTCAGTCATTTAATAAACTTTATATATAAAAATTATATATATAATTATATATTTATATATAAATATATATATAATAAATTATATATAAATTATAAAAAATAAAATTACGAGATGTTTTCTCAGGGAATGCCCTAAGTTTGGTAGATATCAGGAATAAAGATATAATAGTTGTCCTGACAAGATCATAGCATAGTGGAAGAAGAGCATTATTGATTGAATAATTATGGCCAATCAGAGCCCTTTTTACAGATATCCCTTCATTTATTTCTCCCATGAAAACAATGAAGATGATCAGAGAACTTGGCTAATTTCATGCAGCCGGATTGAAGTAGTGGAATTCATCAAACACCTGAGTTTCTGGTTCCAAAGCCATACCTCCTTCCCACTAAATGATTTTTCTGGAAACTGGTGAAGCAGTTTCTCCCCACTATTCTTTAGTGAATGCATACATTGCCCCCATGTCCATGGGGGAGAGGTTAACTGGATTTGTTCATGTTATTCCCCTCCGAGCACATTCTCACAGCCATAGCTCCCATAACTGTACTGAGTCTGCATCTGGTCTGCATCACATGATATAATGGACAAAGCTTAGGAAACAGCTGTGTGGCCACCTATTTGGATTGCACAATGGGACACATTTCAATATTCCAAAGAATAATATCATTTAAGTGATCATTATCACTATATGTGAGGTCTGTCCCATCACTATAATGAATAAGACATTCCTCACATCGTTTGGTAAGGAGACTTAGAGAAAAGATCCAGACGACACACTTCATTAACTCAGATTAACAAGTAGAATAAGAACACAATGCAGAAAAGAGGGAAATTTTTAATTCTCACTTTCATATGACCTCCACAAAGAAAAAGAACATTAAAACAAGTCACTAATATTTTTGCTCAATGCCAATCATATGTCACCTGAGTTAACTAAAAACCTTTCAGCAATGTGACAACATTCCTGGGTGTTTGTCAAAAACAAATGTTCAGGCTATTGAAAAATATAAATCACAAAGAGAATGGATTCAATAAGTTCATAGATGTCCACGGTACAGCAAGAGTGTGTAAGTCTACGTGATTATATTATGTCCATGATATCCCTTAAAAACTTAACAAAATACGGATTCACAAGATCTTGATAGGTGGCAATAAGAAATACGGATACAAATTTACTTGGCAACACAGAAGGGTCAGATAACAGACTAGTTACACAATATAATTAAAAATACTGAACTTTCCGTTTGCATCCACAACAGCTTATGGCAAAGCTCTGAGTAAATCACGAACATAGAGTGGAAATGCATTGCACTTCACAGAACATCCTCAGGCCAAAAAAGACAAACAGGAGAGGTTCTGATTAAATATTTGCTCAGAAAATACCCTCTGATAATATAGTGCCAATTTCCTGCCTTGGGTAAATAGCATCCCCCTTTCCTAAGGTAAGTAGTTCTCTGATATATTGGATTTTATTTACAAAAAGGAACTCTGGCCACAAAGCACACAGCAGTTATGTGAAGGGTATGGCCCAGCTTGTCTCCAAACATAGTCAGTACGACCTTTGGCAAGGACCCAGTAGAAAATCGCTTTCCCTAAAGGAAGCCCAAACCTGTTTCCCTATAATCCTGCTATCACGATATGGTATTAATGAAGCAAGCCCTGTTTCCAGTGGCCACAGCACAAATTGCCTCATTTGGCTTGGTCACTAGAAGGACAAAAGCCAGGTGGGGATGTGTTCACATGAGCATATGCAAGGTTTCCATGGAAATAATACTTTTTCCACCTGACCGGCCCTAGGTATGTACTGGACTCTAAATTCTAGGTGTTTATCTGGAGGGTAATTAGAGGAATTGGGTTATCAATCTCACTTTCAATATTCACTGTATTCTGGACACCAACCCCAAAATAGCAGCCCAATATTCTTTTATTGCTGAGTCCAAACATAAAGATGGACAAGCTTTCCCAAGCACATCAGGGAACACTCTCAGTAGTTTCAAAAACAATATTTTAAGGAGACAAATGCTCTGGGTAACTGTACCAAGAACCATGCCTTCTAGTCCATCTTATGGCTACTCTATCTAGCCAATTTTCTTTTTTCCTTCATTTCATGTATCTGCTACTGCCTCCTCCCCAGCTTGTTACCTGCTTCTCTTAATTATAAAACTGTTGTCTATGCTGCATGGAATCCCTTGGAAGATTATTTGGGTGATCAAGAATCCTACAAGCCGGTAGGGTGATTTAGTATATGAAAGCCACAGTAATCGGCATATGGATGGAATACTTGGGTTGATGAAATCCCAACTGTGTAGGTACAAATGTAGGTAGCAAAAGTTCTAACATGCTCTGGCTTGTCCTTTCAAACATAGTTCAGTCATCTAATGCATGATCGAAAAAAAAAAAGTATCTAATACTAAAACATGGACTACAAACATTACCAATTTAAAGATAAGGCTTCAGAGTTGTGAAAAGAAATACTTGTATTTTTTCTATACCTTGTTGAGTGAGTATGTTGAAAATATAATTTGAAGAGGGACATCTTTTTGATGATAATGATGAAACTCAAAAATATTTTATTCTTATTCTTACTTTTTATTTTCACTGTTCTTTTTAAACATTTGTCAGTATAAGTTTTTAAGTAAAATATATATAGTATGGTCACAGATTCTTCCACATGAATTAAAAAATTTCTTACCTACCTAGAAATTCTAAACATATTTCTAAGTACAGATCATGTTTGTGTAGAGACTCCCCCTCTTTTCCTCTTCTCCAGCATCCTTCTCTTTCCTCTTAATCCTTTTACTTCTTTTAGTCAATCTTGCTCTAATGAACACATACTGTTCTTTAGTCACTCAGGCTTCATTCACTTTACTTAAGGATCCATTTAAGGATACGCACATTTATCTCTCCACCTTTGTAGGTTGGCTGAGACCCATTTGCTGCCAGTAGGCATGGTACCAAGGGCTAGGTCAAGCACTGGATCAGTTATTGGTTCATATATAGGAATGGGACCCAGTCAGAACCAGTAAAATAGAATGAAGTAGCTTAGGATTTTAATTGACTGCTGAGAAAGACAGGCTTGCTCTTCCCCCAACGGATTCAATATGTAGAGGATACAAGGTCTGGTGCTCTACAGCTATCTTATGACCATGAGAAAAGAATCTATTCAGGAATACAGTCAACAGGGAAGTAAGTAAAGCAAGGCAAAGAAAAAGTAGTCAACTGATAATTGCGGCTAGCCCTTCCACAGTGTTTCTCACTTTTGTGAACCAATAAACTCTCTCACTACTGAAGTCAGTTTAAGTATTCTGTGTCTTGTAACCAAAAATTCCTTAATGATAAACACACCCTATAAACAAAGCCGAACAGGTAAACAGAGACTGAATCCCATACAAGTAGGTCCCACATTTTTAAGTACAAGAATCCCTTTGAACAACTATTGCTCATACATCGAGAACTCCTGCTCTCCTTTGCAGCTCAATAGCAAGTTACTAATAGAAATAGAAAATAGTTCAAATGTCTTAGTGTTAATGTCCCTTGGGGCCTTGAAAGGCAAGCATCTTTAACCTGCTAACACATATCATTCCCCACAGGACACCCAGTAGCTATGATAAGCCCTAACCAGCACCACTTGGCAATAAGGATCAGGATGAAGAGAATGCAAAAGGTCACACTGTCTTCACCTTCCTGCTGCACACCTGGTGGATTATTTGTAATAAGAGACACTTGTTCATATTTCCTTTGTGAAATAGGGACTATAAGGACTTGAACAAAAACGGAGAATACAATCTTCCAGTATATAACTTGTTTCTCATGAACTTCTCATGACTGAAAAAGTCCCCAAATTTTTAAGAGAAAAAAACCCTCAGGCAATATTTTGTCTCATTTGGTATTTCTATAACTGTCCCCTTTTCTTCCTCTCTCCTTTCTTCCCTTAGTTCTCTCCCTTACATCTCTTATAGTAGTTTAGCACTTTTATTTCTCTTTAACTGGAATAACAACAACAAAAATTGCAATCGAGTAATAGTTAATGACTTGGTATGATTCAATGAATCATTTCATAGTTTATTTTGGCCTTAGGACATGTGCCTTTCCAAATATACTTTCTTGAGTTATCCTGTAATGTCAGCTTCAACTTTGGCTTAAAATGTGTTCATCTTCCCTTTCCATATTTGCATTGCTTATTCTTTCCTAGTCCAAATGCATTGTTGGAGAGGGGCCATTGCTGACCAATCACCTTTTCTCATTCCCCATCACTCTCCTTCATATCACCCTCTGTTAGTTATTTCATAGGGTACAAATCCATTTTCCCCAGGCAGATCATAAGATCCATAAGCAGAGGGTTTATGGTCTTGTTCTCCTCTGAATCCCTACTGTCTAGCTGTAAGAGATAATAAATATTTGTTAAGTAAATGTATAAAAATCTGTGAAATTAAATAATTCTCTGGGCATGCACATAGATATTTCTTTCTAAAATTTTTCTAGGCTCTCAATAATCATATAAAAAGGTTATTTATGGAACATTTATGGTGTATGAGGCACTAAAGGCATATGGATAGCACTCAAGATACATTACCAGCATGTATTTTTCATTTGGTCTTCACGACAACGTTGACAGGGTGGCATTATTATGTTCATAACTCATTTACAAGTTAGGGAAATAAGACCCAGAGAAAATATATTTATTAGCCAAGAACTCAACAGTTCATGTATGGCAGAGCTGGGATTCAAATCCAATTCTGATGTTAAAACTGGTGCTCTTTACCTCACAAACATCACCACCAGTCATAGCCTTTTATGCCTGTCCTAGATACCCAAACAGAAGTGAGAACCTGTCCCAACAAATACTGTTACTAGAGAGCATTTCTCAAGTGCTTACTATGCACAGAGTATTATTTCTGTTAATTCTCACACCAACCCTAAGATGCAGGTCCCTTGTTTTTCTTGAGAAAAACTCGGCTCAAACAGGTCAGATAGAATTTGAACCTTATCTTGTCTAACTCCTGAGAGTGGACCATTAACTATTCTGGGATAGCATTTCCCCGACCCAGGGAAAGGCAGTATGACTTGCCAAGTCATGGATGACAGGAACCACCAGCCTAGGCCTGTGCTACAAGCTGTGTGCAGCCCTACTGCATGGCCAGTGAATTCATCTTGGTCAAATGACAGATGCACCGTGTCTCTAACTGTGGAAACCAGGAATCACTCTGCTGGCTAACCACCAACTCTCTGTCAAGTAGAGGAAAAACAACCACAAGCCCAAACTTTCATTATTACAGTAGGGGTACCTCCTTCATTTATTTTATAAGCAATAAACTGTGCTCGTCCGTTGTTTCAATTAGGATGTTTCAAATGAGATTGAAGATAATGCATCCCATAATTTCTCACCCTTCCCTGTTCCACAGGGGCAGGCAGAACAGATTCCAGGGTGGAATTTGCACTGTTCTGATTGATGAGGCTAATAAAGCGCCTTTATTGTGATATAAATAGCCTTAAAAATGTCCTAGAGAGTCAATATTGGTGTTTGATGGCCTCACACAGGCAAGGTCCTTGTCTTAAGTAGCACTAAAGCTTAATGAGTTATGTTTTTGAAAGAGTTTGTCATTGAATTTGGATATTGATTTGTGAGGCTACAAGGTGGCAAGACCCACATTAGTGACACAGATGGAGCAAACTATTTAAAAACCACCCATTTCTTTCACACACCTAATATATCAATAGTTTTAACACCCTATTGGATCATGCAGCTTTGGCAAGAGATAGGAGCATGTGTAGAATATACTGCACAAGTATTCATTGAACCAGATGAATGGCTATTGCCCTATCCACACTAGTTGTGAAAGAGCACAGGGCACACTTCCTAGAAGGTAAGAGTGTGTTTCCAAACCCCGCCTATTAGTCACACACACGCATGCAATGCACTCACACACACACAGAGGTCAGTCCGGAGATACTAACAGAACACAATGTTATAACTGTAATAACTCTAAAGCCTCTTCTCTTTCCCCTCCCCCCACATTAAACTGTGATTGTTGAATTAGAGGGTAAAGGCTACTTAAGAATTTCTTTATGTAATGGGAATATCATCATCCAAAGCTTATGGCCCTTTAGAAACACAGTTGTTCTAGATCTTTGTTTCTTTTAAATCTCTGCCTTACAGTTTCAAAAGTTGCTTTAAAAATCTTACTTTGCCTTTCTCTTTCCCTGCCAATTTTCCCATTCCTGGCAGTATCATTTCTTCTTGTCCCCTATTACTGTTTTATCAATCTTTATGCATCTGTGCATGTGTCCTGCCTCCTGTATATGTATATGCCTCTACATGTGCAGAAACAGAACCAGGAGATGATATAGAAATAGGGGTGTTATGACCTTGGGCAGGGGGGTAATAATGTCAAAGCCACTTAGTCAGTATATCACCAAAAACCCAATTTATTTAGCCTATTATATCAATAACCCATGGTTCCTGTAATAAGTGGCTTAAAACAACAATTTATTTTCTCACAGTTCTGGAGGCCAGATGTCCAAAATCAAGGTGTCAGCAAAGCCACAAAGGCCCCAGGAGAATCCTTTCCAGCTTCTTCCAACTTCTGGTGATTGCTGGCAATCATTGGTATATTTTGGTTTTACAGAGAATTAGGTTTTACTCTAATCTCTGTTCACTTCTTTGCATGGCCTTCTTCCATGCACTTTGTCTCTCACTGTCTTCTCTTCTGTCTTTTACAGACACATTCCTCATTAGATTCAGCCCCCTCCCTAATCTAAAATAATCTCATTTGGAGATGCTTACTTAATTATATCTACAAAGCTCCTTATTCCAAACAAGGTTACATTTTGAGGATTTTAGACATTATATTTGAACAGGCCACTGAACTCACTACAGTCATTTATAGATATTCAATTTAAGTAATTAAAATATACTAGAGGTATTTCTTTCTTTTCTTTTTAAGAAGTAATATACATTTTATTTGGCAATAATATATATTCTAAGACTAACCACAGTATAAAAATTTGGCTAATGACACAGGAATCAAGAAACTGTGGGCAGTAATCGCTTTACTCATCCTTTCAATAAGGTAAATACACATCCTTTAAGAAATAGTCAGCCCCTTTCTCAAGAAACAAGAAAGGCCTCAAATATACAACCTAACCCTGCACCTAAAGGAGCTAGAGAAAGAATAGCAAATAAAGCCTAAACCCAGTAGGAGAAGGGAAATAATAAAGATTAGAGCAGAAACCAATGAAACAGAAACCAAAAGAACAGTAGAACACATCAACAAAAGTAGGAGCTTGTTCTTTGAAAGAATTAATAAGATTGATAAACCTGTGGCCAGACTTATCAAAAAGAAAAGAAAAAGGACCCAAATTAATCAAATCATAAATGAAAGAGGAGTGATCACAACCAACACCAAAGAAATACAAAGAATTATAAGAACGTATTATGGACGACTGTATGTCACCAAATTAGACAATCCAGAAGAAATGCATCCCTTCCTAGAGATGTATAAACTACCAAAACTGAACTAGGAAGAAGTAGAACACCTTAACAGACCCATAACCAGTAAGGAAATTAAAGCAGTAATCAAAAATCTCCCAACAAACAAGAGCCTAGGGCCAGATGGCTTCCCAGGGGAGTTCTACCAAAAAAAATTTTTTTTTAAAGATTTTATTTATTTATTTGACAGAGAGAGAGAGACAGCGAGAGAGGGAACACAAGCAGGGTGAGTGGGCAAGGGAGAAGCAGGCCTCCAGCGGAGCAGGGAGCCCAACACGGGGCTCAATCCCAGGACGCTGGGATCATGACCTGAGCCGAAGGCAGATGCTTAACGACTGAGCCACCCAGGTGCCCCATCTACCAAACATTTAAAGAAGAATTAATACCTATTCTCCTGAAGCTGTCCCAAAAAAAAAAGAAATGGAAAGAAAACTTTCAAACTCATTTTATGAGGCCAGCATTACTTTGATCCCAAAACCAGACAAAGACCCTATCAAAAAGGATAATGACAGACCAATATCCCTGACGAACATGGATGCAAAAATTCTCACCAAAATACTAGTCAACAGGATCCAACAGTACATTAAAAGGATTATTCACCATGACCAAGTGAAATTTATTCCTGGGCTGCAAGGTTGGTTCAATATCTGCAAATCAATCAATGTGAAACAATACATTAATAAAAGAAAGAACAAGAACCATATGATACTCTCAATAAATGCAGAAAAAGCATTTGACAAAGTACAGCATCCTTTCTTGATCAAAACTCTTTACAGTGTAGGGATAGAGGGTACATACCTCAATATCATAAAAGTCATCTACGAAAATCCCACAGGGAATATCATTCTCAATGGCAAAAATCTGAGAGCTTTTCCCCTAAGGTCAGGAGCACGGCAGGGATGTCCACTATCACCACTTCTATTCAATATAGTACTAGAAGTACTAGTCTCAGCAATCAGACAACAAAAAGAAATAAAAGGCATCCGAATCGGCAAAGAAGAAGTCAAACTCTCACTCTTTGCAGATGATATGATACTTTATGTGGAAAACCCAAAAGACTCCACTCCAAAACTGCTAGAACTGATACAGGAATTCAGTAAAGTGTCAAGATATAAAATTTATGCACAGAAATTAGTTTCATTTCTATAAACCATCAACAAGACAGAAGAGAAATTAAGGAGTCGATCCCATTTACAATTGCACCCAAAACCATAAGATGCCTAGGAATAAATGTAGTCAAAGAGGCAAAGAACCTGTACTCAGAAAACTATAGAATATTCATGAAAGAAATTGAGGAAGACACAAAGAAATGGAAAAACGTTCCATGCTCATGGATTGGAAGAACAAATATTGTGAAAATGTCTATACTATCTAGAGCAATCTACACATTTAATACAATACTTATCAAAATACCATCGACTTTTTTCAAAGAAATGGAACAAATAATCCTAAAATTTGTATGGAACCAGAAAAGACCACGAATAGCCAGAGGAATGTTGAAAAAGGAAACCAAAGCTGTCCACATCACAATTCCAGACTTCAAGCTCTATTACAAAGCTGTAATCATCAAGACAGAATGGTACTGGCACAAAAACAGACACATAGATCAATGGAACAGAATAGAGAACCCAGAAACGGACCCTCAACTCTATGGTCAACTAATCTTCGATAAA
>CM052898.1:137871275-137895142 GCA_028534135.1 Potos flavus | reverse complement strand
AAACATCTGTTGAGGGCTTTACTATGTGGCAGATACCCTTCCAACGGCTTTCCATGCATAAACTAATTTATTCCTAATAAGCACACTATAATTTATCTGCAATCGTTTGCCACATTCTATGATTCAATCAGTAACTTTAAAGCTTAGGAATCTGTAGAAGGTCATAGCTAGAAAACGGAGGAGGTGGTGTGTATATGCAGGCAATCTGTCTTCACAGTTTGCGTTTTTAGCCATGACCCTGCACTTCTCAACCACTTTGCTATACTGTGCCTCAGTTGTACTAAACTGAGCTTGTCTCACCTAGAAAAGCTATTGATTGCATCTCCACTTAGGTCCTTTATTGTAAAAATTAACCGATCAATAAATATTGAATAAGCAACATCTATGTGCCAGCCTCACTGTTTTGGGCATCTAGGTACACAGACAGAGAAATCACATGGTTGATATTCTTATATACATTGAATTCTAATGGTGAATGGAAATTACAGATCATGTGAAGTGGAACCTGTAGGAGATCCAGAGATCAAGTTCAATTTACTTATTTAGCAAAAGAACAAAAAAAAATAGGACCCAAAATAAAAATTCGTTGTAGGGTGCCTGGGTGGCTCGTGGGTTAGAGCCTCTGCCTTCAGCTCAGATCACGATCTCAGGGTCCTGGGATGGAGCCCCGCATCGGGCTCTCTGCTCAGAGGGGAGCCTGCTTCCCCCTCTCTCTCCGCCTGCCTCTCTGCCTACTTGTGATCTCTCTCTGTCAAATAAATAAATAAAATCTTTAAAAAAAAAAATTCATTGTAAGTACACACACACACACACACACACACACACACACACACACAAGTTATAAACATACCATTAGAAAAGTGTAGACTGGAATCTAGTACCTATATTCCATCCTACTGATTTTATAAATTATACACTAAAAAGCACATAAACATTTCCTATATTAAAGAAGAGCCTCTGAGCATGGTCTCAGTTCTACAAATAAATGCTTGAAAAACGATTAGAAGTAAATTTGCCAAAATATTATCAGTGTTTACTTTTCCATGATACTGTGGGTAATGTTTTTTAAACTGTCTTTTTTACTTAAAAAGGGACCTACGTTAAAGATATACAAATAGTCCGGAAAAAAAAAATGTTTAAACTGAAAAAAAGAATCCTCTTGAAAAAAATTTTTTTGAATGTTTCAAACTGCTCCATGCTCTGTTCCAAAATTCCTTGGAGTTTGATTTCATGTTCTTTTCAAGTTCCTCTAAAGCTGAAGCCCCTCTGTTATCTTTTGGCCACTCCAGACCATCTGAGAACACAAAGGGATTTCTCAGACTGTACCTACATGACTTAGCTAATGACTCAACTCAACTACAGGAAAATGAGAGCAATTCTATATTTAGGAACAAAGCTCTGCAGGGTTTCCCCTCAATAATGGCTGTAAATTATGCCACATGCTATGGAGGGCTTGCTTTCTCTTAAGAAGAGATGACTTATCAAACTGTGCTATCTCTTTACTAAACTGACTAGGCAAAAGAACTCAACAAAAATGAAAACAGCTTTGGTACTGGAAAGGCCACACATATTTCCAATAATGATTCCAGCAATTAAGGAAAAAAAATAAGATCAACCGAACTCTCAAATTGTCTCATTTTATTAAATGGACTACAGACCATTATTCCAACTTTAATGAAGCAGTGTGTATAAAATTATTTTTTATTTTTGTATAGGCTTATGGTAGTATATAAAACCAAGCGTGGATTTACTTCAGAACAATAAGGGTTTTATAAGATGATAACAATAATGTTGTTACAAATTCATAGAAAAGTATGGGTGAGCTGTCATATTATTTAGAGGAGAATTGGCATTGGGTCAATTAGATCATCTCTCAGCCTTTGCTTAAAGTTGAGAACAACTTCCAGGGGTAAGGGAGCACTTGGCCTAGAAACCTCTTCATTCAATTTCATAAGATTTCTTTAGGAATAATGTTAACAATTTGCCTTTAACTAAAATCTAGTCTAAATTGTAACATTAACAGTTGCTAATGACTACTCATTCATTACGTTGGCTAACAAGATCTGGTAGATTTACTCTGTAAATAAGAGAAAAGAAACCCAAGATAAATCTTATACAAAATTGTTGTCCAATCCTTGTTTTTAGAGTATAAAAACCAACCAACCAGCTAGAACTCTAGCAAAGTAAACATTCTAAATCTGTGTTTACTTATTTGAAAAATTGGACGAATCTACCAAAACAGTTAATATTATGGAATAGCCTGCAATGATCATCTATAACATAAGCAGCCCTGTGGTTTTCCTGGGCCTTCCTACCTCATAGTGTGTTTGCGAGGATTAACAAAGTGAATGCAAGTAGAGCCCTTTCTGTTCTGTTACATATTTTCACACAATAAAGCAATACGCCAAAGGAAAATGTGATTCAGAATGATGACGATGATGAGCACTGTCATGATAATTATCAATCACAAGTATATATTGGCCTACCTTGAGGAACTACAAGACCAAAGATTTATTTATATTTGTTATGCCACTTGGTACATTATGTACCGTGACTAATTTAGAAAGGCATTTTTAATAACAATGCTTGGAACACAAAGAGTATTCTTATAAACTTTAATTTCTCTTAAGCGACCCATTCACTGACAAAATCAGTTGCTCGAAGTTTAATATGCTCTGGTAAAACTCATTCTCCACAATCACTGAAAAGGATTGTTTCAAAATTCGAATAGAATCTTCTCATCCAGTGATGAAACAGTTCACAGCTTCCATTGGCCTTAGGTTGATGACCTAAGACATCGGTGGGTTTGACAAAGCCATGCTCTGGAAACTAAGGTCTTCTTGAGGTTTACCTAACTGTCCCTTCTCTCTCCTGTCCATACTGGGCATACATTGCTTCCTCCTTCCTCAAGGCCCTGACACATATTCTTCCCTATCCCTGCTCATTTTGTTTAGTTCACTTAATGACATCCTCAAAGAGGTCTCCAAAGTAGAATGTATGTACCCTGGGGGAATGCAAGATAGGCAGTCTTCTGGGGCCTGGAAAGGTGGGGGGGGTGTTATTTCTATTTATTCTTACCCAAACTTGAAGGTAAATTATGCTTTCAAAGATCGAAATATCCATAGGAAGGAATATATATTCCAGGTAATTTATACATAATAAATGCATATTTGGAGTATATGATACAAAACAATTGGTTGCAGGCCACTGCCTCAAGTGTAACCTTTTCATGTGACCTCATCACAAATACCCCAATGGCTCAACTCTTTACCTCATTACGAATGCCTTCCTTTATCAGTCAGACTAAGACAAAAACTCCCTGTAGACTCATAGCAGGATACACTTCTGTGAAGCATGGTGGTAGTTATAATTTTACATTTATTTCTGAGGCTATTTAATTAAGATCTGTTTTCATTCACTAGACTCTGTAATGAGGGCAGGCACTGAGGTCCATTTTTGATCACCTTTTTTTTCCTAGCATGTTGTCTGACTTATAGTAAGGGCTTGATAAATATTTAATGAACACAGGGGGGTATGTGTGAGTGTATGTGTATGGAGCATATAAATGTATACATATTTGAAATACATAGTATACATTTGAAACATCTACATATACACATAGATTTGAAACGTATATGTGTGTATACATATATAAATTAGTCAAACTAAAAGCTCTTCAAAGGGTGAGCTGACTTTTTTTCTTTCTCTCTTTGTAACCAATAAACCCTTTCTCCATTTCTCTAGTTCCTTTTTCCATCGATTCCCGTGGATTATTTTTGTGTCATATGTTTATTTGCTATAGACTTGTCAGGACAAAGCTCAAATATCAGCTGGGTCCATGATGCCCACAGTAATTGCAAAACTGTTTGCTGTAAAACAGATTAAGAGGCCCTACTCAGCACGCACTGAGCCAAGTTCTTCCCTGGCCGCTTCAGGAACATGTGGCAGGGGCTCTGTAATGTGATGGATAACATATGAAGTGCAGAGGGCTGCCCATATGCTGCTGCAATTTTCCTGTACAGGATGTGCTCTTCGGACTTAATAATGGTGATTTAGGACACTGGTGAAAATTCCAGTTCTCTTTAGGTCTCATTCAGAGTTCCCAGGTAGGGGGTGGCAAACCTATAATCCCACACTGCAGGAAAGAAAATGAAAGAAGGGGAAAGAGACCTTGAGGACTGACTTGTAGGAGAGCTGATCAGATCGGTTTATACTACCTGTCACAGAAGGCAACAGATTTCCCTGCTTGAAAACCTGAAAGTTCAGTAAAAGAATGCCTGAGGTCCCCTAACACCCTTCTAATTTGAGTTGGGGTTGGAGGAAGGAATGCTGGTTATCTTTATCCTTATTTTCTGATATATAAATATATAACACCAGTGGTGAGATTCATCCAAGAGATCCTCATTCTACCTTTCTGCATAACTGCTAGAGATAGTAATAATCAAAGAACTGGCAGAAGGAGAAAGGCATGGAGGATTTGAACAACTTTATGATTTATGAGGTTTTCAGTGAGAATTTTTAGTTTCTTTAGGTACTCCTATGTTCTATACTTTATGCTCTGCTGATGTTTGCCTATGCAGTCACTGGCAAGGAGAAGATATAAAGATTGTTGCTCATCAATTCAATAAAAACAATTTTGTAATTACTCTCCCAACAGGAGTTACCTTATGACCCAAAATATATGGGGAAAACATACCTCAGTGAAAGGGAGGGAGGGGGAGAAGGAGAGAGAAGAAAATGAGCAAGAGAGAACTACTTTAAATAAAATATATTTGGCAACATTTTGGTGACTGGTAGCTGAATGTGTAATGGTTGTTGGAACATACACTATGAAGTGTTCTCAAACTTCACTGAAGAAACAGAATATTTGAGAAGTTTGTTAATATGCAGATTTGAAGACTGCACCCCAGAGATTCTGATTTAGTAGGTCTTGAATGGTGCCAGAAATTTGTGTTTTTAATAAGCAGAAAGAACAACTGTACAGACTGCATTTGGAGAAATTACAGTGCTCTCCGATAGAACTTTCTGCAGTGAGAGAAATGCTCTATATATGTGCTTTTCAATGAGATAGTCCCTAGCCACGGTTGTTGAGTACTTAAAAAGCAGCTAGTGTAGGTAAGGAACTGAATTTTCAATTTTACTTAATTTTGATTATTTTAAATTTAAATAGCCACATGTGGCTAGTGGCTGCCATACTGGAGAGTTGAGCTTTAGAATACAGTCTGGGGACAAGGAGCATTACATTTCCTTTGCATTGTTCTCACCACAGTGAGGAAGCAAGAGATACTAGATCTCAGTAGGAATAGCATGAAATAACATTTTCTGCAGGATGCTTCCATTCAATCCACCAGTGCATATAGAAGTGTGATTTTATATTATCAGAATAAACTATTTTATTCCCACTCTAGTCTGTACATAGCAAGTTATACCATATTCACAGGGTGAGCTAAATGAACGATCTGGGGTTATCTCCATTTATTTGTACTTAAAATGAATGAGCACCGTGCAGTGGGTATGTTGTTGGGCCTTGTGGCAATCCCATCAGTAAGCTTCATGACTACTCTGCCTGTGGTTAATCAGGTCAGGCACCCAAGCCTCGATGAGGTGTTAGAAAGGGCTATACTATGGCCTTGAGAAGCTCCCCATATCAATAGACCTCTCTTTCCTAAGCAAACACCAGCAGTGCTGACTGCCAAGAAGGTCACAACGGACAGATGGGGATTCCATGCTATCTCATGGGTGGGTTTAGTGCCAAAAAAATATTCTAAATCAAAGAGCATCAGGGTCTAGTATTCATGAAACAAAAAGAGACAATTTAGCAGTTTCTCCTTCAAATATTGGTTGAACTCCTATGCCAGACTTAGCAGGGATGTAAAGCTTTATCTTTATTGGATCTGTTCTGAAAACAGCATTTAGATAGAAAAGCTAAAAAAATGTGTGTGCGCACACACACACACACACATACACACACTAGCTAAATAGATGGAGTTTGTTTGGCAGGCAAGGGTGAGGAATAGTGGATTTGAATGCTGGAATGAGAGTGCATAATCATGTCAAAATAACTCACCCCAAGCAGAGAATAAAACAAAACGGAAGTAGGGCAGAAAAAAAGAACATGAATGGAGCCACCTCCTTTGCCCCCAGAGACAAAGGTTCTTTCTGCACCATTCGCATTAGCATTTTGGCATATGAAAATGAATTCTGATGCTAGTCTATAACAAATGACTGCTTTCCTAACTAAAATCTTAGACAACTTCATGTGGCTGGCAATAAGTGGTCTTAGAGAATTGTTTTCAGAAATTTGGTGATTGACAGTACATATATTTTGTGTATGAGTTGGTGCTGGCAATATTTCATGACCTTTGCTATGTGGTGAAGTGGCTGGTTCCTGGGAAAACCTCTCCTCGAAAATTGGTACTGGCCAGAAAAGAGGGGGAGGGATGGATTCTGTAGCCAATGTCTCTAAATCTTTCCCCAATGAAGTCAGGATATAGTGAGGGCTCAGTTGGTTCATAAATTCTTTCTTTAAGACGCTCTTTGTAATCAGAGTTGGGAAATGATTCCCTGGTATAATGTTTTAAAAGCTATCCTTTATATGACACACCTCAGTTTCCTTTTGTGAGTAATGCTTTGTGGGCTCAACACCTCTGTCATGATTTTATAGACAAAAAAGTGGAAGCTTATATAATAAGGTCATATGATAAGCCAGGGGTCCATTTGGGATTTAAATTCTGGTTTTCTGATGCTTCATCTCAGGCACATTTTATGACACTGCACTACCCCCTATATTAACACTATGCTTCTAAAGAATATAACGAAAAAAGTTTACAGATTTCATTTAAAAGAAATAAAAAAAAAAAAAAGAAAAAAAAAAGAAATAAAAAGATTGGCGTTACCCGGCTGTGTGTGTTGCTTTTGCACTGACAATTTTGTCTTTTTGTATACACAGGTGTGCAGGTATGTATGTGTGTATATATACTTTGCATTCTAAAGCTTTAATTTTGCAAGATGTCATAGCCTCGATAAATCTCTGACCTACTGTTCTGGCAGCAATTCTAGCAATTTCATTCTCTCTCTTATGATGCTCCCTGCATGGATTTCATTATGGCTCCCACGACTTGGCCGTCAACCTACTTGTTTCCTGTGCCTGGACTTCTTGCTCACTGACCCCACTGGGATCAACAGGTAATTGGAAGTTCCTGAGTCTGTGGAAAGAGGGAAGGAGCTTGGAAAAGAGGGAAAACATGAAAAGAAAAAGGAAGAAGGCCACTCACATGTAGTTTACAGTTTTCAAATGCTTTCCATTTGGAAATAAGAATCGCGCATGCATCCCAGGGAGTCTGAGTTGTCTAGACAGATTCATAGCTGAGGCTAAAGTTTGCCAGAAAAGGTTGTTAAGTATTACTGACTTTTGTTTTGCATTTTAACACTGTTCCCACTAAATTCTCAGCTTGGGTCCTGTGAATTGTGAATATGCTGAATATTTGTACAAATCTTGGATAATAGCATTTTTAAATTCAACCATTCATCTTGCTTCTTAAATTCCTGTTCTATTTGCTTATGCAAAATGCAATTAACAACAAGCACCTGGTTTCCATCGTCACATTTAACACCCAACAATGCCCTATTAGGATGGATAGAGCAAGAGAGACAGTGTAGTTAAATCCTTAGAAATTCTAGCCCATTCTCCTTCCCTTTCATTCCTGATTCCATCTCCTAAGAATTGTGCCAAATAGTAAAGAAAATGAGGACAAGGAAGGGGTTTTGAGGTGAAGATCTCCATGTGGAGAGGATGTTTTATTGTAATTAATCTTGTCTCATATGAAATCAACATGGGGTTGTTAATTCAACTAATAGATACAGAGTACCTTTACACTTCAGATCTCTTCTCATCACTTCAGATATAAGCATGCACATAAAGCCTTCCCTGCCCTGGAGCCCCCAGCTTAGTGAAGACAGACCAGGGAGCAATACAATTGCCATGAAGACAGTATTAAGGGACATGCAGAACTGTCCCTGACTAGTACTGAGGTCTCAGTGAATGCTTCCTATACCAAAAGAACTAATTCTATCACTTAAAAGTGGGTGGTCTTTATCAACTACTGCCTCTCTGAGCCTAACTCTTCACTTAAAACTCTTAAAAAATATCCCATGCAGCTCTAATATACCAGGGATGGTAGATGGAAATATTCACTGAATCTGACTCTCCCACACTGATCACTAATGCTTTGTCCAGGCATAAAGTTGGTATTTCTGAGCAGGAAATGGTCCCAGGTCGAAATCTTCTACATTCAGCATATAAAACAGGTCTACCTACCTTTTGCCCTTCGGCTGGGGCCGGGGGCTGCTGGTCTCAGAAGCCAGAGCCTTATCTGCAGTCACACTAACATCTCCTTGGCCAGAACCTGGCTCCACATTGCCACTGTGCCCCATCATCACAGCTCTCTCCTCTTGTGTTAAATCAATAGTTTATGACATGTACAAGGGAAAGCTGTAAATTTAATTTTGTCCCCTGCCGTGCGATTCCTATCTTGTTTGCTGGCAACATAATGAATGTGTTTGCCCTCCAGACCCCCCACCCAGTGGAGCAATTGGAGGATAAAGAAAGAGAAAATAGCAAAGCACAATTAGGTAGATGGATTAAAACTGGATTAATCAGAAGCTGGAATAAAGATAGGCATGTGCCTTTTGTCTCTGTGCATGTGTGTGTGTGTGTGTGTGTGTGTGTGTGTGTGTGTACCCTCCCCCTTCCCGGAAATCCACTAGACAAGAAATGATAATTAAGGAAAATTTGGGCTCTCTCTGTGCCTTGGAAATTTAAGAGTGGTCCAGAAAGGTTGTTTTTAGTTATGAGGGAAATGTGAGCAGAACAGGCTAGCTCTATTTGACCCCATAGGCCTCATCTGCTATGACCCCGTTCCCCCTGTCTAGCTTCGATGCAGCAAAAATGCCAAGCTCCTTATCACTAGGGGCCCCGCACTGTTGATCCCTTGAATGTCCTCCCCCACTGTATGCATGATTAGCTTCCTACCACCTGTTCTCAGTTGCTTTCCAACCCCACCCAGGCTCTCCTGAGCCCTTTAGCCCTGTGCATAATCTCTAGAGACTTTATCATCTGAAGTCAGCTTGTAGATAACTATCTATCTATCTATCTATCTATCTATCTATCTATCTATCATCTACCTATCTATCTATGCACTTCCTTTTGTTAAAAATTTGTTTCTCCCACTCTGAGGTAAGTTCAATTGGGGCATTTGTCTATTTTATTCCCTATGCAGTCCCAGTGACTACCATAATACCCATCACATGCCATCGCTCAATGACATGCTGAATTAGTGAATGAATACTATATTGAGGTATAGTTACTCAGGAAAAAAAATATATATTTCCAGCAGTTTTTGTTATTGTAACAATCCCCCAATGGATCCCATCAGAACTGCCCTTTACATAGCACTCACCACCTGCCAAGTCCTGTTCTAAGTTCTTTACACACTAACATATTTAATCCTTACAAAAACTTGAGGGGGCAAGCACTATTATTATCATTATTTTTTTTTTTTGGATGAGGAAACTGAAGCAGAGGGAACACAGAGCACTTCAGGGACTTTCCCATGTTCACTGAGTTACCAAGAGGCAGAGGAGCATTGAGACTACGCTTCTCAGGACTGTTTTGTATCAACTCTCAACTTATGTCATTATCATAAGAAGCTGCACAAATAAGACAACAATAACATCAAAAGGCCCAGTGTGTGTGTGCATGCATGCACGTGTGTATATATATGTGTGTATTGTAATTGCACTGGACTGCAGCCTACTAGAACACATAGTCTTTGCTGCCAGGAAAAAAACCTAATGCAGATACTCAGAGTCCTGTGTAGAGGACCTGCAGAGTCCTGTGACCTGAAGTCATATCAAACATATTCAGCTTAGATCTTAAGTAATCTATGCAGTTGTACTGTATATAAGTGAAGACATATTTCTTCACAGCATCATTTGGCCTAAGAGATTGTTACACAAAGCCACTCCTCAAAAAGGTGGAGAGAAAGAAGTGTATGTGTGTGGGTAAAACTATGAAAGTAAATTGAAATGAGAATGGCCTCAACATGTGTAGCTTTTGTACCTGGTCCGTGTGTCTCTCTATCCATCCACCCATCCGTTCGTCAAATGTCTGCTCTGAGCCCATCGCTGCGTCAGTGACGTAAGCAGTGACCAACGCAGATACTGCCCCTGCTCCCATGGGGATACATTCTGGCATGCATTGTTCTCAACACTCCCTGGCCCTCATCCCATGTGGAGTTTTTATGCAGCGCCAATTTGTAAAGAGGACAGAGAAAAATCTGCGTGTGAGGGTGAAGACCAAAGAGAGAGCAGGAACAAAGGCCCAGCTATCAGAAAGAAGAGCACTGGGTAACGGTCAAAGGAGCAGTGAGGGGAAAGTGGGGGTATGAAAGTACAAGAACTGAGGAAGAGGTAGAATCCAAGAAGGAATGACAACTTTGTCCCAACGGACTCAGCAGGTTGATCCCATGTACCCAGGACAAGTGGGACTGTTCAAGTGTTTTAAGATCTATCAGCAGAAGTAAAGAAGTTGTTCAGAGTATTTCTTTGTCTAAGGAATGCAAAGACTCCACCAGCCCACCACCCCTGTGCTTGTTCTGGGGAAGATTCTAGGAGAGCTTTTCTTTCCTTATAGACCAATGGGTCCGTTAGGGTAGAGGAGATGATATCCCCAGAGGGCAGCTCTCTCTTGCCATGGGGAGTGGCAGAACTGTGGCTGTATTTCCCAAGAATCAAAGGACATTCATTTACATTTGAAATGAAAGAAAAAAAAATCCATCATTCTATTGTCAGTTTTGTTCCAATCAATCCACCCCTCATCATGACTGCCAAGTAAACCTTGGATAGAAATTCATCCCAGAACTAGGATGTAAAATCTTAATGAGATGATTTTGATGTTTACCACCTCTAAGAAGGTCCCCCAAAAGTCCTGCGGAGGGAGGCATTTTTTTCTGCGTACACCTGATCTCTGAGTGTTAACTTACTGAATCCTGACAAGACTGATTGGAATACCCCTGGCTATGCAATATGTCCTCACCCCCGTGGTGTGAGCTCACAGGGCAGAGGATGGTCTTGATGACCTGAACATCTCCCCCACTGATGCCTAAAATTCCAGCATTAGTGATTAATACTTAGGGGAAATCAAGGAGCCATTATGGATCAGCTAAGATATTTGTACATTCGGTTTCTTAATTTAATTACCAAAAAGCACAGTACGATTCATTATGTACTTCTAAACCCTAAATCTAATTCTGTTGTCTTATTGGTATCTTTTTCTAAGATGGAACTCTCTTAAAGGAAATAGATATAGAGGACTTTGAAATGGAGTTGTTGATCAAACAGTTTTACTCCCTACACTTACCAGTCAGAAAAAGGCATAGGAGAAAAATGAAAAAGGCAAGAAACACCAAACTTGAATTGCTTTTTCCCCTAAATTGCCTGTAGTGAATCTAGTAGTGGAACAATTGTTCTTGAAGACCCTTTTTTATTTTCCAGTTTACATTCCAACCAGAAAACAGAATGGGAAAGACAGTTCAGGCAAAGCCTAAGCACAGGGCCTGAGGCATTTGCCATATATTAACCTCCCAGAGCCTGCTTCCCTCTCAATGCACACCCTTTTCTTTCTCTGTTTCCCACCACAAGAGGTGTAGCAGTGACTAACACAGTCCTTTAGCGAGTTTCCAGGAAGCCTGGAGCCCAGCAATGCTCTCCACTCCCTGCAGAGAAAGCCATCACTGCTTAGGAGGAAGGCCTTCCAGAAACGAAAGTTATTTTTATAGCCTTGTTCTTCATTTTTAAAAGCAAACCCCCAAATGATAACTCTGTTTCTTTAAACTCATTCCATTATTTGTAGGATCAGAAGAATCATTGATGATTTCAGCTGAAAGGTTTTAAAAATCTAATTTGTTTTTCTCCCTACGCATGCTGCTGATTACTGTCAACGGGTCTCGTGAAACTAGACTCATCTATTTTTAATGCTTACTGCCTGATCAGTACATTTTTAAAATAAATGGGTGTGAGTTTGAGTAAAGCTTGTGCCTATTGTTATAGGCTGTAAACACTAACGGTGGGCACTGACGATGTACTTAGCCAAAGCCCACAGCTATTGATAATTGATGGGCTTTATACCTCATCTATGAGAAATCATGATCATACACCCAGCTTGCCTGTTCAACTTTAATCCATTTCTTACATTTCTTGTGTTTGCATGTGTGCTTTCACCATAATATTTACATTTTTCAGACACCAAAATTTTTCATGTTCCTCTGCAATAAGGCAATGTCATAAAAAACACATATATATTTAAGACCAGCCATATGAGGAAGCATAACTAAATAAAACTCAATTAGGAAATAATTTTCAACCTGCATTAAAAGCAAGAAAAAGTACGAAAAATGCCAACATTTTTGCTATTAATTGCCTTAATTTGTTGTAGAAATCATTCAGACGAAACCAGTATTTTTGAGTCAATCTAATTGCTTAGTGGCATAAGGTAGATAGTATAATGTACTTGCCATAGGGCTGCTCTTTGACTTAGGCTTGATAGAGATAGAGATAGAACTGTCTATCTCTATGTGTGGTTTTCCTATTATGAAAGGTAAAACTTGCTTTGTGTTACAGACGTTAGATAAACGAGTTCTTATTATGGAACAATTCTGTGATTGGGAAAGACAGTCATGCAGGGTGTTTAAGAACATGGGCTCTGGCGTCTGTATACCGACCTTTGCCTCTTCGGTGCTATATGATTGTGGCAAATTAGATAATCTCTCTAACCTTCAGTTTGGATAGGGGTATAGTATTTCAACCTATTTTAAGTTGCAAGGGTTACATAAAATCATATCTGTAACGTACTTGCTATGTGATGAGGAGTGGGATTAGCATTCAACATATTAATAAGAGCTTGGATGCTTTTGATTGTAAAACAAGAGAAAATCCTGACATAGCATTTAGATAAAAAGAATGTTTATTTTTTTTAAATTTTTTATAGATTTGACTTATTTATTTGACAGAAAGAGAGATAGAGAGAGAGCAGAAGCAGGAGGAGGGGCAGGCAGAGGGAGGGGGGAAGCAGGCTCCCTACTGAGCTGGGAGCCCGAAGCGGGGCTCAATCCCAGGACTCTGGGATCATGACCTGAGCTGAACACAGATGCTTAACTGACTGAGCCCCCCAGGTGCCCCTAAAAAAGATGTTTATTATGTCATGTAATGAGACATACAGAGTGGGGGCAGGCTCCAGAGGGGCATGTCAGATTGTTGGCTTTTCTTCTCCGTGGTTCCCAGCAATCTCCTTTCTGTGTTAGTTCGATACTTAAGTGTGAGAACACTCTCTAAAAAAATTCCCAGCAAATTTTTTCTCACACCTCACTGGCCAGAATTGGGTCATGTGCAGTATAAAATCGTGGTTCAGAAAATGAAAATGGGAATAAAGTGGCTTAAGTTTGAATTTAATGTTGCAATTCAGAGCTGTTTATCTCTGTGCAATTGCTTCATTTCTCTGTGCCTTAGATTCCTTATTTATAAAATGAGGATGTCAATATTACCTTCCTCATTGGATTGTTGTGATCATTACATGGTTTAATACAAAGCAAACAATTAGAACAGTACTGGGCACATAACAAATGTTTAAGAAGTATTTGCTATTTTAAATTCTAAGCCAATCACTGAGAAGAGGAATTGGTTAAGTTAATCACAGTTTATGAGCTGGAGGAAAGGTCACTTTTCACTGAAGCATGTGGGTGAATGGAAATTTTAACAAAACTGAATTACATCAGGTAGGCAACCAAGTCTGATCACCACACTCAAGCACTAATGCTCTTAATATCCCTATTTTACTTAATAACATCACCACATTACCTTTCTCCCAAAATGAAGATCTACTGGACTGAACTACAGGGAACCATACCTGATCGTTTTATTTTTTATCTGTTATTTTGAACATGAAACATAATTTTTTCAGCAAGTATTCTTCTAAATATATATACAAAACTACTTGTCACTCATGATATCACTGAAATAGGACTGTATTCTAGTCTTGAGTCGTCTGAAGTCTGCTGTAGGATCTGAGGCCAAGGATCCAGAACATTTGAGCCCTCTGGTCCTCTGAGGAACCAAGATCCATGGACTCTAGTGAGATAAGATCAACAACAAAATGGAACTATGAGAGGCAGGAGTATAAAAACTAGGTGAAGAAGGGGACAAGCTCTTAGGGAAGAGAGGAAGAGATTATTTATTTGTATGTCCTTAGAATTGACCACAGTACCCAGTGCAATGTGGTTGCTCAAAAAATGACGAGTAAAAGAGAGAATGAATGAACAAGCATGGATCCTTTAAAAGGTGAGCGTGTACTCGTTCAAACACATTTATGTACAATAAAATAAATTAATTTGGCGTACGGTTCTATTAATTTTCCCTCCAGATTTATTCTGTATTAATTAATCCATATCCTATCAGGTACTGGGCAAGTATTTAGTTATGGGTTGGTGAATAAACATAGGACCTCTGAGGATATAGTGATTGTAGCTGCCTGTTTGTGTGTTCACAATCCTCCATAACTTGGTGGCAAAAAGGATTAAAATTTCACCAGGCAGAATAGGTGAGAAGTAAAAGTGGGTATTTAGTAATTCCATTGTCTTAAGGTTTTTTCTTTCAAATTTTGTCAAAAACCTTTAAGTACTCCTACCTTAATTATCAGCATCTCTCACTTCCATAGAGATAAAAATATCCACAGGAATCAGATACAAATATCTGGAATTTGTTACTGGGGCTTACCAAACAACTGTTATTTTTTGTTTAAACTTGTACAAGAAAAGAGAAATTGTAGTGAAAGTAAACACAACTGTGAACCTAGGTTTAAGAGCATTTGAAAACTCCCAAGGAAGTTGCTAGCAATACTGTAAAGAGGATACGGGATAGAAAAGTAAGCACGTAGTTCCTCTCAAATATTCTCTCAAGAAGGCTTGCTTCCAGAATCATCAGTGTTATCGATGTGGTGTGTCATGTTTGAAGCTCTGCTCTATAACTTAAAAGTGAGGATCAGTTTGGTTACGTTGGCATTGCTGAGTGAAGTGTCTCTCCCCACCCCTCACACAGGAAACAGAATAAAGTCTCCACACTTACAGTGACTACGGAAAATAGGAAGAGGAATGATTGAAAGGAGAGAAGAGAGTTCTATCTTCTCAAGGAAGGCCTAAAGAGTCAAGTAAATTGTCAATAATGCCATCTACTAAATTCTCGAGAATCTTAATATCTACTTATTTCAACATGCATGAAGTTTGTTAGTTGAAAGAGCCAGGTTAGCTGTCCTAAACACTGGTTAGGTAGAGGAAGCCCCTATTTACAGTAAATCCTACTGCATTTCTCTTACTCGCTCCTCCCAAACCTTGAAATAACAGAGCATGATATATACTGTGACCTTTTCGGTCTGTCAATTAAGTGGTTACACACTGATCAAGTTGTGGATAACAAAGATCTATTAGAAAAATTTTAATAGTAACTCTAGAACTCACAATACAGTGCCATATGTCCACTAATAATTCAGGACTTAAGAGATATGTAAATCTGTCATTACTTTATAGCAGGAATAGAACTATTTAAACTGAAAGATGAAATCTGTCTGTATCTTTTTATGATGTATATAATATGTTTCTGATCTCCCATGAAATATTTTTAAAATCCAGAAATTTGTATATTGGATTAAAAAAGAGTTTTAAAGGCAGGTGTTTTAATTGAAGGTAAAGATAGAGTTTATTTAACAGTTGATATTATGTCTGGCACAATGGATGAAAAGGAGAAAGGCACATTTTCTCTTTCTTAACCACTGGAAAAGCAATCTCTTGTTTCTCTACCCTTCTCTCACTTCTTCCATCTTTCCTTGTTCAGAAGATGCATTTCACAGAGTTACATTGTTATTGGACAATCTATTTCCTACCCTTTTGAAAAAGTATCTAGCACTTTGATTAAACAGTTTTTGGTCCTCACATTCCCATACTTTTCAACTCTGACAGTTTAATTTCCAGACTCAGAACTTTTCCAAATCAGAAAATGCCAGATTTGTGCATTGTCACAGGTAAAAATCAAAGCAGTCTCATTTATTTCCAAAGGCCGTTTAGCTGCCTTTGGACATATTTAATATTATGACTCAAAAGATTATTTCTTACAGCTTATGGCTACAGTACGAGCAACCATTGCAATTAGTTCTTATAAACTTCCCAAGACAACAATAACAACCAACATGGTTATGACTATTGATAATGACACCCTGCATTTATATGGTGCCTTTAATTTGAGCTGATCCCTACACATTCTACAAGCCATATTCTTGGATGTCACTTCACCCATCTCCAGTATGCAGCCACCTTAGGGTAAAAAGTAATAGCTGTTTCACAAAGCACTGGCCCACAAAACCCCGCATTAAGACATTATTCTCTCTTCAAATCTTCAAGAAGATTTTATAATAATAGCAATCATAATAGCTATGTCTTTTATTACTCTCATTCTTTTGCCCTACTCATAGAAGAGAGGCAATATTCAGTAAGAAAACATAACTTCACTAAAAAGCACTAAAAGAATTAGCTTATAAAATTATTGGTCATCAAATCCAGTCATATCTCATATTTATCCTGTCTCCTTCACTTCCACAACCATGATAATGAGCAACTTACTATATCACAGGGAGATTTTTGTGTCCAACTTTCAGATGGCTTTCTTATCTTTCTGCTCCTCCTCTACATATAGCTAAGACTATCTCAAATACAATATTTACTTAACCCATATCATGTTGAATGGCTTCCTGTTGTCTATCACACTGTATACAAGCTCTACTAATTTTTTTAAAAGATTTTATTTATTTATTTGACAGAGAGAGATCATAAGTAGGCAGAGAGGCAGGCAGAGAGAGAGGGAGGGGGAAGCAGGCTCCCCACAAAGCAGAGAGCCCGATGTGGGGCTCAATCCCAGGACCCTGAGATCATGACCTGAGCTGAAGGCAGAGGCTTTAACCCACTGAGCCACCCAGGTACCCCATGCTCTACTAATTTCCTTTCAAAATAGCCTTCATCTTGCCCATTTCCACTCTCTTTTCCATTCTTGTCTTGGAACTTGAATATGTGGGTTCTCTTTTGTTTCAACCCATTTCCCATCACCTGGCCTTATTCTTTTGGTATCTCACCTTTTTGTGTTGGCTCTTGCCATTCCTCTACTACCCACCTTCATAAATGGCCTCTCCATCAACATGATAAGTCTAGACTCCAAGAGTTCCTCCCTAATAAATAATTCACCACTGGAACCATTCTTTAGCCTATATGGCAATCCTTTCTCATGGTATATCCAACTTGTCTCGAGACATCTGAGATTATCATTCTCTAGTATTTTTAGTTCTCCGTAATTAGACCATGCTCTGCAAAGCCTAGGGCATGTCCTCTTATTTCTTTGACTTTACCAAAGCATCTAGAACAATATAGGAATCCAAGAAGTACTAAATAAACATGGATTAAATGGCTATATAAGAGGTATATGCCCGAGGAATATGAAGAGGAAACAGACCTGTGATAGCACGTGTGCATACACAAAAAAAATCACATATATACACATCTTCAAATTGTTCCCTTTTTTTCTGGAAAAAGCAAAAACAAAAACAAAAAAGACTGGGTCAAAGTGGATGTCTTAGAGGTGCAAGCAGACATCTTTGCAGCATGGCTCATAATGAAGGCATTACTGTGCTAAGAAGCAGAGCCGTTTCCTGACTTTCAGGACAATGCAAAGAACATTGTGCTAATGGTTATAGTAAATCCAATGAAAACTCGAATTGAAGAATATGAAAGCCTAACACCCAAAGGCAAACTTATTTTTCTGTTTATAAAATTGCACCCTTGTGCAATAACACAGAATCATAAAAATTAAGAGGTGGAAGAAGCTTTGGAGGTCACTCAGTTTTAACCCTTTGTTTGATGTAGGAATTCATGATATAATATTCTTGCTAAAAATAATTCTCCACCTTGACAGAGCTTGGCATGAGGCACAAAAAACCCTGCAATATTTCAATCATTTTCCTCACTAGGAGAGTCAGAAATGCAGACATATAATAACTGGTATTTTCAGACATATCATTGAGTACCCTATACGTGCAAATAATTGCACTAGAAACAGTAGGGAAGAGAGCAATTCACAGATGGATGAGAAATAATTTTGGCCCTCAAAAGAGGCAGGAAGGCACAAATCTGCAGAAAAAGAGACACAAAAGAAAAACGAAAAGGAAATCCTAAGTGCAGGACTAATGTTGGAAGTAACCACTCCATGTTAAAATTGGAGCATATACATCATTGACGGAGTGTTAAATATCTAAAAACAATTAACAGCATTTCATGATCTTGCCCAGTCTCAATGTAACCACCGATTCAATCTTACTTGTCAAATTAGTAAATGGATGCACCAACCAACCAAACAAGCAAACAACTAACCCATCAACCAAGCAACCAAAGGTTCTTCCTTAGTATCAGAAATAATGGATATCAAAAAGTAATATTCACTAAATAAAAAGGTACATGTGGTAGGGAACTGTCTTAGTCCAATCAGGTTCAGGCTGCTATAACAAAATACCAGAAACTGGGTGGCATATAAACAGAAATTTATTTCTTATGGTTCTGGAGGCTGAAAGTCCAAGGTCAGGGTGTCAGAATGATCAGGGGAGGGCCCTTTTCCAGGTTGCAGACTTCTTCTATCCCCACAGTGTGGAAGAGAAAAGGGATCTGTCCTGAGGCCTCTTTTTTTTTTTTTTTAAGATTTTATTTATTTATTTGACAGACAGAGAGATCACAAGCAGGCAGAGAGAGAGGGGGAAGCAGGCACCCCGCTGAGCAGAGAGCCCAACGCGGGGCTCGATCCCAGGACCCTGAGATCATGACCTGAGCTGAAGGCAGAGGCTTTAACCCACTGAGCCACCCAGGCGCCCCTGAGACCTCTTTTATAAGGGCACTAATCCCATTCATGAAGATTCTGTCCTGGTGACCTAATCACCTCCCAAAAGCCCGGTCTACTAATACCGTCACCTTTGTGAATTGAGATTTAACATATGCATTTTGGGCAAATGCAAATATTCAGGCTATAGCAGGGACCTATCTAATTTTTGTTTGTTTGTTTGAACTAGTTATAAATAGCAATATATCTTATGTCTGGCACAGAGAGTTACTCAGAAAATACTCATAGAATCTCGAACCATTTTATGAGGGAAAGTGGGTGTGAAAGAAAGCAATAACATTCTGCCTCCATAAGTGACTTTCAAGTGGGATGGGTGTTAAGAAAAATTAGAAATTGGTGTTAAAAAGCTTCTATTATTTAAAGGACTGTTTATGGTTAGTATCCAATTTCCATCCTTTTGTTTTTATCCTATAATACAGTTGATTACGCTTTTTTTTTTTAAGCTTTGGAAATGTTGTGGATGCTGTTTTCCAAAGTAAAACCTTATTTGGAACCCAAGATATACAAGATAGGTAAAAGTAAAGTTGGCAAAAGTTGCAGCTCTTCTCAGAGGTAACATCTTGAGAAGTCTTTTAAGAAGGCGAACAGTCATGGGAATATGGTTTAAAACCACTGCTCCGGAAGACTCAAGAAGTGCACTGGAGTTCTAAGGTGCAGTGTTTGTGTATTTGGATTGCAGCTTTGTATGCAACACTGACTGCAGAAAGGAACAGTAATTCCCAAGGCTGACATTTCTGAATTGTAGTATGTCTCAGAGATTTAGAATAAGGAATGTTTGGATCCCACATTTTACAAGTGACAAGAGAAACTAGACCAGAATCAAAGGAGGAAACACTTCACTCTGATCAAAGTAAGTAAGAATCTATGTACTATGGAGTATATGAATACATATGAAATCTCCCATAAGGCAGGCAAGATATAACCCTCTTGAGATTCAGTAATGATAAAATGGGTCTGGAAGTTTTTATAATGTAGCAAAAGGGGTTTTGTGTGCATTTTACAATGGGAAATGTCACCATGTGAGCAAAATCAGAGGAGAGTATTAAAAAAAAACAAAACTGTAATAAATAAAAACGGTTCCTTAAGAAAGGTCCAGAGATGAGAACTATAATAAATCTTATGGAAGGTTTTTATAAAAACTCATCTCACTGGGAAAAAAAAGGGGATAATTTTTATCAGATTCTTTTAATGACCTAGATGAGATCACCCTCGAAATCGCTGAAAACAGTCACTCATCTATTGAGCACCTACTATGCAAAAATCACATCCTAGTTATTATAGAGATGCAGAAATCAACAAAACATTGTCTCTGACTTGTGGGAGTTCACAATCTAGATGGAGAGGATAATGCTTCCATAACAAGCTGCTGAGACATGTGGCAGGTCATGTTAAATTCTATCAGAGTTTACTCTATACTGGAAGTAAAATCAATGGAGAGTCTGAAAAGTAGGAGAGAAGTTTAGTTTTTAAATGAGAAAATGAGAAAACACCAAAAGCAGGGTTCGTACATAATAAACCTGTCTTTAAGGGCAGTCATACTAACCATCTGGCATATATGTGTATGTGCATGTGGGCATGCATACTTGTTCACGCTTGCACACGCACACACATGCATGCCAAAAGGAAGAGACTTAAAGCAGACAGATCAGTTAAGGGGCGATTATAATTTTAGCCTTACTACGTAAACCAGGGAGATGGAAGAGATAGAGTGGGAAGGGCAGGATGCATGAGGGGGTGCTTGCTAAGAAGAAGTAGGATGAATTAAGACATGTGGGTGACAGATATTTTGCTCCCCTAAAAAAGGCTACCAATGAAAAAGGAATACATTCTTGGCACTTGGGAGTCCAAAATAAGCCAAATCCATTTCTCACTTGACTATTTCAGCCTCTAAAATACATAATGACAAAAGAGTTAAATTTTAAAATTAAACAGATAAAGGAGATACTCGGGGCATTTTTTGACAAAACTATCAGTTCTTTCTTGGTAAACACTTCCTACCCGAAGCTTCTTGAAGTGCTTATCTGGTCTCCTGGTCTTTTTTTTCCCACTCCCCTTCTCTTGAAGCAGTCTAAGTCCTTGGGAGTCTATCAAATCAAGTTTTCATCACTTTCTAGTTCATGAAAAGATGTTGTATTCTGGTGCCTATGCCAGCCTCTCAGCTACCCAACTTTTAATGCTAAAAAAAAAAAAAAAAAAAAAAGCCTTGACAGCAGTAGCCTCCTCCCATTTCCTGAAGAATGATCCCTATGATTACATCATAGTTTACATTTCTCCAAGAGTATAGTCCAACAGGTTGAAAATAAGGACTTACAGACCAAGGCTACTTCCTGCCTGCTCCTGCTGCTCTAGGCTGCAACCACAAAAACCTCCGCAGACATTTCCTGGAAACAGTTTCACCTACAGTCACTTCCTCATATCCAGTTCCTCAGCTCCACAAAAAGATATATTAGTAACATCACTGGGGTGCATAACTTCTGTACTCAAACACCTTCCATGAGAAACTCTTGATGCTTGATACCTGAGCATTAGAACATCAATTTCAAAAGATGGAAGTGGTTAGAAAGGGGAACAAATGATTAAGCAAGCAAGCATGCTCATGCTTGGCAGTCCCCAATGATACTAATGTCAGAAAAATGTGATAAAATTATACCTAACCAATTGCTGCTAGAAAGAAGTAGTTTTTTGACTTCTGTCTCTTTATTGATTTTTTTTTTTTTTTAATAGCATGCTTGTCCTTGTTCTAGGTATATCTAGCGTATTTTTAATAGTGTTATAGCAAACAGCTTGGGTTAAGGTCTGGTGATTTTTATTCATTTTCAGTCAATAATTTTTTCATATGACAAATGTTTTAAACATTATAACCACATACTTAGCCTCCAGGACATCGGAGGGTTTACGTACAATGGACAAATGTCAGGTACCACGCTTTGTGTTGGGGACGTATCCCTGGATTAGACAGACATTGCCCCTACCCTCAAGGAACTTAGACCTCACTTGAGGTGGCTGACAGATATGGAGCAAGTTAACTGCTCAAATGAACACATAATTACAACTGTGATAAGGAAAAGAGATAGGCAAAATACATGATGCTATGGGAGTGCTTTACCACAACCTGAAGATACGAAGGTTTGAAGACTTAGGCTTCTTGTTCCAGATGTTTTGTATTATATTTTTCTTAAAACCCAAAGCATTAGAGATGTTGCTAAATTAGTTAAGTGTCTGCCATGGCTGAGAAGAGCTGTTCCAATGAGAAGACTTCTGGGAAGATGAAGAACATGGACAATGTCACTTGAGACTGCTTTTGGGTATTATAGAAGGAAAATGATCACAAAATCCCCTAAGGATGTAATAAATTACTCATCTTCATGGTTGAGGAAGTTAAGAAGGAATAAATATGAGATATGTCTGGATTTGATGATCAATAGTTTTATGAGCTAGTTCTTTTGATACTTAAAAAAGTTATGTTTTTGTTACCAAATCACACCTCTGGTCTGTAAGTAGGGCAAAGTAATAGCATAATAAAATGCATAGCTATCATTTTTGTCATTATTACAAATCCCTTTAACCATGTGAGGGGAGAATAATATCTTGATGTGGTGTTTTGTGGGCCAGTGCTATGAAGTAGCTGTTACTCTTTACCCTGAATGTGGCTGCATCTGAAGGTGGGTGAAGTGATCCATGAATATGGTTCGTAAAATATTGAGAGATCTGCTCAAGAAAAAGACAGTAGGGGTGCCTGGATGGTTCAGTCAGTTAAGCGTCTGACTCTTGATTTTTGGCCCAAGTCATGATCTCAGTATCATTAGGTTGAGTCTGCCCTGGGCTCTGTGCTCAGCGCAGAGTCTGCTTAAGATTCTCTCTGTCCTTGAAATCAGGCAACGTGATGCCCCCAGCTTTGTTTTTCTTTTTCAACATTTCCTTAGCAATTCAGAGTCTTTTCTGGTTCCACACAAATTTTAAGATTGTTTGTTCCAGCACTTTGAAAAGTGCTGGTGGAATTTTGATCAGGATGGCATTGAAAGTATAGATTGCTCTGAGCAGTATAGACATTTTAACAATGTTTATTCTCCCGATCCATGAACATGGAATGCTTTTCCATCTTTTTGTGTCTTCTTCAATTTCTTTCATGAATGTTCTGTAGTTCCTTGAGTACAGATCCTTTACTTCGCTGGTTAGGTTTATTCCCAGGTATCTTACGGTTCTTGGTGCTATAGTAAATGGAATTGATGCTCTAATTTCCCTTTCCTACAAAGCTGTGATCACCAAGACAGCATGGTACTGGCACGAAAACAGACACACAGACCAGTGGAACAGAGTAGAGTCCAGATATGGACCTGCAACTCTATGGTCAAATAATCTTTGACAAAGCTGGAAAAAATATCCAGTGGAAAAAAAACAGTCTCTTCAATAAATGGTGCTGGGAAAATTGGATAGCTATATATAGAAGAATGAAACTTGACCATTCTCTTACACCATATGCAAAGATAAACTCAAAATGGATAAAAGACCTCAACGTGAGGCAGCAATCTATCAAAATCCTAGAAGAGAACATAAGCAGTAACCTCTTCGACATCGGCCACAGCAATGTCTTTCAGGACATGTCTCAGGACATTTGGCTCAGGACAAAGGCAAAGGAAACAAAAGCGAAAATGAACTTTTGGGACTTCATCAAGATAAAAAGCTTCTGCACAGCAAAAGAAACAGTCAACAAAACAAACAGGAAACCCACAGAATGGGAGAAGATATTCGCAAATGACACTACAGACAAAGGTCTGATATCTAAGATCTATAAAGAACTCCTCAAACTCAACACTCAAAAAACAAGATAATCATGTCAA
>CM052898.1:137817480-137870775 GCA_028534135.1 Potos flavus | reverse complement strand
AGAGGATGTGGAGAAAGGGGAACCCTCTTCCACTGTTGGTGGGAATGCAAGTTGGTGCAGCCACTTTGGAAAACAGTGTGGAGATTCCTCAAGAAATTAAAAATAGAGCTACCCTATGACTCCACAATTGCACTACTGGGTATTTACCCCAAAGATACAGATGTAATGCAAAGAAGGGCCACATGTACCACAATGTTCATAGCAGCAATGGCCACAATCGCCAAACTGTGGAAAGAGCCAAGATGCCCTTCAACAGACGAAGGGATAAAGAAGACATGGCCCATATATACAATGGAATATTATGCCTCCATCAGAAAGGAAGAATACCCACCTTTTATATCAACATGGAAGAGATTATGCTGAGTGAAATAAGTTAAGCAGAGAGAGTCAATTATCATATGGTTTCACTTACGTGTGGCACATAAGGAAAAACATGGAGGACATTGGAAGGAAAGGAAGGGTGAATTGGGGGAAATTGGAGGGGGAGATGAACCATGAGAGACTGTGGACTCTGAGAAACAAACTAAGGGTTTTGGAGGGGAGGGTGGTAGCAGGTTGGGTGAGCCTGGTGGTGGGTATTGAGGAGGAGGGCACGTATTGCATGGAGCACTGGGTGTGGTGCATGAACAATGAATCTTGGAACACTGAAAAAATAAAATAAAATAAAAACAAATAAATAAAATAAAATAAAATAAATTTTATTTTAGTTATTTAAAAATAAGAAAAGATCCTCTCCGTCCCCTTCCCTCTGCCCTTCCACCTATCTTGGACTCTCTCTCTCTAAATAAAATCTTAAAAAAAAAAAAAAGATGGTGCATCTGAGTGGCTCAGTCGGTTAAGCAACTTACTCTTGGTTTCGGCTCAAGTCATGATCTTGGGGTCGTGACATTGAGCCTCGTATGGGTTCTGTGCTCAGGGAGAAGTCTACTTGGGATTTTTTCCTTTTGACCGTCCTCCCACTCACCTGCACACTGTCTTTCTCAAATAAATAAATCTTAAAACTGAAAAATAAAAAAAAGACAGCTGCTGAAAATGAGCCAAGAATAGTCCAAGATGATTTTCATAATGTTTTGTACATCAAGTAATTATTTAAGTTCTTAGTCTGTCATTTATGCAGAAGTTTCCTACTTAGCCTATTGCATCCAGTTATAATTTATCTCTAAATATTAAAACACTGCACAATAATTCAAGTAATCTTATCTGGGTCATTATTTAACTTTCTGATTTCTCTCTTCATTAAAGTTGTACTAACACAGTAATGAAGGGACAGATTTCCAACCACAGTTGTCAGGCTCAAATGCAAAATTTGATGCAAGGGACATTGATAATGAGATTTGAACTGGTATAATTGTTGTAAAAGTATGTGATTTCATATCTACAGAGAAAGTTTATGTCTGTAATGACTTAGGACATCCCAAATGCATCTCAGTTCCCTAAGCATGGCCATCACTCACAGTATCAAAAGCCCTTGCAAATATTGCATAATGACATCCGTATAACAAAGTAAAAATATTACCACACTCCTAAATGCTTGGCATTTGCATGCCCCCTTACTTTCCCAAAGTACTTTCAATTGTTTTTATCATTCATCACAATATCCTGAGGTAGAGAGCCATGTTTTTCAAGCACCAGACTCCCAACCTCATAACTACTATGACCCAAGACTGTGATTGCCTGTCCATGCATCTACTTTCCTTAGGAAGAGGTCTAAAAATGTAGATTTATAAATCCTACCTGACTTTCCAAATGAAAATCTTTTGTGGAACTCAGGAATCTGTATTTGTGTAAAGTTTTTCCAGGCAACTGCATTTCAGTCTATGTAATGATTGCGTTTAGGAGTCTTTGTTACAGAACACTTGTGGAAGGAAATTCAGAGATGAGGAGATGCTAACTTTATTAAAAATGAGTTGAACATGTTATATTTCAGCTTCAGTGAGAATTACCTGCCTGCCTGCTCTGTACAGGTGGGCCCTGAATGTGTCATGTTTGAAAGTTCTTTTAAATTAAAGGAGCTGGAAATCATTTTCCCATGGAAATAACCTAGTAGATACTCGTCAACTCCAAGAACATTCATGAAACCTCTGAGACCAATGATGCAGCCAAATAACCAGTGCCATGAATTACAACTTCAGCCACTCCTACAGTTCTTTTCATAAAATATATTTTCTACAGGAAAAGGGATGCCACATTCTAGGAACTAATTACCTCATTTTTCTATTCATTAAAATATCCCATTTTATATTGAATATATATCGGACTTCATATATAGTTAGGCACTGTGCAGGACACCAAAGACAAAGATAAGACATGAAAAAATGAAAATAGTCTTTGCCCTCATGAACCCTTTAGTCTAATGGAAGAATATGCCAGTTAAAATAAGCAATTAGAAGAAAGTACTACAAGTGCTATGACAGGATGCTATGCAAATGCCTCTGGATGGCACATGATTGTTTCAGTGTAGGTGTTTGCATGTGTGTGAAGAGAGAGTAAGTAAGGAAAAGTGAGAGAAGATAAGAAGACTGTCTAGAGAAAATCTTGCCTAATATAATTTCTTTTTTTTTTTTTTAAGATTTTATTTATTTGAGAGAGAGAGCATGAGGACAGGGTAAGGGCAAAGGGAAATGCAGACTCCCCTCTGAGTAGGGAACCTGATGTGGGGCTTGATCCCAGGACTCTGGGATCATGAACTGAGCTGAAGGCAGATTCTTAACCTACAGAGCCATCCCAGGGGCCCATCCTAATATCATTTCTAAATAGAATGAGGATAAAAGGCACTGAAGAGTTACATGGGTTTTTGTTGTTGTTTGTCTGTTTTTTGATAGAGATGCTTGAGCCCCATGCCAGACCTACCGAATCTAAGTTTTGGGAGGGGGAGTTGAGCTTGATAATGTATATTTTTACATATTCTAATTTTTAAAAAAGATTTATTTATCTATTTTGGGGGAGGGAGAACAAGATGGGGGTGGGCAGAGGAAGAGAATCTTTCAAGCAAACTCCTGGCTGAGTGCAGAGCCCAATGCGGAGCATCGACCTCATGACCCCTGAGATCACAACCTTGGCTGAAACCAAGAATCAGAAGCTTAACTTACTGAGCCACCCAGGAGTCCCTATATATTCTAATTTTAAAGTATATGCCTTAAGTTTTTAACTATATACCAGGCATTGTACTATACATTGGTAAGACAAAGATGAAGAGACTTAGACCTTATCATCACAATAACTTTTGACTATATAATGAGAAAGATCTGTAGATGAGGAACATGGGTAGGGTGGGTCAATAGTCACGATTGTCTGATCGTTTGTCTCTGAATGTTTATACATGCCAAAAACATTACAACTCTTTCCAGTATCTGAGTTTCCAAACTTGACTCCATGACAGAACTGAAGACGAAGGCAGATGTAGGCTGTTAGTTCCGATATATTTTGAAGTTAGGGACTATCTATAAGTGACCTCTAGGGACAGAATGAATGAGGAACGAGAGTAAAGCTAATGTAGCATCCCACAACTCTATCATGGCCATACACACTTTTGGTTGCACCGGGGAAAGTCAATCCAATTCACCATGAATGCTTGTTTATTGTGCTGAAAGCACAGCATGGGATGCTGGAGACATGTCCAGGTAAAACAGAGCTTAGAGAGATTTTTAATTTGGGGAAATGGAGGAGAATATTGAATGGGAAATAAACACATTCACAGGAGTCAGAGCAATGTAATGGGTTAGTAAGAGCATATTGGTTCTGGACTCAGAAAGAGCCAGGTCTTCCCGACCTTCTAGTTGGGTGATTTTGACTAAGTTACTTTATACTATAGAGTATAACTTTCCTTATCTCTAAAAGGGAGATGATAGTGCTTACCCTAATACTATAGAATTCCCGGTACATTGGTAACATTCAATTAATACATGATAGTTGTTGATTTTAGTATTAAAACTTAGTAATATTTAGTATTGATATTTAGATGTTAGAAATGGATAACATCTTTGATCTGAAGACCGGGAAAGGATTATAACAGGCAAAGCCTGGATAGAATGATACCCCTAAGCATAAGAATAGTAAGAAGAAAAATAAATAGGTATCACTAGAACACATTGGAAAAAAACAAGTATGGCATGTGGGAGGAAAATGGCCATATGAGCAAAAGAAAAGTGTAGTAGGATACTGAGTCTCAGTAAAATAAGACCTTAAATACCATGTTAACGGGAGCCATCCTATAAGCAATAAGGCTTTCAGCAGGAGGAAAAACATTATCAGCTGTGCTGTAGGATTCCAACTCTGGTAGAAGCATGAAGGCTGAACTTGAGAGTACAAAAAGTGGAATCCGGGGGACCCATTAGAAAATTAGGTCTTGTGAAAGATTAGATGGCTCTGAAATCATCATTATCTTCATCATCACCACCGTCATCATCATCACTACCACAGCCACAACACCACAATTATAACTAAATTTATCAAGCTTTGCATGTATTAACTGATTTAAACTTGAACACAATCCTATGATATGGTTTATCACTGTATTTCTAGTTTACATTTGTGACAACTGAGGCAAAGGGTTCAGTTACTTGCCTAAGACAACAGATACAGTAAATGGGAAGACCAGGCTATGAAACACAAGGATATGTAGGCAGTCAACTCTAGAGCTTGCATTCTTGATCACTACATTACACTGAAAGAGGAAAGTGGAGGAGAGACATAAAGGGTAGTTTCAAGATGATAGAATCAATATAACTAGGTAACTGAATGGGATATGAAAACTAGAAAAGGGGGAAGTCAAAAATATCTCAGACTTTCTGAACTGAGGTAACTGGGATTTGGAGCAATAGAGTCTATTGCCAATTAAGCAGGAACGTTTGAGGAATGTGTTGTAGGCATGTGCAGAGGCATCCATGTAGATGTAAATGTACAGCACTTGGAAGTATTTTGAAATATGGATCTACGTGTAAGAAAAAAGGGAGGAAGTTAAGGACAGAGGGAGGAACACAGTGGGAGAGAGAAAAATTGATTAGCAATATGGACTATGGGGGCGCCTGGGTGGCTCAGTGGGTTAAAGCCTCTGCCTTCGGCTCAGGTCATGATCTCAGGGTCCTGGGATCGAGCCCTGCATCGGGCTCTCTGCTCAGCAGGGAGCCTGCTTCCTCCTCTCTCTCTGCCTGCCTCTCTGCCTACTTGTGATCTCTCTCAAATAATTAAATGAAATCTTTAAAAAAAAAAAAAGAAAAGAAATATGGACTATGAACATACCAATCCAAAAATAATCATACAGAGCTGAGTCAATAACCTTTTGGAACACCACCTTTTAACCATGTAACCTTATGAAAGATCCATCTCTCATCTCCCTCTCTTCCTCTTCTTCCTTTTTCTTTCTCTGTCTTTTTTTCCTCCTTCTTCTATGTTCTATCAAATATATATTACAATATCACATTTATTAAGTTATGGAAAAATTATATCATTTCTCATGTTTTATTGTCTTTCCAGTCACTAAACAGCTAGGGAGATGTACAAAATTATTGTGTAATGAGATATAGCATAATTTAAAGGCTGGGGACTAGAGAAGGGGCTGCCATAGGACAGAAGGAAGTACATAAAATATTCCCATTTGTTAATGGAGTCCCTCATCACTTTCACCAAAGAGTGTATTTGAAGCTTCATAGTGTTGATCATCTGACCTCTTGATATTTTCTCCGTAGTCCTTTGGGAATTCAAGCCCTGAAACAACAGACTAAAAGTGAAATCCTAACCCAGTAGAGAATATTCTTTAGTGCACAGAGGTGCCAAAGAATCAAATGTGAAAGGTCAGAGTTTTCAACCTTAAATTTTGAACATTCTCATTTTCCCTCTTACTACCACTAAAAACCCATTTTGGAACTAGCATCTTTGAAATTATATACATCTTTTACTACATTGTTCATATATTTAGCATTTATCACTTGAAGATTTAAAAGTTCTACAAATTTAAAGTATATCATGCACAATATAGCTTCTTTTTACTTGTCCTAAAGTTATCTTTTTAATATTTTCAGGGGTGCCCTGTAATGCTGGCATCTCATGTTCTATTAAAAGTGGTGTTCTCACTAAACATTTCCATCATGGTTCAATCTCAGCTCAGCTTTCCTCTATTCTCACTAATGAGTCTCATTCTCTCCTTGTGGTTGGTCTCCTCACACCCGGGCTCCCGTTCCTTTGGCTCTTTAACTCACTGTCCACTTTCTGTATAGCTCTATTTTGTCATGTGCAGTTCAGCTGAACAAGAGCAAGGTTATGTTGTGTCTAGTTTTGTTTTGTTTTTTTTTGAAGATGTTATTTATTTATTTATTTGAGAGAGAGTGGCGGGGGGAGGAGCAGTGGGAGAGGGAAAACCAGACTCAATGCTGAGTGTGGAGCCTGGCACAGGGCTTGGTCCCATGACCCTGAGTTCATGACCTGAGTCGAAACCAAGAGTTGGACACTTTAACTTAGTTGGACTGAGCCACCCAGGGCCCCCATTGTGTTTAGTTATGAATTCCGATCTGATGATACCCAAATTTGGATAACTTTACTGATATCAAATCCAGATGCGATCAGTAGAAAATGACATATAACTGCTTCCAGATCCTTCATTATACTTTTCTTGACCTCTTAGACTTGCCCGTATTGGGTCTAACCTACCCCTTCTCTGATTAGTTACAGTCTCTTTTAGGAGCTTATTTCAGTTTATTCCCATTGAGCTGGCATTTCACAACCCCCAAAATGCTGGCACCATTTGGAAAACAGTACTAATTATTTCCTTTTTGGCTTTCTCACAAAAAGTATAATGTGTATACATTTGTATTGGGCCAATATTTTGTGTGTTATCTTTATGTTTGTTTTCCTATCTTTAAGTTAAGATCCTGGCCCATACTAAAAGAGCAAAATATTTCCCAGTATGGATTTTTTTTGGGGGGGGGGGAAGGAGAGGGAGAAATAGAATCTTAAGCAGGCTCCACGCTCAACGGGGAGCCCAACTCCATGATTCTCTCTCACGACCCTGAGATCATAACCTGAGGCAAAATCAAAAGTCAGATGAGTAACTGACTGAGCTACCCAGGCACCCCTTCCCCATATGGCTTATTAAAAAATAATTTTTAAATGTGGTAAACTTAGAGTCTTAATAATTTTATCATGTTACTTCTACTTAAAGGAGCTGTGCTATCTTTCTTTCAACAGAGGATTTATAAGCATTGATTGAGCCTTCTATTCATCATGCATGCCACTGGTAAAACCAGTATGGAAGTAAGATAGTCAATTATTTTTGTCATTATTTTACTTAATTGCTCTGAATCGAATATTGGCTAACAGGAACTTATTGACCTATTTTATAAATAAGGGAAGTCAATATTTAAATAAGCTTCTCTGATTTTCCTTTTTTTCCTAAACCCACTCTTCATACACTGACCATAAAAATGGTGCTGCAAATTCCCCAAAGAAATCTGTCCCTTGAAGTGTGGGCCTAGGTGAGCTTCATCAGGTTCCTAAGGAAGACTTGGCTACCTGACTGAAAGCCACTTTTAGTATTATATTTTGAGTGCCTCTCACAGGATCGTCTTATGTGGATTTCTTATGGGCTTGGTGCTTGCTTGGGTTGGTTGATTTTCCAGTTCTTAATTGTTCTTCTCTCTCCCAAAGATGCCTTTTTGTTTGTTTGTTTCTTCCAGTAAGAGATTCTTTGACTTTGCTGGTTATTCAGACAATTTTGTTTTCTTTCACCAGCCCTCTGTCTGTTTGATCTCAAAACACATTTACCCAGAATTTCCAGGTTCCTTGTGGTTTATTTAACTTTGCAGGTCTTCTTAAATTTTTTTTTTTTTTTTCAATTCCCACACTTTGTCACAGTTTTCTCTCCTGGAGTTTAATAGCTGGGTGATAGATTTCTTCATTGTTTCCTCTCCTTCTAGAATTGTGTGGTTTGCTTTGGTTTTGTTTGCACACATTTATACATATCTCTAGCATCAGTTCTTATTCAAACCTAAGGACCACCTCAACATTTCCTTTTCATTTGGGATCTAAACACCTGTTGTAAGCATCTTTTATCCTATCTGGAAATCTTGCCATTTCCTATTTTTTTTTCCCCCATGTGTGTATTCACACTCCATTTCTGGCCAACTCTCATCACTTAGTATTGCTACTTGTCCTTTTCTTACAAATTCTTTGTGTCCCTCTATATTTTAAGATTATGCTCAATATTTTGGAGAGATAACCTAGAGAGTACCCCTATGGCCACATTTTATTTCTTCAGTATTTCCATACACAGGAATTCTATCATAGTGTTTCCTTCTGCTATAAGGTTTTTACTGTTTACACCTCCTTCATATACAATGCTTCAGACATCTCTATGTACCCTTCATATAAATTGTGAAAGCTATAAGCATTATACTCTACTGGTTACCTTTCCTCCTCATCACCACCTAATTTTAAAAACAGCTATCTCAACCAATGTTTAACAGATGTTGAATATAGCACAGTGCTTTCAAACATTCTAATTATCTTTTGTCATTGTTTAGTAGTAAATGAATGTTCAGGCTTTTTTTATTCACTGTAGTGGTTTAAATGCTTTCTTAGAGACAATTATTCCCCTACCCTTTCCTGTACTATACCCACTGCTGTGTCTTACTGCTGAAATGGGAGAAGGTGCAAAGGGGGAGAAGGGTGCAAAGGGGGAAAAGAAAGCAGAAAAATCTCTCTAGTTTCTCCTTAAAGTAACATTTTTTTTTTCCCTAGGAAAAAATCAAAGGCTGCATGAAATATCTACCCCTTTAAAAAATGTAAGCTGATTTTTTTTAATGCTAGGCACTTTTATCCTTGTAGCTTAAAGGCAAGGAATGAATGAAATGTAGAAAATGAAGGATATGTGACAGCATCAAAGAAGCAAAGCGAAGCTGGAGAGTGTGTGCCTGGCTCTGTCAGGCCAGGGTGGGCCTTTTTAGGGAGACCATTAAGGCAATCTGGCTGCCAGATGAAGTCTTTATGAAAGGGCAGAGAAGATGTATAAAGTCTTTTTGATGTTTTAAAGGATCTCTCCTTTATACCTCCCCCTCCCATTTTTCCCTCATCATCTTATCTCCACCAATGCCATCCCGCTTGCAAGGCAAACCACGACCATCTGTGGAAGTGTTTTATGTTTTAAAGCATTTGGATCTTGGCTTGATCTCTATCATGGGGGATACTGGAGCATTTTTCATTTCTGCCAGGAGAAGACGGTGAGTTGCTGGGTACGTTGGGTAGAAGCCTCTGGGACATTTTGAGAAGCAGTGGTTAATCAGAGTGGAATTAATCAAGTCCTATTTACCTAATCAAGATAAGGATTATTTCTTGAATAGACTTAATTACATCACATTGGCACCATTAGGACATCATGACAAATCCCCTCATCTTATAAAGAGGAAATGGAGCTTCAAGGACTCACAATTAGTCCAATGAAATTACAGGACTACAATCCATTTCTCTACACTCTTGCTGTATCTCTCTCTTTACTCTCTCTTTACTCTCAGAAGACTGCAATTACCATCTCTACCCCTGCCTTCTCTTTTTTGGTATTTGACTCCATCCCTCTGCTGGGAAAGCTATTCCACCAGCAGGATTTGCTTCAGCTGGATATGCCTCTGAGTATGTTCAAGCCAATGGCTTTGAACAGAGCTGGGTTAGTATCAGAGAAAGAACGTGCCCACAAGACTACCTCAGGGGAGTTGGGGGGCATTCTGGTGGTCAGGGTTATGGGTAATAATGACCACATTCTCTGGGACAAAAAACCCCAAAAAACAAAACAAAACAAAACAAAAACAAAAGCAAAAACACCCCCCCCCCCACATACACACCAGAGAGTGCATCATGTCCTTTACTCTGATCTCTCTGGTTTTCATAATTCTTCTCCATGATTTCAACTCTCTTATCTTCTAGAGCCATATCAACTTATTTTACATTTTTTTCCATATATACTTAGTATGTAAGTAGTATGGCATCAGTTTAACTGGAAATCCTAGTGAAGTACAGTGCATAAGTGGACTCTCTTAAGGGGAAACTGAAGACTTCTTGGATTCAATCCCTGTCAATGTCCATCTGTGCAGCTTTAAGCAAATTACAGATGGGAAACCTGGACCAGAAAAATGAAGTAAAAGGAAGAGATTAGATTTCAGAATTTTTAAAGTGATTTTTAGTACTAACTTTCTCCAAGAACCTGGGTGGGGCAGGGGAGGGCAGGGGGACCGCCTTTCCTTCCTTCTTTGCCCTATCCCTACCTGCACCCCCCCCCCCACTCCTCTTTCTCAATTGCTGTGATCTTCCTATTGCTTCAGAACATCAGCTGTATACTGGTTGAAGTATCAAGTACTCAGCACAACACCAAAGTTTTGTATTCTTCCTGTTCCTTTCCCTCTTCAGAGGAGATTCTTCTCCAATGGTTATTATACAATACTTTACTGAGTTCTAAAACTTCCCTCTGACTCACTCAACATCCTTCTTTTCCCAGCTTCCCCTCAGTACTCTCCCACACCAAAGGTACTACACACCTCAATTTTCTTTTTTTTTTACATAGTTACAGAAGGCATTTTTTACCTTCGTACACATCTTTCTATACAAATCATCCAAATACATAAAAACAATAGGCTCATTATAAGTTGCTGATGTCCAACACCAAACCTACATTTTCCTTAAATGCTCATCCTATCCTGAACACTTGTTAGGGGGAGTTCTTTGCCTCATTTAGTGATCCGGCTAGGTACAGGGAAAAGCAGATGTGGAAAATCCATTGCCTCGGTAGATTCTCCTGTCATGCCTTTTTCTGGCAGACTCCCCAGGAACAGTTAACTTTGAGACTGTCATAGGATGTTCAGTTGATGAGAGGTCTAATTCAACATCTTATGCCACATTTAGCAATGTTTGGCATCTGCATGTGTCCTGGGGCTCCCATGGAAGCCATTAATTTGTTTAGCCTCAGGATTTCTTCTTCTTGCCCTGAGACCCTGGGGATTTTAGATGCTTCCCACTGGCAGCTGCCAAAACTCACTCCATCTCCAGACGTCCTCACCTCCCTCCAGCCCGTTCGTGGCACAAATATACAGTTTCTTTTTTGGCTCTTGAGTTCTTTCTGGTCCCGATAGATGCACACAGGCCCCTTTTATTCTAATCTATGGATTTATTACTAACCATCCCTGAAACATAGGAAATAAGAAAAACAATATGTGGCATGCTCATCCTCAGTCTCCCTGTACTTACTGAGCTTCTACTGTATTCCAGATATGAGAAATTTAAGAGTAAATGAAAAATGATGCTTTCCTCCAAGAAGCTCCTAGTCTAACAGAAAAATAAAATCACTGTATACTTAATAGATTCCATGATAGGAAGATGAGTGGGCTGTGGAAGACATAGTAGAATGGACAGATCCTGTTATACTGAAAGTTGAAAATACTCCAAAATTGTACAGTCTTTGCAGTCTTCATCTCATGGCTATCAATTAATCATATATTTTATATCTTGAGTCAAGAATTATTTCTAAGTGTCTACTACATGCCAGCTTTATTGTAGGTGCTGGAGACACAGTAATGAAGAAAAACAACTGAAGAAATGGATAACAGACATGTAAACAGAGTTTCAGGTCATGATGAGTGCTATGAAGAAAAGGTGGATAAAAATTAATGTGTGGTCAGTGAAGGCCTTTCTGAGGAGGTGATATAACAGCGAAGGCCTAAATGAAGTAAGGGAGAGAAAGCTAGGTGATGGTCTAAGGGAAGAATTTTCCTGGTATAAGGAGTAACTACAGCAAAAGTTCTGAGGTGAGAATTATGTTGACAGTTTGAGGAACATGAAGAAACCCTGAACAGATACAGCAGAGCCCCTCGGTTGGCCATAAGGGGAGTCTTTACATCAGGGAAATGAGCAAACACTACAAATCAGGGTCAGAAAATACGCTGTCTGGGCATTTGCAGAGAAAAAGCATACTTTTACAACCTCCGAAACCATCTTTGTTCCAAAGAAGATCTCCAAAAGAGATGGACAGTCCCAGGGCTTCAACCCTGTAACCACCGTGCCTAGAAATTTCAAAAGCTGTTTAGGTCCAGGGTGGAAGGAACCAACAGAGAAGGTCTACTGAGGCTTTAAATGGCCTGTACTATCTTGTAAGGAGCCATGATCCCCACCTCTCCACCTTCTTATCAATGCAGAACCCCAGTTCTGCTCTCCTTTTTGTCCTGTGAGGTTACATCAGATATGCCACATGTAAATGCTAAATACAAGAGACCCTGGTCAGGACGAGAGAGGGAACATAAAGAAGTGGAACGGAGGAGGAAATAATTACTTCACAGTGTAAAAATACTGAGAAGGGTACCCAGAGAGAATGCAAATGAGTATCGAGCAACATAATACTCAAAGACCAAACAGCAGGATGAGCCTCAGACACAGAGGTAGAAGCATACACGTGCATTCACCCATGCACATACATACACACACACACATAAACACACACACACACACACACACACACACAGGATGCATTAAAAAATCCTTACTTTATAAATCTTCATAAATTTGCTAGATGATCTCCCTACCCCCACCCTAAACTCCTGGACTGTGCAATTGTCACACAAGAGACTGAAACAATTATACATGATACTTAATTAAACATCTATACTTCCAGTGAGTGACAGATATGCCTTCTTCCCTCCCTTTTTATTAGAAGCGGCCCAGAGATAAAACCTTCAAGTTATGAGTAATTATACCCTGCTGAGAAAAGTGATGGAGTGCTACACTCAGAAGGACTTATCAAGCCCTGAAAATGTGGAGTCAACACTTAAGACTGTTTTTTTATTATTATTTTCCCCAACACTAACAGTTTCCCAGCTTGTTCCCAGAGGGAGATAAACAAACAGTGTGTACCTGCATTTAATGGAAATAAACCGACCGGCTCATTCACTTTTTTACTACACTGTCTTCATATTTCCAAACCAGAGGGATACAGTAAAAAGTACATGTGTCGCGGGCAGTGGAAAACTACAAGGAAGTAATATTTGCTATTAGTATGCGTGGAGTTTTGGCATAAATGGGATCATAACATTTTGTAAACAGAACTTAGAATCTTAGAATACGGTTTCAGATGGTGTTAAGAAATGCGGAAGCACTCCCTTAGACGCCCTCTGAGGCTCGTACACTAAGTTAGATGACCTCCCATCTTGGGCACCTTCAGTGGAGAAAAGCACATGAACGGAGGACCACTGGACTGACCAGAGGCAGTGTTCATCTTAGCATTAATATGGGCTACATGAAAACATTGTTTAATGTTGGAACAAGGAAGGCAGAGTTTGTGGGGCAGTCTCAAATTTATTTTTCTAAGACAGATGGGTTTTGGGGGTCAATGGATACTTGTAACATAGGTTCTCAAATGTTACACTGGATAAGAATGAGCTAGAGGACTTGTTAAAAACACAAATTCCTAGCCTCCACCATACACAGAGACTGTTTTAATGTTTTGGGATGGGAATCGGGAATTTGCATTTTAAGAAGAAGGCATTCGAGGAGATTCTGTTGAAATGGTCCCAGGGGTGTGTGTCCATGGAGAAACACAGTCTACAGACAGGTTTTGGGTAATCTGTGAATGTCGTACTGAATGAAATCATCACTTTTGAGTTCTTACAACTGTGCATTTTTCTCAGGATTCCCAAAGGGGTCTGCAGTTCAAAGAAGGGTAAGAACGCTGGGGGAGACAAGATGATTTTGAACAGCTGGGGATTCCACTCAACTTCTGGATCCCAACCAGCCTCATTGAGTTCCACAGTCAACCTGGAAGCTTGTTTGGAGAAATGGAACTCATTTCCTCTGCTAGTCTCATTTCTTGCTTTAGCTACTCTGGTCTGAATCTGGTTTTGTGTGCTGTCTTATTGACCCCAAATTCCATCAATTAGCCAATGACATATTTTAGGGCTTTTTAAAAAAGATTTTATTTATTCATTTGACACAGAAAGAGAGATCACAAGTAGGCAGAGAGGCAGGCAGAGAGAGAGAGCGAGGGAAGCAGGCTCCCTGCTGAGCAGAAAGCCTGATGCCTGGCTAGATCCCAGGACCCTGAGATCATGACCAGAGCCTAAGGCAGAGGCTTAACCCACTAAGCCACCCAGGCGCCCCTATTTTAGGGCTTTTAAAGGACCTCTAAAGCCATGTTTTCTAAACTATAAAAGTTTTTAGAAAGAATGGCAAATGTTAAATATGTCCAAATAACATCTCTAGTTCCTATTCAACCATATCCTGATTATTTCGTTCAGGAATCAGATTTAATTCCTGCATCACTTAGATACATAATATTAACTCGATGTGTGAAATCCAGTAGGTTACTTAATATCCGTAGATCTCAGCTTCCTCATCTGTAAAACGCAGTTAAAAATATCTGTCTAAATTTCTGAATTACCACGAGGAAAATGAGATAACAGACATAAACTAACTTTTAAAAATTGTTTAAAATATCCTATTACAGCAAGGTATTATTTTCGCAACACAAGTTAGTGTGGCTTGTGTGGCCTGATGATTGTTAAATCCATGAGAACAGATGACCATCGTATGAGATATTAATATAATAATTCATGAGCCTGACAAAGGCTTTAACAGAGACTTTCTGATTATTCCTGTCAGTGAGAAGTGGCTTGAGAACCACCATATTCTGTGGTGGTGACACAGGAGTAAACGTGATCTGGAAGGAAATGAACCAAGAGCAGGAAATATCAGACATTCCTTCTAAACCCTAGCGCTCCATCTACCTCTTTTTAATCCCTTGCCTGTCTGCCCAGCCATCCTCATCACCTTTTTTGCATTTCATTGTTCCCCAAATTCCTCCAATTTCCCCAGTAAACTTTTCCTTTTTTTTTTTTTCCTTCTCTCTGCATGTATCTCTTCCTTTCCCAGTCCAACTCTTTTCTCCTTTATTTCCCAATGTGGTGGGGGAATGGAATTAGAACAAGTGGGAGAATGTGAAGGCAAATCAAAATATTACCAGTGACATCTGGAAAAATGGAAAATTAAAGAATTAGGTGGATAAGTCAGCAAATATAGGCAAATGGGTAGAGTTTCTGACCCCCTCTCCCACACCATTACTGCTACAACTTTGGTAATGGTTAGTGGTTTTCTCCCCTGGTTTTCAGTTGCTTTTCTCATGAACCAATTAAGATATTGGAAAAGATGATCACTAAAGCAGTTTTCCAGCTCTGAAAGGCTGGCTGACAAACAGGGAGCTGTCCAAGCCAGAGATTAAATTTTCAGTCTAATTTCTTTTACCTGGTAAATGTAATTGGATTACACTGGTACCAGAGGTGCTTTCACTACCATTTAATTAGATAACTTTTGTAATGATATGCTAACCACTGCACTGTGACAGAACAACCCCATGATAGATGATTAGCTTCTTGTGCAATTAGAAATGAGGATGAGGGTGAGGTTAATCAATATCCTTTACTTTTATAATGCTTTAGTGTTTATAAAGCAATTTCACACACATGAACTCACTACATTCTCACTAAAATCATGAGTTATATGTAGTTACCATCTTTTATAAATGAGAGTGCTGATCTGGAAATCATTTGATTTGTTCAAGATTGACCAGGAACTATATAAGGCTGTCTTCCATTTCCCATAAAAGAAGGTAAATTGACTTTCAATTGTCTCAATTTTTCGTCTGTTGTTCAGATAACTGGAGGATTTGAACTCAGTCTTCTCCTCAAAGTTTCTATCCACAGTGTTATTTGTTACAATGGACATGATCTAAAGCCCTAGAAATCATTAATTAATGGTAGAGAAAGAGTTCATTAAGGGATTTGTTTTTGGAAAAGCAAGGTATCATTTGTCTTGTAATGCAATTGCTCAGATTTAAATGAAATCCCCCTCATCTAAAAGAATTTAACCTTGTAAAAAAAAAATAAGATATATTTACAAAAACAAAATAAAATAATGGTACTGCAAGCCAGGCACTGTGCTAGACAAAGTCTAATCCCATTTTGCAACAACATACTTCATTTTAGGGTTGGACCACCTCGAAGTCATGTTAAGAATGGCAGCTGGAGAGCTTGGCCACCAGAATGTAGGACAATACACCTAAACTTTCCCACCCTTTGGTCCACACTGTCCAAATAAACATTAAAGTGAAATGAAGAATAGAAAACCATGGAAGCAAAACATAAAGCCCTGGTTAAACAACAAAATGTTAACTGTAATACTCTTTAGGAACTGAATCAAATGCCACACTATCCCCAGTTCCAGTCTTCTCTTTGCTGACCCCAGTTAAGTCCTCCAGCCGCCGTTTTAGTATGTGCAGCGTTTCCTTTTACAGCTAAGTCATGCTGAGTTTCAGACAGAGAGCTGACAGCCTTTTGTAGCTGCATTCGTGTTACAATTGGAACTGGCCATTCCTAAGACTTCCCAGCTAAAGACCCCCCTTCCCCCCCAGGAAAGAAAGAAGTCAACATGAAAAAACACATCACACTGGGAAGAAGTGGAGGAAGAGAGATCAGGCTTGAGAAGTGATGATAGCTGTTAGGAAACGGATACAAGATCTTTCTACATAAATCAGAATATATCAAGCAGAAGATGGCCAAATGCACACGGCCACCACGTGAAACCCTAGAGAGAAATGCAGAGAGCAATCTAGGAACAATGTCAGCAGTGGAAGAGACATGCCCAGAAAAGCTGTTTCCTTTTTCAACTTCTGTGGATCTCAAGCACTACACTCCCAAGGAAGCAAACTGTGGTAGTGAGATGGAGTATTCCTAAATGACCCCTCCAGCCACCCCTCCACCTTGCCTATGCTCAGATAAATCATGGTTTAAGGTTCAGGTTGGGTACAATACAAAAAGGGACTTTTAAAGAATATCGAAGTTCTTGGCATTAAAGTAGATCAGGGAGAATCATTAAGGTCAATTTGCGGAAATATTCACCCCTCTGCTGGTCCTGGGTTCTATTACTTTGTTTTATTTATTAAACAAGGAGGCCCTAGGTGTTGTGGCTCTAATGCCCTGACATTAGAGTTTGGTTTGCTAGCAAACCAAAATCTAAGCCTGTAAATACCTCAAGGTTACAAAACTGAAAACTAAGGACAACCAATCATGAACAGCCAACGAGGTTTTAAGCTATAGCCAATCGATAATTTCCTTGTTTTGCTTTCCGTTTCTTTCAAGTTTTTCCCAGCTGCATTAAACAGAAGGCTTCTAACCACTTTTGGTTTGTCACTGCCCAATTCCAATTGATTTTTGCTCAAATAAATTCTTAAACTTTTTTTTTTAATCCTTAAATTTTTAATATGCCTCAGTTTATCTTTTAACAACGTTAGCAACCATTCCTCACCCTACACGTTTTCTTGAATCCCTGTGGAGCTGACTGGTACACATTGCATTTCACAATGTGTCAACTGAGTTCATCTAGTAGGAAGAACTGGCAGAAAATTAGAGGACAGGGGCAAGAGAAAACCAAGGGTATTTCTCTCCCTTTGTCCTTGGTCATCATCTTTGGCTATAGCTATATCTCCTCTGGAGATCAATCCCTTGGCTCTGGTAATCCTAATCCTCCCCACTATTTCTGTAGCTGATGCTAATCTTGGTGTTTTCTGGATGCCCTCTGATTGGCTTCTCACAATTCCTGTAAAAAATTTTTTTTTAATTTATTTTATTTAAATACTCTGTAATTTTTATTTTCCTGGTTGTACCTTCATTGACTCAACAGTCATTTTTTTCAGACTTTCCAGTATTAAAATCTACTTTAATATCTCTGATTAAATCATTGTGTCATATTCATATCATATTATATGATATTATGATATCATATTATATGATAATATGATATTATGAATATGACACATCCATATATGATATTATGAATATGACACAAATATAATTAAATAAGGTAGCCAATATATAAAATCTAACTACATCTCCAGTTTTGCTAAATTTACTCCTAAATTGGTAGGACAATGAATCAACATCAGTATGTAATCTACTACAATGACTATCATCTGGAGCATGAACAAGGAGCAAACTAAATTAGCAGAAAGAAAGCTGAAATAATACAGGACTTTTTGGTATAGATGGAAGTCCAAAAATAAATGAATGGATTTAAAAAAAAATTGCTCCAGGAGAAAGGTCTTTTAGGAGAAAAAATGGGGACAATTTTTCAAAGAAAGGTCTCTCTATAAAGCAATGTTTCTCAAAGTATTGTTCATAGACAAACTATATCGGAATCACTCAGGCTGCTTATTAACAATAAATTGTTCCTAGATCTAGTAATTAGAATCTTTGGTGGATGGAATCCAGAAATCTATTTAAAAAACACATTTAGTAAAATAAACAAATAAAACAAACCAAAACAAACAAAAGAGCACAGTCAGCGATTTTTTATATGCATTAAATTTTGAGGGCCATTGCCCTAAAAGGAAAACAGAATCCTATCGGTGACCTGAAATGATTGAGGCAGTAATAATTTGATAGTTGGAACAACACGCATATTTCAGAAACGTAAAAACTTTTTTTTCCATAACCAATAGAGATAATAATCAGTCCCTTCGCCCCATCTTCTTACTGGTCTTCTCAGGACTGCTAGCGATCTTCAGCTGAATTTTGACATGCAGGGATCTTTAGCTGAATTCTGTTATGATTTTGACTAAGATGATAACTAAGTAGTCAAGAGGACAAAGTTTGATCTATAGTTAGGGTTATGTTAGGCTCCATCTTATTACAACAACTAGAACAGTTTCAAGCCCTAGTAAGTAAATATTTGGTTACTATATTGTCTTATCTCCTTATTCACAGAACCTAATACAGTGTCTATAGTAAGTATTTGTTGAAATGAATTCAATTAACAATTTCACTAAACCCTTTCATTTCAAGCCAGTTTACCAGTGGACAGATGAAAACATTTGAGTCTTGTCTCAAGTAGATCATAATTAATAATAGTATTGATTTTATTTCTCCCTAATATACTACCTAAGCCATCATGTTCATTTTCAAGGATTTATATTTCAGCAATTGTTGCCAAGATAAAATTTCAATTTCTGTGAAAACTGTATTGCAAGAAGAGAAGAATTTAGGGGGAAAAAAAAGCAGGAATTTCTCCTTCTTAGAAATCTGCTTTATCATGCCTAGTCAAAATACCAAGTCAGCGCCTACCTTGGGTAAAACTGGAAACGGGGTGAAGTGGCTTTCTTTTACAGTCTCACCGTCCTCTCTCTGCCTTCTTTCCCACCGTCTTCTCTGGATCACCTTCTTTCCACGCACTCCTTCAGTCAAGAAATCTCCTCCTTCTTGTACTCCCACAGTCTTTGTGACCACATCCCTTCTAATGCTGATTAACTCTCCAAGGCCTCCCATTGCCTCCCACCGCCTGGGCCTGGACTTTTTATTGCCATTGTCTCTCAATCTGTTAGTCTCTTCACCTGGGGGCCAAGTGTTCTGCATCTCCTAAAAGGTCCGCTAAATCAAGGAGGAGGGGGGTGGATTAGAGGCCATTCAGAATCTCTCTCTTCCAAATAAAAGAGTTTTTAAAGAGCAGTCACTGATCAAATAGGTCCTCTGGCCAGCCCTGAAACTAAAATAACTACCTCTCTCTCTCTCAATCTCTTACACACACACACAACTTTTGTCTCTGTTTTCCCTTTTTATCCTGGAAAGACCAGCATGGATTTGGGAGAGATGAGGAAGGACTGCATGAACGCAGACTCTAGGTATGGAATTTATAACTGTGTTCTTGTCACTCCTCCTTCCAAATGACTCACCTTCAATGTTCACATAGAGCCAGCTGCTTCAAGATGCAGACAACATCATTTTTTTAAACTCAGTGCCAGGCAATCATGGTTTACAAACTAGTATGAAGTATACAAACTCACCTTACTCAGCTAGATTGGATAAGCTACAACTCTACAGACTCAGCGTATTAAGTTAAAGATTGCTTAAAGTTCCGTGCCAACTCTTCAAAGCCTTCCCTATTTAACTTTCTAGGCAGGACAGGAAGATTTTTAACCCAATCATTTGGATTGTTCTCTTTTCCTCTCAATACCATCTTAATTTCTCTCTTTCAATATTAAATCATCTGTTTTCCATTATTCTTAGTAATAAGAACCTCTGTTTCTTCAGAACACTGGGAAACTGAGTTCAGGGAACCACACTTTAACTGTGTAGATGTTTTCTGGGCATCTACTGAACACTACTATGAGACCTAGTCCTTGTTTCCAAATAGATATAGTCTAGTGGACAGACACATATATAGCTGACTTTATTATAACATGATATGCTATTGTAAAATACCTACCTACCTACGTATCTATATATCTGCCTAGAAAGTAACTAATTCTTCCCAGAGAATTACAGGAAGGTGGCATTTAAACTGAGATGTGAAGAATAAATTAAATTTCACCAGAGAAAGGGGAGAGGTTACTACACAATAAGGAACACTGTGAGAAATAGCACACAGATATAGACAAAAATGACTTGCTCAGGTAAGCAGGATCAATCTGTTATGGGAGAAGTACAAGACATGAATAAAAGAATAAGGAAAGTTGGTATCAAAAAGGTAAAGGTAGGGAATAAAATCTTAAAAAATGCACGCACTTTCTTTTGTAAGGATTTCTGTGAGACTGAATTCAAGGAGATCAGGAAGTTGTCATTATTCATAATGAGATATGATGCAGATCATGGCTACAGAACTAGACAGGACAAAGCAGATCTGATGCTCTTTAGGGAGGTGGAATCTGCCGAAGTTGGTGACCAATGTATCCCGTAGGTTAAAGGAGAAATATGAGAACTTCAACATATCACTGTTCTTAGCAGAGAAATCTATTGCATGACTACTAGAATATATGAGTGAAGGAATGAGTGAATGAATTAATAAATAGAATGAAGAACAGTGACACAGAGATTTAGCAAAAGGATGGGTCGAAAGCAAGTCAAAATTTCAAGAAGGTTAGCTGTGAAATGCTGCAGAGCAGTCAAGTAGAGTAAGGTCAGAAGAAGGACTTGATTAGATTAAGGAAATGATATTTAATTGGATTTTCCTAAAAAGAAGATTATCTCAGGGAACAGAGGTCGGAATTCAGTTTTTTGATGCATTTATGAAAGGGAGGAGGTGGTTCTACCAACCATTGATCATATCAGAAAAAGAGAGTTAAGAGAAAGGGAGAGTATAGATGTTGATATTGAGTGACAGGGATTATATTTTTGGAAGGGGAAGCTTGGAGAGTGATTTGCATATGATGTAAACCGAAAAGGTGTATATTAGAAACCAGGATTGAGGAATATAGTAATAGAATACTTAAGAACGAAGAGAAAGAGACTTTATAATTTTACTGTTGTTTATAGTCTCACTTTTCATATCTCTATCTCTCTGCTTATCTGTCTCTCTCTCTCACACACACACACACATATATACACACACAAACACACACACACACACACAGCTAAATGCATAGCAGGCATTTTCTAACTATCTGTAGATAGACTAATGAGAGGTTGAACAGTTAAATGCCAAGGCAGGAGAGAGGGCACCATTTTCTACTGATACTCTGACATTTCGGGAAGCTTCAACCACACTATTGGAGGAAGAGGAATACTCATAATCATATATTGGAAGTTTAGTAAATATTTTAAAAACCATTTCTGGCAAACTATCAGAGGGTTTTTTTTGGCCACATGCTCAAGTTGAGGACAGCGTCATTTGGGTACTGTCCCCCTAAGTACAGCAATGTTGAATGTGTCATTCCCAATTAAGAGTCTGATACATCATATCTGGTTTTCTAATGACAGTGGATTTTTCACAGGAAGGTAAATGTGACATTCTCATCTGCTGTGCAATTTGAAAGCAAAGTCCAGCTTTCTGGACTTGCTTTTCTCCAGATGCAAGACAATTGGCTCATGGCCCCAAACAGAGGAGACCCAACCCTAGTGGCTTCAAATGTTATTTATCATAAAATTGCCCAGTTTTTAAAATCCTGCCAGGACACTTTATTCGATCTGGTGTCCTTCTGCAACAGGGAATTCAACAGGTTAAATTTGCATCTTGTGAAAAGTGTTCATTTGTTTTAAATTTACCTCCCACTAATTCTGTGGAGTGACCCTTTGTTCTCCTATGAAGCACCAAGGAAAGCAAGAAAATTGGCAGCACAGCTCAGGTAAGCCTGATGCTGCAGTGTTTTCCCTTTTCTTGTTCCTCTTCTATTTGTAGGTAAATAAGCATCCAAGCTCCTGTCTGCAGAATTCAGTCCTAGCTCCCACCACCTTGTCAAACTCTTCAAGGGAAACATTATTGCCTTAATTGCTTAAACCCAATTTGCATAATATGGAGTTCTGACAGCCACAAAAACAGGGATGCAAAAAGGAGATTAACAAGTGAGGTGCACGCTCAGCCAAGCCTGTGCAGTTTGGAAACGGGAGCAGAGAAGAATTCATCGGATGGGTGGGTTCGCTGTTTCATCTGCTCTCTGTCCCTCCCCCCTGCACCTCCTTCTTTCCATCCCACCTTCGGGTTTGTTTGTTTCTCATTTGCATGCATTGGCTCCTAGCATGTGCCTAGACTGTTAATGGCCATTCCCAGCAGAGTCTCCTTCAGGCCCGGGTAAAGCGCAGGCGGCACCAGCCAGCACAGATTTTAAAACAGCCTTGCCTCTTTACACCAAGCTCATCCAAACATTCAAAATGTTAACACTTCTCAGGAAGGCAGGGACTGTGCCTTCCTCATCTTTGTGCTGTAGTGTCTTTTCATAAAACCAAACTGATTTCTCTTTGGAAGAGTCTTGGCGGTCAACTCTTCTCTGTGATTCCCATCAGGACCGTCCTCTGCCTGGCTGCCAGAGTGTCCCCAGCCCCCGGGGCAGAAATCTGTCTGTGCCATTCTGTTCTTGGGAGTACTTCGTGGCTTCCGGTTGCCTACAGGTTAACAGACCCCTTAAAAAAGGCCTCTAATCTATATCCAGTCACCCCACATTACTTTTGTAAAAGGAAAATGTTTCATTTACTAAGGCATTTGCCTAGGAGATACAGAAACGAAATGCAACTGCTCTAACCAGCAGAAGCTCTTCAAGTACCACGAGTTTTGAGGGACTCTTTCCCGCTCCTTCCCCAGACCTTTCCTGAAGACTCTTTCCTGACCAATGAAAAGTGGGACTTACTTTAACCAACTGTGTTGCGATCAACTGACTCATACTATCCTATCCAGGGTGCTAGTTTTTCATCCTTAACTGGCATAAACACCAAGAATTTCCCACCTTCCATTACTTAGAAACCCCTAGCATTTCCCCTTCAGTGAACTACTCAATGAATTTCTTCCCTGGTATTGCCTGGAAAGATGAGAAACAGATCTCCTTCCCGGAGGTCTTTGATTTATTCTCCGACACTTGGAATTCTGTGTTTGCCCTAGCCTCTATCTCTATACTGTGTTTCCCTTCAGCCAGGATACCCTGGTCCCACCCATTCACATCCGTTCCTCATTCTTACTGACATCCAATACTAGTGCCAGTAACTCCTGCTCCAGAGAGACTTTCCTCCTAAATAAACTCCCCTAGGATGCTCTTACTTCTGTCTTTTTCCCTGGAAATCCCCATCTCTTTGCAAGTTATGCATCCAGGCCCTAATCACTGTATGTACATACCACTGAAGTTACCTGAAAAGGAGAAATATAGAAATGTGTTCTTTGTTGCTAAAGTATACAAAACACAATTGATTATTGTATATTGATTTTGTATCCAACCACTTTCCTAAACTATTATTTAGTACTAATACTGTATAAATCCTCTTGTTTCATGTGGGCAATCATATTTTCTACAAATAATAAGAGCATTATTTCTTGCTTTCCGATCTTTGTGACTTTTATTCCCTTTCTTGTCTTGCTGCACTGGCTATGAGGCTTTCAGTGTGATGTTGTGATATGGAATATCTTTGTCTCATTACTAATTTTCAAGGTGATACTTAATTTCACCAGCAAGTATTTTGTTATATCTTTTAGATTTCCTTTATGAGGTAAAAAAAAAAAAAAAAAAAAAAAGGTTTCCTTTAATCCTAATTTATTAAATGTGTTTTTTATGAATGTTTATAAGGTTTTATCAAATTTTTTTCTCAATTACTTTTTACATAAATACCCTCCCCAAATTCCAATCTGTTTTTAGAACTATGCATATTTTTATTTGTTTTTTCCCCCAATGCATACAGTTTTCCAAATTGTTCATATGTGCATGATAACATAAGCACAAAAGGCTCAAACTGAAATATTGCATATACTTTGGTTTCAGTGTATGTGTTCCTGTGTGTTTGGTGAGGAGGGGACTTTGATTTTGGAGAACTAAGAAGAGTTAAGGTGGAGCCCAAAGAAATGTAAACAGTGATCAATGAGCTGGAATTTAGTCCTTAGTTTAGAGCTTCAAATTGAACAAACAGATTTTGGATTTTTTTGAGTCCTCACTTAACAGGAAACTGTTTAGAAATAAATAATATGTATCTATCTGGCTTTAGTGTCCCAGGTTTTATTTGTGATGATGATGATGATGATGATGATGATGATGATTTGGAAACATAAATACATAATATAGGCCAGTAGTAGAGAAAACTTCTAATACCAAATGACTAAAGTCAGAGACTTTGATCAAAAGGCAGTAACCAAGACTGTATTAAGCAAGGCTGACTTTACACTTTGCCAAACCAGAAAGATGGGGAAGCCAAAGGTTTTTAGGGTATTTAGAATAAATACTGAGAATCGAAAGAAAGGATAAAGTAGACTGACCCATCAGTCACACCTTAAATACGGTGGTGGGCAGCAGTGTGCTGGCTTTATGTGTATATGACTGAGTACTTACTAGATGTCCCAGATTTGGGTCTTGGATTTAAAAGAAATAATCAATCTAACAAAACAATGACAAATAGCTTCGGATCATAATGTACGTTAAAGGAAGAGGCTCAAATACCTCTTGTTTAATGAGGACTCTGCCATCTACCAGCCTTTATTTTGAGATACACACAAACAATGAGGGATACCCAGGAGAGAGATCATAGCAGAAGACTTTGGTATTATGGGTTAAACTTGTGTCAGTATTCTGATTGTGCTTCCTCATATGTAATAGAAGAGAGAAGTCAGGTTACAATTGCATTCTGATTGTGATAAAGGCCATGAAAAGAATGCTGAAGGAAGAAGGCTTTTGCCCAATCCAGTGACACAGGGTTTTATTGCTTGCCACAGTTTGCTGAGCAGCCACGAGGCAATTCACAGTCTGGTACTTCTGAAAAATAATGAACCATGTGTACCGTGATATCGAATAAATAGAAGTTGGAATTGAGAGAATGCTTATGATCAGCCAATTGAAAAAATGCACAAAGTTTAGTTCTAGATACAAAATGATCCAGTAGTGATGAAAAACTTACCTTCCAAGCAAATTTTGAGGGTGCTAAAAGGTGAAGGTTTTTCCATTTATGGCAATACCATAATATTTCCTGATAACCATCAGAATCTAAGGAAAAGTCAATTTTAAACAGCATAGAGATGGAAGTAACTGAGGAACTAATCCATAGAGACTGGCATTCTTCTGCGCATATTTACTATGCAATCGCACTTTTGGCATTTATCCTATTAAGGCAGAGATTTAACGTAGAGAATTTTGTTTAGAGACAAAATAAAACTTCGAAGAAACTACAGAAGTAAAATTAACTTCAAAGACACCCTTCTGAGTTGACTAGATATAACAAATGTTTACTTCAGCATTTAATGACCATCTAATGTTTAAAGCTTACAAAAATCAGGGAAACAGATTTCAGAGTTGTCAGTTTATGCAAGTGCTAGTTCCTTGTAGCTTTCTTTCCTCTTTATCGTGTGGGAGATAGTAACCTTGTGTTACCCACCCACCCTCCCACCCATATACTGGGGGGCAGCAGGTTGCAGGGAAACTGACTTATTTGTCTCTTTAAGCACCAAGTTGTGTTGCACTAGTATAACCTGTGTGAAAATATAAAGACTTTAGGTCTCATTAGTAACTGAAAAGGTCCAGTAATATGAGAATTCTCACCGTATCATGTTGTAATTTGTGTGTTTTAAAACCATATTCAAAGATTCTGAAACTTCACTATTACTAATTCTCCTTTTGGAAGAACTGCGGGGCATTTATTTTAAAACATAAAGACTTGGGATGCCTGGGTGGCTCAGTCAGTTAAGCATATGCCTTTGGCTCAGGTCTTGATCCTGGGTCCTGGGATGGAACCCCAGTCGGGTTCCCTGCTCAGCGGGAAGCCTGCTTCTCCCTCGGCCTGCCACTCCCCTTGCTTGTACTCTTTCTCTCTCTCTGACAAATTAAAGCACAGAGACTTTATACTGAAAAAAGACAATGTTAAAATTATTGATAGATCAAGGGTTACAAATTTTAAACATATGAATTCATTCTTAAAGTTTCAATGGAATTTAATGGCAAATTATGATTCAAAATAAAGTTGTTTGCTTTCTGAAAAGCAAAACTTACTGTCATAAAAAGGAAAAAAACAACAACAACAACAACCCCCCCCCAAGTAAATAATTGCTGAGGGGATGCTCTTGGTCAACTGTGAGATGTTCTCCAATATCCATTCTCCCTTTCACCTATAATCAAGTTTTAGCTGGTCTCTGGTCACTTAAGGAAGTCTTTATTCCCCAGTCTTCTTAGAGTTGGGTGCAACCATAAGACCAAATTCTGGTTAATGCAATGTGAAGGAAGGTGATATGTGCCACTTCCACATTTGCACTTTAAATGATTGAACATGCACTGCTTTGGCACTTTTCCAGGAGCCTGCTGCTGCAAGAAGGTGAGAAGGGAAAAAAAAATGTCTGGGTCACAGAGATGGAGGCCACTTACTGAAGATACAAAACCACCCTCATCAAGACTGCTTACTTCTGAGCTATAACCTGACAGAGAAATGATCCATTGTACTTCTGCCACTGTCTTTTTTTTTTTCTTCGTGGTTTATTTGTAATAGACTCTTACCTTGAACCCTAACTAATTCACCTGCTTAGCACTCAGAGAGGTGTGTTTAATTAGAGAAGACTCCTTGAGTGGATTTTGAGGAATATGGTGGGCGTGAATTGTCTATAAGTTGGAGATATCCATATCTATCTATATCTATCAATATAGTGCTACAATAATCAGGATAACCCATAATAGATGGGATAATTAAGTTGATTAAAGAAAAAAAGTTTCACTGAGAAAGTGATAAATAGCAACCAAGATTTTCTCCAATAGGCGAATGGATAAATAAACGAATAAACTAGGGTCTATGTGGACAATGGAATATTATTCAGCATTAGAAAGAAATGAGCTATCAAGCCATGAGAAGACATGGAAGAACCTTCAATGAATATTATTAAGCGAAAGAAGGCAATAACAATAGGCTGCTACTGTGAGTCTAATTATATGACATCCTGGAAAAGGCAAAACTGTGGAGATGGTAGAAAGATCAGTTGTTGCTAGATGAGAATGGGCAGGCAGAGCACAGAGGATTTTTAAAGCACTGAAAATGGTCCCTGTGATACTATAATGATGGATACAAATCATTAGACATTTGTCTAAATGCATAGAAAGTACTCCACCAAGAGTGAACCCTAAGATAAACTACGGACTTTGGGTGATAATGATGTGTCCATGTAGATTCATCAGCTGTAAAAATGCATCACTCTGGTGAGGGATGTTGATAATGGCGGAGGCTGTGCACGTGTGGGGGCAGTGGTTATATAGGAAATCTCTGTAGCTTCCTCTCAATTTTGGTGTGACTAAAAATCCTCTAAAAAAATAAATTCTCAAATAACTCAAAATGTTCATTAAATTGAGTGACTTCTATACGTAAGTTATGCCTTAATAAGGCTGTTTAAAATAAACAGAAACAAATGAAAAAAAAAAAGAAAAAAGAAAATGGTGAAGAGCAAGGCTCAGATGATTGAAGAATCCCAGTCACTCAGCCCTGCTGACAGCTAACAAGGTCATGTGGTATATTTCCCTTCTCTGTACATGTGTATTTCCTACAAAATTTGGAATAAGTAACCAGGCAACAGCTTCTTGTATAGGAAAGTCACTACCTCACAAAGGTGCTTCTCTCTTTTTATTAAGATCAACTATTACAAAATTCTTCTTTAGATAGATCTGAAAGCCACCTCTCCTTAGTCTTTAAGGAGACTAAGTTCAAGTTTTATCTTTAAAAGTAACAAAAAAAATAATAATAATAACTTAATCCTCTTATTATATAACATCCCTTTAAATCTTAGTTGTCAGGTCTCCCTATAGCCTCTTTATTTTTAAATAAACTTCCTCAGGAGTTTTTAACTTGCCCCTTCCCTCCAGGACTTCCAAGCCCACTGCTGTCTAGATCACTCTGTAATGCTCTTCTTCAGTTTGTTGATATTCTTCCAATGTACCCAGAATTGAATGTGCTACTGTAGATACGTCCAGATGAGGACAGAGAAGAAAAGTGATATCCACTGTTCTTATTCTGGGCACTGTACGTCTTATAACAGAGTATAAGGCCAAATTATTTTTTTTATTTTTTGTTTCTTTTATCTGGCAGCCCTTCTCTACTATCTAAAACCAATTACCCTTACATCTTGTCTGAGATGGTATGAGCATGGGAGATTCTAGAAGCAGAGAAACAGAAGGAAAAAAAAAAAAGATTTTAGTAATAATCTAGTGCATGAGTGAAGGGGAAGGGAGAAATACAAGAAACCGTTGAGAAAAAAAATAGTAGGTGTAGTAACGAATTGGATGTGAATAGTAAAAAATAAATAAATGAAATAAATTCGAAAAAAATAGAAAACGTCACTGAAATAACTATGAGTTTCAAACCGGAGATTTGGGAAGGAGTGTTGGGGAGGAGGTATTAGGAAAAGATAGAGATTTTTTCAGTGCTGTTGAAATGTTCACAGCTAGTTTCTGCTTTACTTGATGGGGAAAGGAGAGAAATAAACTACTTTGGAAGGAGATCATGTTCAGATGCAAAGTGGGACAGAGAGAGGAACGTTTGTTTCTCTGTACTGTTCAGAACTGCGATGGGAGAAGAACAGATGGTATGGTGGTTCGGATAAGCACTTAAAGTGAGGCTGTTCTTATCCGAAGCTTATTCCAAACACCCAAGTTTCTTGAATCTGTGATATGACATTGGAAATATCACAATCAGGAAGCTTTCAAATGAAATTTCTGGCACTTCCTGAGGCAGTTGTATTCTCCAAAGACTGTTCTAATTAAGACTCAGGAGATTAATTCTCACTGCTGGTGGCTGTTATGGTATGAGCCCTCACCTTCACCAAACAGATAAATTCATGCAGGTAATTGAGCCAAAACATTTTAATATTGAGCCTCAAGGATTTATGGCTGTTTTCATCACCAGGCCTGTACAGTTCAAGGAACTGTGCTTGAAAAAGCAAGAGCTAACCCTCCACCAAGTGAAGAAACTAAAGAAAGCGTTTATGTTACAGAAGACTGACTGGCGGCATATAATAAAATATATCTGGCTTCAAATTCCATCTCTTCGAACAATGGGTGACTTTGGGCGGGTTATTTAATCTCCTGAGCTCTCATTTTAGAATTTGTTCATAAATGCACACATTCTTGCACTCGCTACTTCCAAATTAATTAAGTGCCTACTATGTTCTGCACCACTATTGAGACACGGCTCTGCTCCAGACAATTTACAGTGTAGTGGGAAGAAGCACATTGGATTACAGTGTTCTCCTTATTTGTTTTAAAGGGTTTTTAAAATATTTACTTGGGGCGCCTGGGTGGCTCAGTTGGTTGGGCAACTGCCTTCCGCTCAGGTCATGATCCTGGAGTCCTGGGATCAAGTCCCACATCAAGCTCCCTGCTCAGCAGGGAGTCTGCTTCTCCCTCTCACCCTCCCCCTTCTCGTGCTCTCTCATTCTCTCTCTCTCTCAAATAAATAAATAAAATTTAAAATAAAATAAAATAAAATAAAATATTTACTTGGTTTCCACGTGCCAAGAACTGTGCTAAACATTTTATACAGTATTTGCTTATTTATTTTGCACAGAAGCACTATGATGATATTAGTATCTTTGATTCCAAATGAGAAAACTGAGGATTAGAAAGTTTAAGTAATATGCCCAGGTTAATACTTGAAATCAGGTATTTCTAAGCCTGGTGCTTCTGTTCCCAACCTCAGTATCGCACTACTTATATCTGCCTAAGTGCTAGATGGGGAATAAAAGGGGACTGGAGGAACCCATGAGGGGCTCCTGCACTAGCCCCTAACCCAGGGAGTAATAATATTTAGTCCACAGGGTTTGGGAAAGGCTTTCATTTCCATAGTGGTCCAGGTGAAAGAAAAGCACACTTAAAAAAAATTTTTTTTTTAAGATTTTATTTCTTTATTTGATTGGGGTAGAGAGAGAGAGAGAGAGAGTGCGCATGAGCGAGCAAGAGCATGCACAACTGCACATCACAAGCAGGGAGAGCTGCAGAGGCTGAGGGAGAAGCAGGCTCCCAGCCGGGCAGGGAGGATCCTGGGATCATGACCTGAGCCAAAGGCAGATGCTTAACCGACTGAGACACCCAGGTGACCCAGGAGAGCACATTTTAAAACTGGGTGCATAGCATGTCTAGTCTTGAACTCTTTGAGCACGGGAAAATGGTACTGAGCAATCTAACAACGCGAGAAAGGATAGGGAATGGGGATCATGTGGTCGTGGTACTCAGGCATGGGAGGCAATTGTGGGAGATTGGGAAGGAAATGAGGAACATGAGTAGAAATCCTTCCTTTCATGTAGTCACCTTCCAAGATTAATAGGGCCCGTTAGATGTTAGAAAGGGCGGACTTACAGACTGTATTTAGGAGAAAGAAGATGCAGATTAATGATGTAATCCCACAAGAAAACAACAGGGATCAACTGTCAACATAGTACCTATGGAGTGTAGTAGATCATAATAGGCTGTATCTGATGAACTCTGCTTTAGAAGGTACAGAAAGTTTCTCCTGGTTATTAGTCATGAGAATATACTCACCATTTTACTGTTTAACTTGCTGCAACACACCTCCCTTATCCCACCACCATGCCCTTCCTGCCAACAGTTTGCCAAGCAAACAGTGTTACAGCACTGAGGTCTTCTCTGTGCCCAGCAGTACTTGCACAGAGTTCATGGATGGCTTTCCAAATGGCTATAGATCCCCCCTGCCCTACTTCTGCTTTCATTTTCAATACCATGTAATCAGTCTTATTCTGCATGGGCTCAAACTTTTTATTGGTAACAGTTTATGCTTCTGCTCTTGAGCCCTAGGAGCAAAAGAACTACATACATTTTAATAGAGTGTCTTGCCCTTTTGCTCTGCCATTTGCACATATGCATGCATGTGTGTATAAGCATGTGTACAGGTGTATGCATAATATGTATATACACTATGTATTATGTGTATGGCACATATACACACACAGACACACAGAAGATAGTTCTAAAAGGAACGAAGAGCCAGAGAAAGAGGGACAATGACAAGAGATGGAGCTGATATTGGAACAGAAGCTAAATGTGGGAAAATATATAATAAAGCATAATTTATCAGTGACTGGAAAAGAGAGGATGGGGACTTTGGGACATTTTGTGCTGCCACGCGTTAGAGAAGGTGGACAGTTCAAAACACCAATTTTTTATTCATATCAGGTATCAGGATTTGTTGTGTCATGGAGCACCCATTATGGATTCTCAGGCATCATATCTTCAGGTGTTTCAGGATTTGTATTTATCAAACTGGAACTGAAGAATGAGATAAGGGATTTCGGGGCCACTTATCTACTGCCATAATCAAGCACAATGGATAGGAAAACAATTCTGACACGGGCAAAATAAGCAGCCATTCTGTATTCAAAAGTGTGTTAAATGGGATTCAGGAAGCACGGTCCCAGTCCTGACCCTGAGATGAAGAAAAAGTGAAACGAGCAGAAAAAAAAATAAAAAATCCGAACATTTATTTAAAATACTGAAAACTGCTTCTTTACACAAACTGCTTCATTTCACCTTAAAACTGGCCTATATAAAAATGTAATTATCCTATTTTATAAACAAGAAAATCAAGGCTCAGCAAGTTAACCTGGCCAAGTTCACAAATCTGATAAACTAACAGAGGCCGCTTTGGGCTCGGGAACCTCAGGATTCCGACGGAGTAGGCAGTTCCTTGGACAAGAGCTGGAGGCCAAGGTGGTGATAAACAGCGGACACGTTAGAAGCCTGAGGGCACAACATCCTGACTTTGTGGCTCTTAACAGCCTGGCCTTAAAGCTTCCACACCCCTGGGCTGACAGACCAAGAGCCACAGGTGCAGAACAAGCAATCTCTGCAATCTTTGCCCCAGGGTAACCTAGAGCTTCATTATCATGTATTTACATTGGGATTTTGACAACTCCCACCGAGATGGGGGGTGTGTGGGGTGGGGGTGGGTGGGTGGGGGAGACACAGTTCCCGCCAGTACGTCTCAGGGCCAAAAACTCCCCCTCCCAACCGGTGGGAAGAGTCTCTTAGAAGATTGGAAACAACCTCAGTTGGTGGGAAATCACCCTAGCAATGACTCATAACCTCTGCAAACCTAAAAAGCAAGACACCCCTAAGCCCAGAGCAGCTGCCACTGCTGGGCCTGCCCGCTCTCCCACCTTGAGAGTGCACTGTTCATAAACTGCTTTGTGCCTGTCACCTTCCTTCCGACTGTCTTTATTTGAGTGCGTATCCTTACGACAATTTTTCGTGGGGAATCCAAGAACCTAGAACTCATTCACACAAAGCAGACTCTGCCACAGGTTGTTACCAAATTACAGCTCTCTCTGCTCTCCCACCTCCTCTCCAATAAGCTGGGGAGGTCACTGAGCCATTCCACCGGTTAAGCCTCCACTGGTTTGCATGTAAAATGAGACAGCAGAGCCGTCATCATCACAGCATAGCACAAATCTTTGCTTTGTGTAACAGACACGGACAGAGTTATGCTGATTAAGACACCAGTAGAGGCCCTGGTGCCTCACCTCTCCACCCCCACTGTGACCCTGAAGAGATACTAAGGGTCATTTGTAACTTGGCAGAAGGCAGTTTACAACCTCTGTGTAACACTGTGTAAACAAGTGTGTGTTTGTGTAAGTGTGTGTATGGGGGGGGTAAACACATTGCACGATGCCTATTTTATTGCTCTTCCTCAAATGACGTTTTGTTCACAGTTTCACAGTGTGGGAATTCATTCAAAAGACAATTAGTAAGCATCTATTATAAGGGGTATCTGCGGAGTTAGTCTCACCTCATTGGGCTCACCTCCATCACTTGGAATTGGAGACTGCTTCTCTTTCTGGAAGAAAGATCCATAAAGACGGGGTTGTACAAGCTCACTGATCTGGGTTCTAGCCCCAGTTCCAACACGAAGCTGTGGGATTTTGGAGTCCTTGTCACTCTCTTGTCATTTATGAAATAAAGGTGATCCCTAAGACCCCTTCCAGCTCTGACATTCTACGATGTTATGCCTATTTTATTAGTTCAAAAAAAAACAAACCAATTAGACACTTTCCTATTTCCATAGTGCTGCATTCTATGGGCTGACAGTTGCCTGCCATGGATGAAATTACTTTTTAATAACTACTTGTTTGGCATTTGTTTTAAATTTTTAAAATATCTCCTTTGAAGAATAAACAGATTTCTGTATCTAGTTATTTATTTATTTATTTATTTATTTATTTATTTATTTATTTTAAAGATTTTATTTATTTATTTGTCAGACAGAGAGAGAGAGGGAGAGACCACAAGCAGGGAAAGTGCTAGGCAGGGGGAGAAGCAGGCTCCCAAGGAGCCTGATGTAGGACTTGATCCCAGGACCCTGGGATCACAACCTGAGCAAAAGGTAGACACTTAACCAACTGAGCCACCCAGACGTCCCTGTATCTAGCTCCTTAAATGTGACTTAGGAAAAGTCTTAAGCTCGTAATCTTCCATTCTAATTTTATTGATTAGACTTCGGGTCTGGGTGTAAAACCTCTGCAGTAAGGGCTATATTTGAGAGTTTTGTGCTATGACTAGTGTGTATTGGGGTGTGAGTCAAGGAGAAGAAAGGCCAATGCACATCATTTTTAGAAGCCTAGGGGTAGACTCTGTGGAGGAATTTAACATCTTCATTACCTCTGTTGCTCTTTTTTCTCACCTTTCATCTTCTCATCCATTTTTGAATAGACTTCTGTAGATAAAAATCCTCTTTTCAAAATATATAAACTACATTAAGGGGAGAATAGTTTTCTTTAGTGTAATAGACTCAATGCAATTCCCACAAACTAAAGGAACTATTAACCTAGATTTGCCTTTATTTTTATTTATTTTTTTTATTTTGAGAGAGAGAGAGAGAAAGAGAGAGAGAGGGAGGGAGAGGCATGCACATGGGGTACCGGTAAGAGGCAGAGGGACTGGGAGAGAGAGACCCTTAAGCAGGCTCTATGTCCAGCATGGAGACCAATCTCAGGACCCTGAGATCATGACCTGAGCCAAAATCAAGAGTCTGAAGCTTAACCGACTGAGCCACCCAGGTGGCCCTAGATTTGTCTTTAAATGTGTAAGAGACAACAAATACTGGACAGATTGAGAATAAAAGGTATATATACAATTTGCTGACACTATAAAACATACAACCCTTTGGACAAGTGATAGAAATTCCAAAATCAGAATGACACCCCTAGTAATATTAGCCAAGAAAGGACAAAAAAATTGTATTCATCCCCTCACCAAATATTTATTAAGCACTTCTATTATGTCGAGAACTGTTTAAATCAGTCAAAAGTTGATTGAAATTTGTCTATGATAATCAAAAATTAGAACCAATCTAAATGTCAAAAAATAAAAGATTGATCTAGTGTGGCACATTAATTTATTCAAAGAGTATGAAGGCACTTTACATAAAACATATGAAAATATGAAAACTACTGAAGATGTTTAGGCAATCATGTTAAATAAAAAAGCAAAAAATAGGGGTGCCTGGCAGGTTTAGTCAGTAGAGCATCTGACTCTTGATCTTGCGATTGTGAGTTTGAACCCCATGGTAGATGTAGGGATTACTTAAAAAAAAAAAAAAAACAAAGTTGCCCACTAGCATCTCAACCATGTAATATATATGGTCACATGGACATTGATTTGAAGGAAATATTTTATTTTTATTTTTATTTTTTGAAGGAAATATTTTAGAAAGTAAAACAATTTTTATTAAAGTGGTGATGTCGTTGCATCATCCTTTTGAAGATGGTGTTTAATATCAATAGCATAGTACCTTTGTTCAACAATAAAAAGGAGCTTCATTCCCTAATTACACTTTGTGTGAATGTGATGGCATTTAACTACATAAGAGGCTTCTTAAGGTTCACGGTGATTCCAGTCCCACAATGTGGCTGCCTGAGGTCTGACACGACGTGTGTACCAACTGCAAAGAAGATTGTATAACCCTTTGGAAACTGCTGATGCTTTCAGCTCTAATTCTTTCTCCAGGGGGATATCTGAAAGTAGCTCCTTTGCTGATTTCATAAATTTTCATTTTCAAACTTTTCCCTTCAGTCTCTTTCTAATGAACTTTCTTAAAAAAAAAAAAAAAAATCCTTCCTGAAGTTTCATGCTGTAGTACTACCCGTGGGTATGATTCCCCATGTGAGGATGTCAAACTTAATTAGATTGTTCTCTGTGTTACTTAATGACTCACCTAGGCTTACGAGTCCAAGATCATAACCTCGCTACTAGGCTGCCGAGTTAGCTATTTCAAGGAACAACTATTAGTATGATCCCATCATAATTATTTTAAACCACGCCTAGAAAATAATAAAAATAGTAATGCTCACTTAATTAGACCCTTCACCCAAGGATATCCAAGCATTTTACAAGATTTCTTTATCAGTCATTTGCATAACATCCTAGAAGCAGGTAAGCAATATTAAAAATCATACTTCTAAGAGCTTCTTTAAAAAAATATATAGACTCATCCTCAGTTCCTTCCTTTTCTGCTTATAACTTTTCAACTTATTTGAAGATTCCAATGGAATCTGACAAAATGATACAGAATCCGGAACTAGATAACACAATAAACATTTGATTTGGGGGGGAAGGCAAACAGATAAAGAGGATGTGTTTTTCTGGATCCAAAAATGTTCCTTTTCTTCTGAAAATCTTCACAGCCTATACACTTTCCTGTTCCTCACTGATCATACTGACCTATGAAGTGCCTACAAATATGTAATCAATGAAGCAACATGTGATGGAAATTCTGAGACCTAAGCTAAAGCCCTCTCTATCTTACAGAAGTCAAAATGCACAAAGGAAAAGGCAACCTTATATCCCTGTGTGAGAGCCATTCTCCTTTCAGCCTATTTGGCTTGAAGAGACACTTGTGAGGTCACATTGCTCGGTGATAGTGCTGCCAGCCCTAGAATGATTGATTCCTAGGAACTTGCTGTCTATCTTTTTTACCACCGTATACCCAGAACCTGTGATAGTATGTCTTGCCTATAGTAAGCCCTTAGTATTAACCTGTATTTATTGAATGAATGAATCTACAGTACTTTTGATTTATGGATCACAAACAGATTTTTTTCAGCTTGTAATTTAAATGCTTTGCCCAATGAATAGACCTTGAGAGTAATTTGAACAAGTTGGCTATAAAGAGTATTTTAGAAAATATTTGGGGTAAACTCGAATATGTACATGTAGTAAATACACTAATGGCCCCCAAAAAGATAAGCTCAAGTCCTAATTCCCATTACTTGTGAATGTGACCTTATAAGAAAATGGGTTCTTTGCAGATATAATTAAGAATCTCAAGATGAGATCATCCTTTAGGTGGCCACTGACTAGTGTTCTTAAAAGAGAAGACACAGAGAGAAAAATAAACCACACAGTTAAGAAGTCCATCTGCAGACAGAGACAGAGATTGGAGCTATCCCTTCACAAGCCAAGGGACTCCTCAAGCTAATAGAAGCTAGAAGACAAAAAGGAGGATTCTCCTTTAGAGCCTTCAGTGGAAGTGCCTCCCTACCACACCTTGATTTTAGACTTCTGTTCTCCAGAAGTTTGAGAGAATAAATTTCTATTGTCTTAAGCCACCTAGTTTATGGTAACTTATTGTGGCAGCTCTAGAAAACTAATACAGGCCTTTTAATAGAGGGTATTAAGAAAGAAAAGAATTATTGCTATTTGTGTTAGGTGTAATAATGGTACTGAGGCTATGTAGAAACAGATTTTGAAGTTAAAAAGTTTTTAGAGATGAAATAGATGTTATCTTTAATTGACTTTAAAATACATCATCCAGATATAAATGATGTGACAAGATGATAATAATTGTAGAATCTAGGAATTGAATATTTGAGTATTTACTATATTATTCTATTATTTCCTGTGTATTTGAAAATAATAAATAAAATGCTGAAAGTAAACACTTCCTCAAGCTGTCTTATATCGTGATGTTTAGTTCTTTAAAATAACAATCAGTTCTCCAAAATAGACACTCAATTTTACAAATCATCTTCCAATGTCTAAAAGAAAGCTCTAATCTCCATAATTTTTCCTTCTATGCTGTGTGTGACTGGCTTATTTAATCTTTTCACAACTCTGCCCTAGGCATCTAGCTGTCTAGCTTTCAAAATCAAATTGAATGCTCTTCATGATACCTCTTCAAATTTTTCTTTTTCTCAAGTTAAAATCATTGATTCAACTAGTGAACAATCTTCTATCTCCAATTCTTCCCCAAAACTTCACAAACTGCTGTACAGGACAGCCACTACAAATCTCCACACCCCTCCCCCTTCCGTTAAACATTAGGTGCTAAGCTGGTGATTGTTCTCATGCTTCATGGTCAAGTCCCCTCCTCCGGTGATAGCCTGTCTCCTCAGCTTCTGAACAGAGCTGATTGTCTAACTCAGAGGGATGAGATCAAAGTTTGACAAATTGCCATTTACTTCACTTCTACTAGAAGGTGATCCCAGCAAATGAAATTTTCTTTCTAGTATTCTTTGGTTCTCTCTCATCCCGTTGCTGATCTTTGCTAGAGGGACAGAGTAGTCCATTTGCTTTATTTTATCACCAGAAACTGTTATAATTATCTTTCAGGGACACTATCCTCTGGCCAACAGAACATGTCTTTCTTTCGGTCCCTCAAGGCCCCAGTACCACCATGGGTATTCCCTTGTTTAGAGAGAGCGACATCTATTATCAGCTGTTCTTCATCCTTTTATGGCCCATATCCTTGCAGAATTACATATTAGATGACTTAATCCCTTTAAGGGTTATTCTGTTTTGTGTGTGTAATATGGATATATCACAGTTGGGATTCATAAAGTGCATGGCCGTTATTATTATAATAGGAAGACTACTTCTTCCTACCTGTCCTGCAGTAGATGCTGAGGAATTAGGCCCCACAAATCCCCCCTCCCACCCTATCCCATCATACTATACCACCACAGATTCGTCTTTTGCAGCCATTCCTTCCTTCTCCTTCCATTCTATAACAAATTTAAGTCATGGATTATTTTTTCCAGAAGCATGCAATCAATGTTTTATCCTGATAACTTCTATCACAATTATAAAGGAATTAAAAGGGTCCTCCTTGAAAAGGAAATTTGGGAGACACCTGGGTGGCTCAGTAGATTAAGTGGCCACCTTCAGCTCCGGTCATGATCCCAGGGTCCTGGGATCGAGTCCTGCATGGGGCTCCCTGCTCAGTGGGAAGCCTGCTTCTCCCTGTCCCTCTGCCTGCTACTCCCTCTGCTTGTGCTGTCTATCAAATAAATAAATAAAAATCTTAAAAAAAAAAAAAAGAAAAGGAAACTTGGGTTTGCCATTCTGCTTCAAGTTCATATAAAACCAATCCCCGTTCACAGTGAGGTATCGAAATCATCACCAGATCATGTGTTTAGGATTCATGAAGTGACTTTACATTATGAATGTCTTCCAGTATAACCTATACACCGGCTTGTAAATTACACTTATGTAGGGTCTCTTGCACTGCTCTTCACACAGGTAGAGTCTTCTCATCTTTCTGGTCTCAATTTAACCACTCCTTGGAGAGGTCTTACCTGACCACCCAATCTAAGGCACATCTCCCAGGCATATTTGTATCATAATGCTAACCAGATTATGCACTTATACAGTATTTGTGGGTTGAAATTTACTTTCCTTACTTGGCTCAAAGCTCCATGTCTATTTTCTTCATTACCATAAACCTAGCATAGCACTAGATACACCACATAAATATGGTTAATAACTATGTGTTAAATGGATGAGTATAGCATTCATTCAAAGCCCAGCTTTACCCTGTTTAACTGATGTCTGATATATATCTATTTTAGGCCCAAGCTATTTTCCTTTCATAACTGCCACCCTATTTATGAATTTTATGGGTGACAGCTCACATATGAAAGAGACAGCCCCATTTGGCATCTATTAAGTATTGAACAATGGAACTGAGAGTTGATTCACATTTTAAAGGGTCATAATTTTCAACCACAAAATTTTGCCTATCAATCCAATAGCTGTGATTTTGAAAGTCTTACCAAAATTTAGTCATGTTGGTACTGTTTCAAAGGAGACTGTAGAAAAAGCATTCTATATTCTATAAATTCATATTAATTATATAAAACGGTATAGCTATGTTTGTGCTAATTTTTGTTTGCTTGTTTATTCTTGGGAAAAGTAGTATAAGTCAGTCCTAAAATATAAAATATGGGATGCATAAGTTCAGTAGAGTCTGCCTTCAAAAGAGAGAGAGCATCATTCATGTTAGTTTCTCTAAATTTGGTTATGGTTGCTGTTATTGTTTGAATCCTCTTTTTTTTTTTTAAAGATTTTATTTATTTATTTGACAGAGAGAGATCACAAGTAGGCAGAGAGGCAGGCAGAGAGAGAGAGGGAAGCAGGCTCCCCGCTGAGTAGAGAGCCCGATGCGGGGCTTGATCCCAGGACCCTGAGATCATGACTTGAGCCGAAGGCAGAGGCTTTAACCCACTGAGCCACCCAAGTGCCCCTGAATCCTCTTTATTGCATGTGGGCCATAGATTTTCCTACTCAACAAAACTCTTCTTGAAGAGGTTGCAAAGTGCTAGAGAAGATATCCCTTCAGAAAAGCACTTGCGATGGTATCTGATGACGAATCGGTGTTGCCAAGACTAATATTACATTAATCATTAGTATCATTAGAATAGTTACAACTCAGGCACTGGAATCAGATGGATCTGGGTTGAGTGAAGTTTTCTCCCTACTAATCATGTCACTTAGGGCAAAGTCTTGAGCTCTCCAAGCCTCACCTTCCTTTTATGTAAAATGAAGGTAATTATGCTATGTTACCTAATAGGGTGATTGAATGGGCCCCAAAATTGATTAGTCCAACACAGGATAAGTATAAAGAGTGAGTATTCAATTAAATGATAGCTACTACTATCACTGTGATTCTCATATCATTGCTTTGTTGCTGTGATAGCAGTGGTGATCGCTTTGTTCTTGTGAAGTGTGAAAACAATGTGGCAAAATAAGGGAGGTCAATTCTAAGTGCTGTCATACAGAAAACATATCAAGTAAAGCAAATGTGGGTACCATAAGAAAACTAGTTTGGATTCTCAAAAGGAGATTAACATTAATTCCCTCTTCACTCATGAAGGAAGCTGGGGGCATTTGGGCAAGCAGCTATTAAGTAACCCATCCATGATCTCCTACAGGCTCTTTCAAATGGTAAATTGAGGAACCACTTGGGAAGTATCAACTCCACCATGTTGCTTCAGGGATTAGTGAAACCATCTGGATTAAGAAAGTAATAAAAATGTTTGATAAATTCAAATCCAAATAGATGTCATGTTTCATAAAAATTTGAATAAATTTAGCAATTAATTTTCTCTAAATTTTGTATCCTGCTTTGTAAGCTTTCTCATGGAAATTTCACAAACAAAGGATATTAAACCTTCTTTTGGAAGTATTTTCTTGGGGAGAATTATAGTCTTTTTCTGCAAGATTAAGATATTCAGAGAAAAATTAGCGGAAACATTTGCCTTTCTCTCACATCCTCAAGGAAGAACACAAGATTCATTTACTTATTTAAGGAAAACAAAAGGAAATCTAAAAGTTATATCCCCAGAGTAGTTACAAATAAAATCTAAATTCGGATCAATGTTAATACCAGAGAGGTAAAATTAGCTGGAAATTCCTGCTTATTTTAAATTTTGTTAGGCTAGAGATAAATTGCTATACGGATATGACTAAGTTACATTCCTGATTACCAATTAGTACTAGCAATTGCCAATATACAAAGCATGTATTCCAAAATTTCATTTATAATTCAGTCATATAGAACTGGCAACACACTTTTCCCATAGAAACACTTTCATAATTTGTGGTTAAGTTCATATGTAAGGCTACAAATGCTACTTTTATGTAAAATCATTTTGAAGTATTTTACATCTACAGAAAGAAACTAATTAATATCATTTTTCAATAATAACAATAGAAGTCTAAATTGGAATAAAAAGTATTATTTTATATTTATTTAAAATTTCATGTATGAGAGAAATGATGGTAAAACTTAAAAGGGAAGAGAGCTGTGCTCTCTTTGGTAGAGTTTCCAAACAAGGCATAAATAAGGGCATCTTCAAGGACTTCAGAGGTTATTAGGTAAAATTCTCTCTTTCCCTAAATAATTTTGTATCTTACAAATGGTACAGGTGGGTTTTCAGAACCATATTTAAATATTATCAGATATTGACTAAAAAATGTAAGGGAGAGAGAAAAAGAGAGGATAACCCCGATTTACAAGGAAATGGGGGTGTGGTGTGGGGTGGAGATTTTAAATAAGCATATAGAAATGTCTGGAATCAAAGGAGATTGCCTGGGAGGAAATTTTTGAACTGCATGCAGAGAATGATAAAGATGTAGAATTGTGTATAATCCTTTGGCAGCAAATTAAGGAAGTTTTGGGGCAGAAATAGGGGCCTACTTGTTCTATGAGCTGTCTACAAAGTGGCAGGGATGTTTCTTTGTGACACTTTGGTTGACAATCAGAGAACACACACACACTGCATGAAGAAAAACACTCAGAAGGCTCTGCTCTGGTATACTTATTGAGCCTTTCAAGTTTGCAGGGAGAACACTTTTGCTTATCTTTACCGGGTTGATACGCAAACCTTCTGAACTTACAAACACTCAACTTTAGCCACTCCTCTCCAGCCATGAATTAGGTATTGGGTTTTAGCTTTTTAGCATGTGATGAGACTGCTCCCTAATTAATAGGACAAAAACAAAACAGGTGGGGAAAAGGACACTTGATACTATATTCACACACACTGTAGCGCTATGCTATTGCAGCTCTTTTTGTATATTTCACAATTTGTTTGATTTCTGAGTTTCCTATCAGACAGTAGGCCTAGTGGGAAGTCCAGAGGGACTCTATGAATAACCTCTCCCCTGTAATGCAATAGCGCTGTCCCTAGTCTGGGGGCTATGTCACCTTCAATCAAACAGTGGCTCAATCAGTGTGAAGACAGCCTTCGTATTGTTGCCATAGAAAAGTTTCTCCTTTGTGACTAAGCCTTTTCCAGCTGTTGAGATGTTCACCAATTGCTGCCTCAGCTCCTTGGAACCCACTCGGCTTGCGTGCGCCGATGCATTCACTGTACTAGTAATTAATGCCGTTAGCTTTGTAATTAAAAAAAAAAACTTTCTGCCTTTATACTCAGGGTGATAATGCTTCAAGTAAAAATTAATTAAAATGAGATGAATTGCCTTCAGTTAAACGAAATGGAAAGAGAAAGGGAGGGGTAAAGGGAGGAGGAACCTGACAAAGAGTTTGTAGCCTTATTAATGAAGCAAACTGAGGAGGCTGGGCTTGAAATTTTCTCCTGATTCTTTTTCCTTTGCATTACATCGGGGTTAATGGAGCCAAAACTATCAGCTGGGGAGGGAATACAAAGAAGTTCCACTTTTCCTCGACTTGACTGTGGGTCACTCTGAAGACCACAAATATGAACGCCCATGTTTGTTCAAGTCCCCCTTCAATTTTCCCATATTGGTCTGTTTAAGGTAATGGGCTGTGAAATTGGCTTTTATATTATTATTAATTAGATCTGATGTCTGATTTTTTTTTTTAAACAACTTGATGCAGTGAAAAGGTCTGGTTCTTTCTATAGGACAGAGTCCTGACACACTCAGTCACTGATTATAGCAGGGCAGGCGTGAGAAAACGTACTCCCTCCCTTCCTGAACCATAGGCCTGGTGAGACACAAGTTCTGCATCTTCCGCTCTCCCAATACAGGGCATGCAGGAGGGTGAAAAACATTACCCATGTCTTCCATGAACTGATACACTCACTAGAAAACCAAAAACTTAAGTTGCATAAACTACTTATGAGTGCTAAAGGCTCTGACACTCTGAGTGAAATAAATGCAAGTCTATCTGAAGAGAACAAGGCACATTGGTCTGGAGAAGTCAGTAGCGACTTCGTGGAGAGAATGAACCAAAGGGGGAAAAAAGGCAGGAAAAAGGACACAGTTAAGGAAGAAAAACTTTCACCAAGGCTGAGAACATATAATTTCTATATATCTCAGTCATCAGTCAAGAGAGGAAAAAACATGTCAGCAGGTAAATGATGCTAGTATTTCTCAAGCACTCTGGGAGGCTTTTGTAGTCTAACAATATGTAAAAGACTCTTTTGGTTCTGTTTGGTGTTCTACAGATTGTCACACTTTGAATATTCTACCCTTTTAAGCCTTCAGTCTCTGATATGCCTTCCTTACATTTTCAGCCAGAGACACAGTTTGTAGATGGAAATCGTTATATGGTTCATCTTTCAAGGTTAGGGCTCTAGTCTTCGTGCATGAACTAAGCACATTTAGAGAAATATACATTGAACCAACAGCTCTCCGCATGAGTTTTGAAATTAGTACAAGAAGAGCTGCTGGAGAGCCTTCAGATCATCTCCCGTAAGTACTACATATAGTCCTCCAATTCCACAGTCATCCCATGTTTGGGCCCATTTCACTAGCATTGCCAGGTAACAGCTTTCCAAGAAATTGGTAGTAAGCGTGACCATATGACTTACTTCTTCAACGTCTGTTACAGATTATAAAATTAGATTCCTTAGACTTAAGAACGAAGTTGACATTCTCTCAGTGAAGCCATCTGTATTTGTGCAAAGGGAATTTGTAAAAGTCCCTTCAACCAAAGATGTTTAGAGAAAAAATGTTCACTTGGTCCATTCAATATCTAGATGGAAAGCTTGCTGACAATCTATTGAGTCCTACAGAAGCTGCCCAGATGCTTTATAAAGGTCTTGGCTTGGTGAAGCATCTAGTTTCCAAGTGAGAAAAATCAATTACTGGTCTAGCTAGCTTAGCTCGAGAAAGAGATGGTCTGAAGAGCTTTTTTTCCCCCCTCTTTTTTTCCTTTTCTTTTCTTTTCCTTTCTTAAGCAGCAGGGTAGATGTGCTACCTGAGGCAAGGAAGGTCCTGAGTCTCAGATGAGCATAGGTCTTAAACACCAAGAAAGTAGAGTTGTTAGGTTAAATGAAACTAGCTTAGGCCTTTGACGGATGTCAGGTGGCCTCGGAGCACCTGCTGAACTACACAAACCAGGGAGAGGCCTGTAGCAACTGGAAGCATCCTTTTGCTACATTAGCAAACAAATTAAAAAGCATAAGACTTTTGTTTACCCCATCTGCTTTTCTGATGTATGGGCTACTGTCGACTTGGGTGGCATTGACAATGGTAAAGTACACAGTTGATTCTTTTTCTAGCCTTCTTTAAACATTCCTTAGAACCCTGTAGAAAGGAAAACGGCCATTCAGAACATCTGAGAGCGTGCAAGAAAAAAATGTGCGGCAACATTTTAATTAAGAAACTACGGACTAGATTATATTTATGATAAGAAAAGATGGACCTTGGAGTAATGAAGCAGTGTGCAGAAAAACGGGTCGGAATAGAAATTATAATACATTCCTAGTTTAAGGTGAATTACTGATATCCTGTGACCTCTATGAATTCCATGTTGCAGCTCAATTTGTAACGGTCACATGGTTTACCTGATTCTCACTTCCTAGTTCCAGAAGGCATAGCAACATGCTCTGTGAGCAGCAGAGAATTCTCCTGCTGACTGTTTGTAGATTCTCCCCTTGAAGTTCTGGACTTACAATCTGGTTGGAGCAAAGAACTGCTGACTGGCAGCTGGCACCTGGACAACTACTGGCTGGGGTCCTTTAAGGCTTGGCTCTTAGACACAGTGAGAGCAGAGATCTGGGAGCTGGATGCACTGGACACGAACCCTCTCCACGCACACTCTCCCTGTGATAGTTCAGTCTTCTTCTGCTGTGGATGTTGAACAGGGGCTTTTCTTAGGTGTTTACAGGTCTGATCACAGACCCCATGGATTAGAGAATATAGGCTCATTCATTTTTCACTCATGAATTTCTCTTGGGGCTTGAATGTGAGGAGAAAGAAGAAAGAATGAAAGGGAATACACAGAGAAAAATACATGAAATGCCCAAATGTTGCCTGATAGGATAAAAAGGTGGAACTTGTCAAAAAAACAACCATGGTGAAGGGCATTGTGGCCAGCTTTACGACTCCATTCATTCATTTAAATAAGAAATCCCGGGGCGCCTGGGTGGCTCAGTGGGTTAAAGCCTCTGCCTTCGGCTCAGGTCATGATCTCAGGGTCCTGGGATCAAGCCCTGCGTCGGGCTCTCTGCTCGGCGGGGAGCCTGCTTCCCCCTCTCTCTCTGCCTGCTTCTCTGCCTACTTGTGCTCTCTCTTTCTCTATCAAATAAATAAATAAAAATAATAATAAAAAAAAAAAACCTCAACCACAGAATTACCACCAAAGCTGATTGCATTAGTCCTGATGGAACAGGCTATTAGAAAAGAGAGAAATCTTATTCTAACTGTGTTAACTGAAAGATAACAAAAACAAGGCCTCTTCTGAAAAATGAAATTTATCTTTTCTTCCACATCCCAATTTTTAATTCTTTGCTCTTGAATTGAGGACACAAGTACTTGGATTTCTTGATATTGAAAATGGAAACAGCTATTTTTTGCAAAACTTTTTTTCTATCACTTTCAACTCTGAAGTGTAATACACATCCCAAAATTACGTTTCATGGAACATGTGGGTTCTTTGGGATATGTTTGGGATATTTTAGATAATAATATGCTCTTTGGAAATTCACAGTCCATGCAAACATACTAAAGTCTCTGAGATGTCCTGTAGAAAAAAGGCTTTTAATTGGTAGCCACCAAACTTTTTTTTTTTTTAAAGATTTTATTTATTTATTTGACAGAGAGAGAGAGAGATCACAAGTAGGCAGAGAGGCAGGCAGAGAGAGGGGGAAGCAGGCTCCCTGCTGAGCAGAGAGCCCAATGCGATGCTTGATCCCAGGACTCTGGAATCATGACCTGAGCCGAAGGCAGAGGCTTCAACCCACTGAGCCACCCAAGCGCCCCATGTTGTTTATTTTTAAAAGATTTTATTTATTTATTTGAGAGAGAGAGTGAGAGAGAGAGATCACAAGAAGGGGGAGGGTCAGAGGGAGAAGGAGACTCTCCACAGAGCAGGGAGCCAGATGCAGGACTGGATCCTGGAACTCCAGGATTATGACCTGAGCCGAAGGCAGGTGCCTAACAGATTGAGCCACCCAGGCACCCTTCAACCAATATATATATTTTTTCCACCAATATATTTTTAATGAAACACAATTATGTTTCTGCAGAACAAATATTCTAAGAGACATGACTAGGGACATGCCATGCCATTATCGTGCAAAGAACACAGATGACTACTCAAGTAGGCCAATGTTCAAGTTTTTGTTTTCCTGTCAAAGTGTGTCCTTACTAACTTTAAAAATCATACATGCACATGCATGAATGCATAGAGAGGAAAAGATAGAAGGAGAAAGGGAGGGGGAATGAAGAGAGAGAGAGAAAGAGACTCTGAGACAGAGACAGAAAGGAGAGATAGACAGAGATTGATTTTGCCCTAAGCCTTAAATAACTTAGTCTCCAAATCCTCGTTGTTTTATACATCAATAAGGTGTAGAAGTAAAAAAAAAAAAAAAAGGAAATGACATTTGAAGATCTATGCATCACTCATTTTTAAAGTGTACATTATAGGGGCACCTGGGTGGCTTAGTGGGTTAAAGCCTCTGCCTTCAGCTCAGGTCATGATCTCAGGGTCCTGGGATCAAGCCCCACATCGGGCTCTCTGCTCAGCAGGGAGCCTGCTTCCCCCTCTCTCTCTCCCTACTTGTGATCTCTCTCTGTCAAATAAATAAATAAAATCTTAAAAAAAAAATAAAGTGTACATTATATATGTTATTTCATGAAGTTACTAGAATATTTATTACAAAATCATCTTTTTCGCTGAAGAGATCAGAATAAATCCAAGATGTGTCCTTACTATGTAGACAGTAGTATACCTCCGTGTTTCCTGTGATGTTGATATTCTGTTTTTACATTTAAATTAAATAAAGGACTGAAGAATAAATCGTGTATGAATTATTTTAATCTAGTTACTGTGATGGTATTTAGACTAAAATGTATCTTCCTTTCCAACTTTTAGATCTTACCTCCAAACACCACTTTTTTTTTTTTAAAGATTTTTTTATTTATTTATTTGACAGAGAAAGAGAGAGATCACAAGTAGGCAGAGAGGCAGGCAGAGAGAGAGAGGGGAAGCAGGCTCACTGCTGAGCAGAGAGCCTGATGCGGGGCTCGATCCCAGACCCTGAGATCATGACCTGAGCCAAAGGCAGAGGCTTTAACCCACTGAACCACCCAGGTGCCCCACCAAACACCACTCTTTTACACATGAGTCAACATCTGTGAAAACACCAATAGGGACATAGTAGGTGTTCAGTAAATGTTTGTGGTGTTTTTATTATTAAAGTTATTAGTGTATCTGCACACCACTTGTGTTTCTCCACTCTGTACTGATCATCATCAAAGAACTAAGAACAAGTGGAGCCCAATTCACTAGTAACTAGAATAAAGGAAGACTTGCTTTTTTGTGAAACATCACTTTTTTTTATTTTATTTCCCTTTAAAATATACTTTTATTTTTCTCTACTTGGTTTATAGATATTTAATGTTATTAATTTATGATTTTATTTTATTTATTTTTTTTTATTAATTTATGATTTTAAATCTGCTGTTCATTTTCTTTAAAACACACACACACACACACACACACACACACACACACAAATGACCCAAGTTGTACTAGTCAGAAGGTTGGGAAAAGCATTCATTCCCAGCTCATTAATGTATAGTATAAGGGCTAAGCTTTCTTGTTTTGTATACCTATGTTTTGAAATTCACATCAAATCAAAAAGAAAAGAATACTATATACTAAAAAAAAAAAAAAGAAAAGAAAAAAGAAAAAGATTCTCCATGCCCCTTACTAACAATGCTGACCTTCATTTTGACCCTCACTTCATGCTGGGGCCCACCTTGATTTCACTTGTGAAATGCTAAACCACATAACATTAAGTAATGGCTTTTTTATAGCCCCCAGTTATTAAATAAGTAAGATAAAAAGCATCCCCCAAGATCATAAGATGATAGCAAATGCATAATTGTAATTGAACAAGCTACTGAATGCTATTTAAATGCTTAGTTAACACCTTTTGGGCTCACACATTGCCTTTAATGTTATAGTATTTGGAAAAGGTCCATTGTTTAAAGTTTTTTTATCTTTATAGATTTGAATGAGAAACAACATATGAATTCAAGAAATATTCAGAAAAATTTTCCTTTGAGCTACACTTTGATATGTTACTTCACCTACATGAGCCTTCGATTCTTTATTTGTAAAGCAAAAGAGTTATACTAGATGATTTACAACGTTACTTCCTACTTCAAAAATGCTATGCCTTTACAATTTAAATAATATATATTTTTTCAGACATAATATTTGCCATTTCAAAATCTGGTATGTAAAAACTGAAGACACTAAAACTACTTTCTGATGGTAACGTCAAAAACAGTCCTACATGAATAAAATTTAGTAGGAATACAAGGCCTAGTCCTATCTTAACATATTATTAAATCCACTCTCCAAGTGTCTGCCTTCTGCTCAGGTCATGAGCCTGTAGTCCTAGGATGGAGCCCTGGATCACACTCCCTGCTCAGTGGGAAGTCTGCTTCTCCCTCTGCCCCTCACCCTGCTCATGCTCTCTCTCTCTCTCTTACTCTCTCTCTCTCAAATAAATAAAATCTATTTAAAAAATCCACTCTCCACTCTTCCTCACAAAGACTCAAGCAAAGGTGAGCCTAACAGCAGTATCAGTAGCAACATACAAATCCTATAACTAGGGTGTTCCATTTATCTTAATATGTGTAACTCTTTGTTCAATGCACTGAAAAGTACATGAAACATCCAAATCCATAGTGGTTTGGTAAATTTTACTCTTTGTTTTCTCTCCTCTTTTGCTTAACCTCTATGGTGGCAATGCTAATAATTGTTGATAATCATTGAGCAAAGCAGAAAAATAAAAGGAGAGCCAGAAGCTTTGCCATTTATACAAGGTAATGAAGTATGCAATGGAACACTTAGCACAGTGCCAAGTATATGAACTTCATACATGTCTCCTGACCCAATTAATACACAGTATTGTAATTACAGGGTATCTATTTCATTCCCTTCATTTATACTCACCATCATTTACTAAATACTCACACTAGCATTTAGTCCTCACAAGAAACCCTAGAAACATTGTTAGCCCTATTTTATATATGAAGAAGCTGAGATCTAAAGAGGATATGTGGCCAGAGGTCACACAACTCACTGACCAGGATTCAAACCCAGGTCATTTAACTGTGAAGCCCACGGTTTTATCACTGCGTAATTCAACAACATACTAAACCAAGTTCTCATGTGTGTCTTAGAATTGATGGAGGGACAGGGTATCAGGTGGCTCACATTTAAAGGCCAGTCCAAATAACCTCCTCGAGCAAGGTTTCTCAGCCTTGGCACTATTGACATTTTAGGATGAATAGTACTTCCTTGTGAAGGACAGCTGTGTACATTATAGGATAATTAACAGCATCTCTAGCTTGTACTCACTAGATGTCTTAGTGAAGCACTTCCTTCACCAAGATGTAACAACCAAAATTGGTTCTAGACATCACCAACTATTTCCTGGGGGGTAAACCATCCCCAGGTTCTAGAGGAATGATGGCTTTACCATGACCACCTGAGTAAGTGATCCCTGAAGGGGTTCGATACTTATACCTGGCCTTCTGGGGCCTGGATCTTCTAGTTCTCTCCTACCAAGGGATTAGCTCCCTCAAAGGTTCACTAAACAACATAATGTTTCCGGCCTTCACTAAGCTAATCAAGCTCTTTTGATCATGGCAGCATTATTTTGATCCTGCCTGCCATTTTTGAAAAATGGTTAAGATTCTAGAACAGAAGCATAAAATCGCTGTAATTTTGAGAATATTTTTCTGAATTTTTTACTATCCCTGCATAATTGTGATCTGCTTCAACACAGATGGGCCTGACTTAAGATGATTTTTTGACTTTACAATGGTGCATAAGCAGCAGACATTCAGTAAAAACCATACTTTGAAGTCTGAATGTTAATCTTTCCGTGGGCTAGTGGTATGTGGTAGGATACTCTCATGAGGCTGGGCAGCAGCAGTGAGCTGCAGCTCCCGGTCGGCCGGGTGGATCGTGAGGGGAACGACCGATACACTTACAACCACTCTGGACCCACACCACCATTCTGTTCCTCACTTTCAGTACAGTGTTCAATAAATTACACCAGATATTCAACACTTTATCATAAAATAGGCTTTGTTTAGATTATCATGCCAAACATTTGGCTAATGGAAATGTTCTGAGCCCATTTAAGGTAGGCAAGGCTAAGTTATGACATTCAGTAGCTTAGATGTATTACATGCATTTTTGACCTACAGTATTTTCACTTTGTGATGGGTTTATCAGGACATAACCCCAGCATAAGTTGAGGAAAATCTGTTCCTGTCCTGACTGCTGCAGGGGGTTACTCATATAAGGGGCTGTGACTAAGCAGACAACATTTTCTAAGTTTGTGAGTTCCCCATGTCTCACAGTTCAGGTGCAAGATATCCAGGAAGGGAAGAAATGAAAGAGGGGAAGAAGATAACTTGTGTCTAATGCCTTTCTATAAGACCTATTTAGTGGGTGGTACTAGAGGTCATGTCAGTGTCCCCATCAGTTTCATGTCATGGCAGTCATCTCTCTTCCTTGTGCCCAGGAAAATCAGCTTTTGAAATTCCAGTCCACCTGCCCCTCCTCTAAAATTAGCTAAGAAAACATAAACCTGATATCAAGGCAGTCATATGTATTGGCATTTGCTGACTTCAGCAGAAAATGTGCTCAAAATAAAAATGAAATGATGACACGGTTATCTTTTGTTTTGTTTTGGAGAGTGGCAATGCTAAGCCAGTCTGCCTGCAGTCTTAAAAACAGATGGAGTCTTGTGCTTTTATTTTTCCCCTCACCCCATGCATTATCAACATGACATCCCATAACCATAACCCAACTGACAAGGTTTTGATGATTCACAAGGTGAGAGGGAATTCAACTTAGTTCTCCCTATGTGGCTGAGGATAACTATGCTTTTAGAAACTATGAGTAGTAGCCTTGTGTTTGTGTCATGTCACCTGTGATAGTCTAAGTCTAGAATAAAGAGAATCTATTCCAGCTCTTCTTCTGTGAGGGTTGCTGACCTCACCACAGGACTAGGAAATAGATAGATAGTTCTCCATTGGGAGAATAAAGTGGATGACTTGGGGTTCCAATCATGATATACTGCCGAATGAATGTTCAAGTGGAAACGCACAAGCACACACAGCCATATGTCTCTCTTGATAAAGTTCACTTGCTAAACTATAGAAAACTGAAGTGACTTTCTGGCTCACTCAGCTTTGGAATCATAACTCGAGTTCCACAAATCCTAGAATACAGGATCCAGAACATATGTTTAAAGAAAAAGAAAAAAAAAAAAAAAAGATTGGTGAAATCAAGATCTATTGAAAGCCAGGAATCCTATTCTTAAAATTCTAATTAAATTTAAGACAAGATACTATATTAAAGAAATGTTATTTGATTTATTGAATAAATTAACAGTACCTAAGTAAAAAATGATTTAAATTGTTAAACGATTGAGGCAAAGAAGATAAACTGACTTTGAAAACAGTAAGAAGCACTTAAGTATAAAAAATAGACCTTCCAACTAGTGGTGGAATACAAGAATATAACAATTAAATAAGAGTTCATAGATTTTAGATTTAGAATAGTTTTGAAAATATAATTCTTAGAACACTTTTTTTAAAGATTTTATTTATTTATTTGACAGACAGAGATCACAAGTAGTCAGGCAGAGAGAGAGGGGGAAGCAGGCTCCCTGCTGAGCAGAGAGCCCGACGTGGGGCTTGATCCCAGGACCCTGAGATCATGACCTGAGCCGAAGGCAAAGGCTTAACCCATTGAGCCACCCAGGCGCCCCCTTAGAATACTTTTAACAGGCTTCCTGGTGCATGGTTATCTAACCTCTGCTTGAACTCTTCCAGGGATAGAGACTTCACTATTTAAAAAAACCAATATTCTTCTGTTGGATGGATCTATTTGCTTTAAGTCATCCTGATATTAATCCGGTTTCTTTCTACCTCACCCCCTCTATATATCTCATATTCACTAGCCTAGTTCTGACGCTGGGATCGATTCAGAATAACTACTCCTTCCTATATTAGCCCTTCATGAATTTGGAGACAGTCATGTCTGCATTCTCATCTCTAGGTTAGATTTAACCAGTTAGGTGGAATTCCGTGATTCTTCATGTTAACTAGTGTATGATCTGTAAATTTTACCATTTGAAGTCCCCTCAACTGAACGTAATCTAGCTGCTATTGATCTTTTCCTTTTTTTCCTCCCACTTTTGTGATATAGTGTATATATATTTAGTCATTTATAAGCCATTTAGTATTATATAAATATTTCTTCATTTTTTTTTAAAGATTTTATTTATTTATTTGACAGAGAGAGATCACAAGTAGGCAGAGAGGCAGGCAGAGAGAGAGGAGGAAGCAGGCTCCCTGCTGAGCAGAGAGCCCGATGTAGGGCTCGATCCCAGGACCCCGAGATCATGACCTGAGCCGAAGGCAGAGGCTTTAACCCACTGAGCCACCCAGGCGCCCCTATTTCTTCATTTTTAAAAGACATTTTTAGAGTAGTTTTGGTTTACAACAAAATTGGGAGAGAAGTGGACAGATTTCCTATACGTCCACCTACCCCACATATGCATGACATCCTCCATTATCAACATCTCTCACCACAATGGTACTTTATT
>CM052898.1:137765989-137817380 GCA_028534135.1 Potos flavus | reverse complement strand
TTTTTTTTTATTTTTTATTTTTTATTTTTTCCTTTTTTTTTTCATTTTCTTTTTAGCACTGAATAATATTCCATTTTCTGGATGTACCACAGTTTATTTAACCATTAAACTGCTGAAGGATATCTTGGTTGTTTCCAAGTTTTGAGAATTATGAAGAAAGGTGTCATAAACTTCTGTGTGCAGGTTTTTGTGTGGGCATGAGTTTTCATCTCCTTCAGGCAAACATCAAGGAGGCCAATAGCTTTTAGTTTTATAAGTTTAGTTTTATAGTTTAGTTAGTTAGGTTGTACAAGAAAGTACAAAACTGTCTTCCAAAATGGCTGTATTATTTTGCATTGCCACCAGCAACATATAAAAAAGTTCCTCCACACCCTCGGCAGCATTTGGTGTTGTCCATTTTCTGGACTTTGGCCATTCTAACAGGGGTATAATGGTATCTCATCGTTTTAATTTGCATTTCTCTGATGACTTATGATGTGGAGCATCTTTTATATGCTTACCATCTGTATATCTTGTTGGTGAAGATATACCATCTGTATATCTTCTTTGGTGAAGTATATGTTGTGATCCTTGGCCCATCTTTTAGTTAGGTTGTTTGTTTTATTATTGTTGAGTTCTTAGAGTTCTTTTTATATGGGGATAGAAGTATCTTATCAGAAGTGTCTTTTGCAAATATTTTTTCCCAGTCTGTGGCTTATCCTCTAAGTATCTTGGCATTATGTTTAGCAGAGTAGAAGTATTTAATGTTTTTTTAAGTTTTTAATTTTATTTTTAATTATTTTTTAAAGATTTATTTATTTATTAGAGAGGGAAGGGACAAAGGAAAAGGGAGAGAGTCTTTTTTTTTAAGCAGACACAGTGCTGAGTGTGAAGCCTATTGTGGAGCTGATCTCACAACCCTAAGATCATGACCTGAGTCAAAACCAAGAGTCAGAAGCTCAACCAACTGTGCTACCCAGGCGCCCCTAAGTCTTTAATTTTTTAAAAAAAATTTATTTATTTATTTGAGAGAGAGAGAGAGAACAAGGGGAAGGAGCAGAGGGAGAGGGATAAGAAGACTCTTTGCCGAGTGTGGAGCCTAACACAGGGCTCTATCTCAGCAACCTGAGATCATGACCTGAGCCAAAACCGAGAGTTGGATCCTTAACTGAATGAGCCACCCAGACACCCCTAAGTTTTTTTACTTTAATTATCAATTATTTCCTTCATGGATTGTGTCTTTGGTGTAAAAAGACATCACCATACCCAAGTCTATCTAGGTTTTTCTTTTATGTTATCTTCTAGGAATTTTATAGTTCGCATTTTATACTTAGATCCACAGTCCATTTTGAGTTAATTTTTGTGAAGCATGAAAGATATATATATATATATTCATTTTTTTGCATGTGCATATCCAGTTGTTCCAGGACCTTTTGTTGAAAGGACTACTTTTGCTCCATTGTATTGTCTTTCCTCCTCATTCAAAGATCAGTTGATTTTATTTATGTGTGTCTATTACTATTCTGTTCCATTGATCTATTTGTCTATTCTTTTGCCAATATCACTTTGTCTTGATTACTGTAGCTTTATAGTGTATTGAAATTGAGCTGTGTCAGTCTTCCAAATCTGTTCTTCTCCTTCAATAGTTTACTGGCTATTCTAGGACCTTTTCTTCTTTATATAAACTTTAGAATCAGTTTGTTAATATCCATGAAATAATGTGATTGGATTATTTCTTCATGGTTTTACAAAGTCTTCATAATATAGAAAATATCCCCAAATTGCATAATTAATGGCTGTTATAAGGAAGTGTGGTTCTGAGAATAAGGCAAGAAGGCTTACAAAAACAAATATTCTTTAATCTTTCCTTTACAAAGAAGATATTCATGATATGAATGCTTGATTTGACATAACAATACTTCTCATAAATGTTATTTATAAGAAATGTGGAGGCCAGGTCTCTTGGAGCTTCCATAAAACCCATAACATTCCTTAAGTTCTTCCATAAGACTTTATTGAGGAAAACCACATCACCAGACCAGGATCTGCTGCTTTTTTAGTATCAAAGGAAAACCTTGCACATAGCTTAGAATTAAAAAGACTCAGAGGGGCAACCCACAGTAGCAAGATTCAAAAAGGATGTATATTAAGCAAAAATGCAATATTATTAATTTTCCTTGATGAATATGTCTTCCAAGTGAAGCAAAACATTTATACTAGATCTAGTTGGCACAATCTCTCCCCTACAGAAAACATTACAGAAAAAGGAAAATTGAAATTAGAAGTTCACTTGATGAGGATGAGATTAGAGTAAAGCCAAAATGAAAAATGATCTATATAGCTAGGAGCACCAATTACAGAAGTTGTATTAAGTATTTTTAACTCATGTCTATGGACTCTTGGGCTTTAAGGCATCTGTGAAACTCAAGATATTGAAAAAAATAGAAGTGTATTTATATGCAAATGTTTGCTTTTCAGGACCGAGGAGGCAACAGTTTCATCAGATTCTCAAGAGGGTCCATAAAACAAACAATGTTAAGCTTTAAATAATGTGCCATGCTAAGTGAACAAGAAATCTCATGTCATCTATACAGAAATTTCTCTGCCTTCAACAACTTGAGACATACGTATTTTTCTCTTTCACTCCCTTTGTTACAGGTTTCTTGCAGACCACCCTTTCTGTTACTTTATTCTTTATACAGACAATTTCTAAATGTATATTTTCTTTGTATTAAAAACTCCTGCTTATAAAATATATATAAAATTATGATGCCAATCACACCATTTGGGGTCTAATTGCTTCCCAAGTTCCCTAATCACATATTTAAAGACAATTTCTGAGGGGTGGGTGTATCTATAATCATTGAATATCATCCACTGCCTATCCCCCTGTTCTTGGGTCATCATGAGGAAGCTTTCAAATATGTGCTCTCAACACTGAGAAGGCATGTTTTCAAGGGCATAGCTATTGATACAGTGGATATAATCCTTTGCAAAGAACAATAGATTTAGATTCATCAACTTTCACCTCTACATATGACTTTTAGCAACTCACGATCCTGGAAATTAGACACACTACACAACCACCATAAAAATAGAACTTTCTCTTTAGACCCAACTTAACCTCATTGGCTGCATCTTTCAGTCCTTTCTGGGATATTCAGACCGCACATCACCTCCCCTGTGTTATTTTGCTCAGTAGCTTCTATCTCTGTGGAATACAGGAGCAGAAAACTATGAAAAGAAAGAAAAGTAAAATAAAACAAATTGCCAAGGAAAAATATCCAAAAACTCATCACAGAGAAGAGGAAAAATCGAGGTCTCCACAGATGAATGCTTTTAATTAGGAAGAGGGCTGAACAGCAAAGAGCTTATGCTAATAAGCAGCCTCTTTTAATCAGCTTATTAAAAAGAAACATTTTTAACAGCCAAAATAGTTTCAAAAATGGTAATTATTAGAAAAGCATTAGCAGGTTGATGGTAAGGGAAGGAAAGACCTGGTCATGAACCGAAATTAAAAAGCTTCTTGGATACTCCAGGCAGGCCCAGTGATCCAGAAGAAGTGGGACAGCCTCAGTGTGGGCATGTTCTATGTCAGCTTCATTTCTTTGCTTTTAAGACTGTATTTTTTTCTTCTCTAGATCCTCTGGTTTCCCACATTTCCTTGTGTTTTGGACTTTTTTTCCCCCTTTGCTGCCCCATTATTATTTCTAATGTGTTCCCCCAAATACTTTTTCTCTTCCTGCTTTGGTTCTACTTATAAATATGCTTTCCCTGTGTACTGATCTTTGCAACCCAAACATGTTCAACCTATCTAACTTGAATTTTAACATGAAAAAAAAAAATCTATTAAAAGTTGACTTCTAAGGAACACTTCCAGCATTTTGTTCTATTCTGCATCGTAGTTAGGAAAAAACCTTCAAATAGTTATTGAATTCTATTCCATTGTGAGTTAAAATATCAGAACCTCTTACCTTGAAATAAGTTCCTAATTTTACTGTGTTAGTCAAGGTATAAGCAAAAAACGCAAACTTTCACAAGTCTTTAAAAGGAAAGGAAATTAATATAGGAACTTGATAAACACATGCTAGAAGAGGATGAGAAGTCATCCAGGGGACACTGAGGCCAAAAAGTGATTAGCAGCAGCAGAAAGCTACTCCTTCCTTCGACTGGACAGAGGAGATGGTATTCCTTAAACCTTCAGTGGAAGGTGCCTTCCTGCTCATGCCTTCCACTGCCTGAGCCCAGCAAGAAGGTCACCTTAACAGGGGAGTCTTGGAACCAAAAAGCCTGCAGAGGTCAAACTCCTGCTACAAAGAGAGGAACAGAACAGTACGAGGACTGGATTTAAGAAGCAACTGCCATGGGGCCAGCACACTCTTTCTAGCTCTTTAGCATAGCAAGGAAATGGATTATTCTATATTTTCATTTTTCATCTCCCATATGTTAGCAAATTGTCAATGCCTGGGTCAAACAGAATTCAATTATCTATAAGAGACCTAACATCTGAACTGTTTTGAAATTTCTAAGTTCTCAAAGTCCTAACTACTCAATGCAATGTTTTAACTTTGAAGTAGCTACCATGAAACAGTGAAGGTTCAAGAACTCCCATGCTTCCAGACAAAATTTTCCCTCTGTATCCATACAATTTGGGGAGAATCAGGACTAGGAAAAGAGAGTGTGTCTGTGCAGTCATGACTTTTACTTATTTCATAAACCATTTATAAACCACTACCAAGCCAAATGTGTACAGTGATATAGTAAGAAGATATGGAGGAGTAAATGGAAGTGAAATTTATGACAAGTACTTTTTTATTTGAAAACCATACTTAATCTATTATAAATGATCTGAAGACTTACAATTATGAAATTTGTATTTCTGTGTTATAAATCTGGTGAGTGGCAGAAGGAGCAGAATAGGATAGTCATTTCAGCAGAATGTCCTGTGCTGCTTGGCAAATCTTTTATTTGTCCTTGTAGGTTTTCTTATGCACTCCATATAGTGGGTGCCCTAAACTCTTACCACTCTGCTTTAAAGTCCACATCTCAAGCACATTCAAAATAAAGTCCTCTAGGTCAGATCTTCCTCAATTTCCTCTCCTACTACTTTAACACTTCTGGGCTTACTGACCTTTACTTAATCCCTGTCACAGAGGAAATACTCTGTTCCTTCACACTAGAGTCCTATGCTACCCTGGCTCTTAGCAACTATCCTCTCAACTCCTCCGGTTATATCAGTTAGGTTCTTCTTTGGAATTTGCTAGTTTATCTCTTTCTCAACTTCAAATTTCTTGTAACTTTGTTTATTCCCAAATTCATTTCTAATGATCTAATCTCCTTTAATTTAACTTCAAATTTCTTGTAACTTTGTTTATTCCCAAATTCATTTCTAATGATCTAATCTCCTATTAGGTGGCCGGAAATATTTCCAATTCCCTACCAGGAAAATCCATGTTCCGATACCTAACATGTCCTTATCTTCTCTTCCAAACATTCTCTATTCCATTCATTTTAATCTATTTAAATTCTAAAATAAGAATCCATCTCTGTGTCTAGAATATTCTTCCTCCTACTAATTTTTGTGTGCTTGGATTTTTGCTATCATTTTCTTCTTTGCCTCAGTGAGACTTACCTAACCACACCAACTTAAAACAGCTGCCCTGTGGCAAGAGAAACAAAAGCAAAATCAAACTATTGGGACTATACCAAAATACAAGAGCTTTTGCACAATGAAGGACACCATCAACAAAAAAAAAGACAACCCACCAAATGGGAAAAGATTTGCAAATGATGTATCTGATAAGGGGTTAATATCCAAGCTATATAAAGAATTCATACAACTCAACACCAAAAAAGTCACAAATAACCCAATTAAATATGGACAGAAGACATGAATAGACACTTTTTTGAAGAAGACATACAAATGGCCAACAGACACATTAAAAGATGCTGAACATCATTAATTATCAGGGAAATGCAAATCAAAACCAAAATGAGATATCACTTCATATCTAACAGAATAGATAAAATAAAATAAAATAAAATAAAATAAAACAAGAAATGACAAATGTTTGCAAGGATGTAGAGAAAGGGATGAGAATATAAATTGTGCACTACTGATGTGTACTACTGATGGGAATGTAAATTGGTGCAGCCATTATGGAAAACAGTATGGAATTACCTCAAAAAATTAAAAATAGAACTGCAATATAATACAGCAGTTCCTCTTCCAGGTATTTATCCAAAGAAAATGAAAATACTAATTTGAAAAGACCCTAAGTTCATTGTGGCATTATTTACAACAGCCAAGATATGGCAGCAACCTAAATGTCCACTGACAGATGAATGGATAAAGAAGATATAGTATGTATATACAATTGAATATCACTCAGCCATAATAAGAGTAAGATCTTGGTATTTGTGACAACATGGATAGACCTAGAAGATATTACACTACATGAAATAAGTCAGACAAAGAAAATACCATATGATTTCACTTATATGTGAAGTCTAAAAACCAAACAAAACAAAAAGGAAACAGACTCACAGATACAGAGAACAAACTGATGGTTGCCAGAGGGGAGGTGGGTCGGGGATAAACAAAATAAATGAAGGGGATTAAGAGGTACAATCTACTAGTTATAAAACACAAAAGACATGGTATGCAATGTACAGCACAGAGAGTACAGTCAATAATATTCTAACAACTCTGTATGGGGACAGATGGTAACCAGACTTATTGTGGTGAACATTTTGTAATGTATATATTGAATCACTTTGTTGTATACCTGAAACTAATAAAATATTGTATGTCATTTATCCTTCAATTAAAAAAAAACACCTCTAGGGATGCCTGGGTGGCTCAGTCAGTTAAGCGTCTGCCTTTGGCTCCGGTCGTGATCCCAGAGTTCTGGGATCCAGCCCCACATAGGGAGTCTGCTTCTCCCTCTCCCTCTGTCCTTCCCCGTTCTCCTCTGCTCTCTTCCTCTCAAATAAATAAATAAAATCTTAACAACAACAACAAAACCTAACTCTGCTGTTTTCTTCTTTCCTTAAAAGGTAAAATCCTAATGTCTTAGAGAACAAAGCCCTTCAAAATCTGGCCCATATTTCCTTCTTAGCCTTTATTGCTGCCTTTTTTATCTATACCCTATATTCAAGGTGTATAAAATTTCTCGCTTTTGTCCAAATATATCAGACCCTTAGTTCTAGTATATACTGTTCCCTCTGCATAAAGTTTTTTTCTTTCTTCATCATAACAATTCTTCTAAAACCCAATGAACCTCTTTTGTGACATTTTCCCCATATCTTAACAAAATAAATTCTGTCCCCTGTGTTTTACTTTAACACTTACTACATCACACTACATATATATGTAGGCAGTATGGACTGTCAATTCTTGTAAGGCAGGAAACATATCTTAACCATCACTGTATCCCCATAGCCCAACACCTGCCTGCAATGGAATTTGCTGAATGGATGAATACATATATTTGTTAATTCGAACACATGGGAGACTATAGCCATTTTCTTGGGAGTCTTTTATTTTCTCGGGAGTCTTTTATTTTCTCAAAGGAAATCAAAATTGAAACAGAGAAGGATTGATTCTAAGGGAAGCAAGAAGGAAGAAAGGGGGGAGAAAGTGGAATATACTTCAGAAATGAAATGCATAGTTTCACTTCATCATTCTTAAGGAAAAAAGGAGGAGGAGGGGGAGAGAAAAAAGAAAATGTACACACACACACACACACAGATCAAAAGGTAGGTGGTCTGCATTACTGTTTCATTAGTTCTCATAGAAACATCAAATCAAAGAACAGTAGAAATCTTAGCAATCACCAAGTCCAAACTCTTTATTATGCCAATGAGAAAAATCGAACATCAATAGGTTTGATTTGCTTAAAATCACTCATTTAATAAGTAGTAGAAATTCGAGCTTTCTAAAACAAAGATTAATGATCCCTTCACGCATCAAATTTTTCTTTTAGACATTTGCTAGTTCCCAGAATTAAAACACATTCTTATTCTTTCTACTACCATTTTTATTTCTACGTTCCAAAGACATTCTACAAGCTTAAATGCAATTTTCTGATATATCATTGCCTAAGTACATTTAGGGGAATACATAGAAAGATAAATAAAAAACAAAAACAAAAACATCACATACAATTTTTCACTTGATAAAAAAAATGTTAGGGGTGCAAACATGTTGTATGCATACAATAGGAGCCTATGACCCTTAAACACATGTAATTTTAAATCTCTGAATAAAAATAAATTTCTATACCTTTTCTGCAAAAGTACCTTATTTTCATTGTTATGTTTTGATATGAACGACTATAGCAGGCAAATGCCAGTATTCGCAGCCCTAGTCCTAGTTTGTCTGAGAAAATTATGCCAAGCGTGCAGTGCCATCTGCTCCTGTAGCGATGCCATCCTTCCATTTTTCAGCATAGTGATAAACAACCCAACTGCATATTATTCTCTGAGCTCCACAAGCACCTCGGGGCAGGAGGGGGAGGGGACGCGGTCCCCCTATGTCACATCCAAAGCCATGCGTATAGCAGGGCGGGGGAAGGGAGAGGCAGGAAGTGCACACTTGTAGTGAAGAATGGGAGGACAGTCCTAGAAACACCAAAACAGCAACAGGACAGATTCTCTCCTACTTTGCAAATGTCCTGGTAGTGGTGATGATATGACAGAGGTAGAGTAGGAATGGGGGGTGATGTTCATTTCAGAACATCGTGTGGTATTAACAATTCATGCAAAGCTTATATAACATTTTTAGTAAGACATAAAAGTGAAGTCATGGAACTCTAATCTCAATAAAGTGGTGTGAATGTTGAGAGAATTGTGGGGCGCCTGGGTGGCTCAGTTGTTAAGCGTCTGCCTTTGGCTCAGGTCATGATCCCAGGGTCCTGGGATGGAGCCTCACATCAGGCTCCCTGCTCAGTGGGAAGCCTGCTTCTCCCTCTCCCACTCTCCCTAATTGTGTTCCTTCTCTCGCTGTCTTTCTCCCTGTCAAATAAATAAATAAACATCTTTAAAAAAAAAAAAGTTGAGAGAATTGTAAGTCTGGGAGTGACCATTATCTAATATTTAAATTGCTCCTATAATTTTCCTACCTCTGTATTTAGCTGGCTTCTGTTTGTCCATAATCAGTGATAGCAAACTCATTACTTTGTTCTATCACACAAAGACCTTTCTATATATATACCAGAATTTGTAAACATTTTAGGGATGTATCTGCCACATAATTTTTTAGTTTATAAATAAAACAAATCATTAATGTTATCATCAGTGTTATCCTCTAAGACCCTAATACATAGGTTGGATACATATTTAAGAAAGTTAACACGTCAAGATATATTTTGCTGATTTGAGAAATAAAAGTCCCACAAATATGACATAGAAAAATAAAATTATGGAGACATTTGGAAACATTTTGGGGGAAATTATAGGAGCTAAGTAAATAACAACATTTTGGAAAGGAAAAAGTTTTAGGACTAGGGTAAGCTTATGGGTACACTTAAGGGAGAAGAGTTTCTGTGGTTAGAAAGCAGGAGGGAATATCAAGCTGAACTGTGGCCGGGGATCAAGTATGTAATCCAAAATAAGAGACTTTAGCAACTGAGGTCTATCTCTGGTCTTTGACTTCTTAAAGTACAGGTGAAATAATGTAATTAAACCTAAAACGATCATGAAAACCAACCAATAGGAATCTTTGCCAGGCCAAGCTGACCTGAGAAAGTTTATGCAATTACTTACCACTTTGCTCAAATGATAATGAATCAGCATATTTGCACCTAGAGAACTCTACAGCATGGTGGGTTTGCATCCATATGCTATAGTAGAAAAACCACAGGAGAGTAACAAAAAGGGTGGTGACCTTGAGGACATATTCTCAAGGACATATTCTTTAAAAGTGATACTATTAGTCACCTGGGTAGCGCCAGTTACCAAATTCTGTGCCAGGTAATGTGCTTGGTTCTAGAGATACAAAGATGAAGCAGACAGATATCCTACCTCTAGGAGTTCAAATATTAGAAGGAAAGATGGGTACACACATAACTAATTTGCTTAGGAGTTAGGAGGCAGGCCTGGCTCCTGGGATTAGTTAGAAATGTCTCTAGAAAGGTATCATTACCTTCCTTTTAGCTTAAAGAGCCTTGAAAATTGAGTGGGATTTTGACAGCTAGAAAAGGAGAAAGGGCCATTCCAAGCATTTGTGATGTTTCGACAAGACCTATGGGGCAGAATAAACCACTTAGTCCATATCCTCTGTTCTGCAAACATTACCTTGAGTTGGTAAGAAGTCAGGGTAAGGAAACAAGGCTCTCTTCTATGTCATGGCCAAGCTACTCAATTTTCAGGTCAGCTCCTCTTAGACCCTTTTGCCTTGAACTCTCTACCCTACCCTGCTCATGCTTCTCGAGGTTCCTTGAGCAAGACACCAGGGCAAAGGTGCCTGTGCATATTTGTAGACATGAGTACATCCACAGATCTATATGAACTTATGTGTGAAAAGCTAGCATCTGTTCTTCAGGCTGATAAAATCCCCATCAGAAGAGTCTTTAAAATGCACTAAAGTTTAACAACACTTTTGAGATTGTGAGAATCAGGGTATGTGTTGATCTAAGGTGTATCCAAAATAATACCCCCTGATTTCAGGATTAGTAAGTCATCTAGTCACTTTACCTGATATTCTTTTTGCCTTGGTGCCTGGAAAGGTGGTCTGCCTAATCCTGGGGAGTTGGTGGTTCTCTGATGCTTCTGGAAACTAAAGAAGATCCTTCAATATCTAGTCTTCTGGAACAGCATATCTAGGAAAGTCCCAGAAAATACTGCTCCAGGAAGCCCCTTTAGATAATGCTTAGCTAAAGTCACAAGCCAGTACTGCTTTGTAGCATAAATTTACTATTATTATTGTTATAGTTTCACCAATGACAATATCACATTATCAATAAGCAGGCTACTAAAATGATCATTTATAATTTACGAAGTGCTTCCAAGTGCACTATCTCATTTAAACTTCCCATGAACCCTAAAATAAACATTACTATGTCCCCCATTTTATAAATAAGGAGCCTGAGATCCAGAGAAATAATTGATTTGCCCTGGATCACTCAGTTACTCGACAGCAGTGCCAGAGAAAAACCCAGATCTTCTTCTGAATCTTATGCCTTTTATTGCTCAGAATGATGATCTGTGCCAAACAGACTCAGATTCAGTAAAATGAATAAGAGTGCTTGACAGTAATATTCATACTGTATTTCCTTCCCAATTTTAGTTTAAGGATGGTATTGTTATTTTCTCTATGAATACTTGGTTCAAGTGAGAGGACATCTTCTTTGCTGCCTGAGACATGATGTAAAATCCATAGTATCAGGAGTTTCTGGAACTTTCTATCTAATCTAAAAAAAAATGCACACTACTATTGACAATGTATTTGGTAACACTTCCCTTTTTATTATTTTACTTTTTTTAATTAATTTATTTTTAAAGAGAGAGTGTGTGAATGAGGGTGGGGGGATAGACAGAGGGAGAGAGGAAATTTTAAGCAGGCTCTATACCCAGTGCAGAGCCCAATATGGAGCTCCACTTCACTACCCTGAGATCATGACCTGAGCCAAAATCAAGAGTCAGATGCATAACTGACTGAGCCACCCAGAGGCCCCTACACTTCCCTTGTTAAAGGGCTGTTTCCTTCACCCTGACTTCCATCCATTTTTCTTTTTTTTAAAGATCTTATTTATTTGAATTAGAGAGTGAAAGAGATTGCATGAGTCAGGGGGAGGGACAAAGGGAGAGAAAGAAGCAGACTCCCTACTGAGCAGAGAATCTGATGTGGGGTTCGATCCTAGGATCCTAAGATCATATCCTGGGCCAAAGGCAGACACTTTACCTACTGAGCCACCTACGAAATCTATCCATTCATTTTTCAATTCATACTTATTTAAAAAAATCCAAGAAATAACTCTATCTATATAGAAATTAAACATAAATTATTACCCACAGTGGAGCAGATATTTCCTACCTCCTCCTTCAGATGTTCAAAATTGTGATGAAGAAAAGAAAATAAAAAAACTATAAAAGAAAAAAAAAAAAAAGGAAAAGGAATCACTGCTGTCCATGTGCCCACCTCCTTCTTAGAGGTGGAACAAGATAATGCAAGCAGAGAATGGATGATTGGATCATTCTTTAGGTGGCATTTCTTCCAGGGATGAAAGGTTAGCTGTTCATGTGCCCACCTTCATCTTGTTGCCTCGTGTTCAGTCCCCTACTCGCTAAGACACACTGCCCCTTGCAAAGACATGCTGCCCCAAGCAACAGTCTGCCTTTTTATAAAACACATCCCTGCCATTTACACAGATCAGTTGCAACAATATTCTGCTGGAGCAAATTATTATTAATTTAAGGTAGAAACATCTGACTTGAGCCTGTATTTAACTTATGATTTTTCTGATGAAATCCTCATTAGAATTTCATAAACTCTCTAACATTACTAATTCAGCCACAAAACTTACGTTAATATTTTTCAGATGGCATGTTTAGTATAAAAGGTAGAGATGGGAAAGAAGCAGCAAGCACCTTAATACCAAGAAAACCTTTCTAACAGAAGTCGGTCATGGGGGCCAAAACCACCCAGCAGGTGCTTTACCCATAAGGTTAATCACACTGAAAGAAGGTGAATTCATTAGCAAAAGAGAGGTCACAAATACATATATATAGGCAGGCAAGGTAAGATAGTTCAAATTTGGTGGGTCACTTCTTTTATATCAAGACCATAGAGGGCAGCTCCTTTAAAGAAACTGAACTAGGTCAAGCAAAGTATTTCAGCAAGAATAGATAGCTGACCCATTCCTCAGGAGAGATTGCTATAATGGGATAGGAGCTGAGGTTGAATGACATCTAAAAACAATTCCAGTGCTAAGATCCTATGAAAGATTTTAATTTGCAAACACCTTAATTTCATCTTATGGAAGCCTTACTTTTTTAGACAGACCAAAATTCAGGGCTTATCACTTGAATCATGTGGTGCCTTCAAATTTAAATGGATGGTAAAGAGCACTATTTGTTAAGCCTTAAGTCCTCAAAGCTGAAAAACTCATTCTGCTTCTTATACATTTGACCAATAGTGACAAATCATCAGCTGTAGGCAGCCCAAGCAGCCAATGTTTATTAAATGTCTCACTCAACCCCAAACCTCATGAATTGTTTAACATACAAGAGAGACAAAAAGCCAGTATTTCTCCTCATGTCAGCTCCTGTTAGGAGTGTCCCTGCTCCTCTCACTGCTGGCTAGGAACAACATTAATATTCGTTGTTCTTAAACACATGGGGGTTGGGGAGTCTCTGTAGACACAGCCAGTCCTGAGCCAAGTGTCTACAAAGGCACGTGCAGTCTATAAACCCAAAGAGACAAATATGAGGACCACCCCAATAGTACACACTTAGAAGGTTAGGGCAGTTCGTAGAGCGTCCTGCCTCCACTGGAGACAATTTGGATGTGCTGGAGAGAGAAAGAACCCAGTAGTCTCACACCAAGAAGAAACCCTCACGAGATCAATACAGACAAAACGAGACTTTTCAAGTCATCCATTTAAAAGTTAGCTACAAGGGAAGTGGCTTTAGGTAACCTGTGACCAGCAAGATGAAGATTCTTATTCAGCCTTTGGAGTAATTAAAGAACTTCATCATTGTTTTTCCCTGCTGCCTCCCTCAATACTTTGTGGGGAAAACCAGAGGGTGCACTCTAGGGATAGTAGGTGGTTGGTTCATCTGAAAAATCTCTAGAGGCACTTGTAATCATGAGTCCCTGTGACTCTAAGTAGCTAAACATTTTTAGTACATGCCTTGGATTTTTCTCTGCGAAGAAAATATTTTAGCGTTATGAATGTGAATAATTCAAGGAAAACTTTACTGCAATAAATGTCTACTTGACTTCACAAATGTCACCATAAAGTTAACCTTAAGGGATTTCTTTCTGATTTGTAACAGCCTCCAAGAAGGCCAATTCCATAACATCCATCATTAAGAATTAGGGGATGACTCCAGTGAGCTGGAGATGTAAGTCCTGATCAAAGACAGAGCCTCTTTGGTCTACAATGTCCTGATCAACGGGGTGGGGGGGAAACCCACTAAATTTTGAGTAAGTCTATCCCTTTCTAGAGTTTTTGGTCAATATGATCTTCAGCTAAACTGGTTGTCCCAGAACTATTCCAGATTTGGAGAATTATCAGAGCTATGGAGCACAGCACATGGCCTCACCCTTCCCCCTCCTCTTCCTAAAGAGAGAGCTAGGGATCTTCTTGATATATTACTATTGCAACGGAATCTAAAAAATGGATACATTTTGCAAATTGAACAAATACAGAAATAAAACACCCTTCACCATCTGCACATACCGACCAGCCATATAACGTGATTTTCAGTAATCAGATGTCATCCATGGAAAGACAGAAAACGGGAGGTGGTATTTTCCGTTAGCAAGATCCAATCTCTGAACAAAGAGTTTCTGTGGCGGTTGTAAACATCAGCTAAACTCCCCGGAGAAACACATTTTTCTAGAACATTGCATATATGTAATACATATAGCATGTTTTTATTGCTATTATTTGTCTTTTATCTTTCACATATCTTTGCAGATGACAATTCACAGCAGCTCAAAATAAGGCTGCAGAGGCAAGGGAAAAAGAGAGCAGTAGATAACATTAAGTGTAATAAACCTTAAGATTTCTCTTTGTTGTTCATACAGCTGAAGCTAGTCTGCAGGAAGACCTATGTGTATTCCTTTTAGAAGTATGGTAATTTCTCATTTGTTGTTGTACATTGGACATTAGCAGCTGCTGTGCTTCCGTGAACTCAAAGTTTTAAAGTGGAAAAAGAAAATAAATAGATAAAACAGAGTTTGAAATTTAAGAGTGGAGGGCAATGTCAAGAAACCAGAGGGGAATGGTAGCATTCAAGTGGCTGTAAGGCCCTTTCTCAAAAGGGCCCAGCAAGATCATTCTCATTCTCCAATCATCATAACATTTTGCAAGTGCATACATCATTTTCAAACCATCAGGTTCTTCCCAATTTAAATACCATGGGCTTCTTCCCATTATGGCCTTTGGTTCCAGGATGGGCCAAAATCCTCTAAAATCTAGCAGCACTGACTGTATACATCCTTCGTGGGGGATATTTAATATGATAACCTATAGAGTAATTTCTCTGTTAACATACCCTATATATACATGCAATATTCTCTAAGGACAGAGACCATGATATATCTAATAGTATCCAAAACCCCTCTGTCATCCCACACAGAGAAAAAGGCAAAAAATTATCCGTTGATGATAAAACCTTCTGTATCCATTTTATAACCAGCAGTATGTCTAAAAATTAGATCTAGATTTGACAGTTCTCATATTCATTCATGCAACAAATAGATTTATACAGATTTCACTCACTACTTCCTACTTGCATTTCAGAAAAGGACAATGGCATAATGTGGCCAGACCAAGAATGAGAAGGGAAGAGACTACTTAAAATAGAGATTAAAAGAGGGGGCCCAACATGCCATGGTGGAGATGACTGTTAGTCTGGTTTACTCCATTTCTGCTTCTCACGAATAAATAAAATCAGTCCTCTGTTAACACCTTCTCTTCTCAACAATGTCACAGACAGATCCTGTTGAGACTCAGACTTGAAGCAAGTGCCACTGACTTCACCAGGGCTAGGAAAAAGCTAGCATGTGGCTTTATATGAAACTTTGACTACAATCTGTGTGGTTGAACTCTAATATTAGTTTAATCTCTTTAGAAAAAACTCAAAAGATTGGAACTATTTCCCAAGAAATTCCCCAGAACTAAAAAATCGTTTTATAACGCATTTTTCCACAAACCTCCCTGGTTTAAAACTTACAAATTTGCCAAGAATTTGCATTGGGTATTGGCCAATCACTCAATCTCTCTTCTTTTTCCCTGGAGAGGATTTCTGAAAAGAAATTTAACCTCATCCTTCTTCAGATTAGAGGGGGGCTTCTTTATCAATTACTGACATTGGACATCAGAAAAGTACCTTTCTCCTGTGCTCTGTGTGACACGACATTTTATCGACATTTCTGTCTCATTTCAAAGAACAGTTCTAGATTTTTATAGGCAAGACCCTCTTCTCCCAATCTACCCACCATCACGGATGATGATATTCATTTCAATAACATGCTTACTGACATAATAATTATGAAACTGAAAATGAAAAAAAGAATAATTGAGTGCATTAGATTTTAGAAGAAAATCTCAAAGCAGAATCTTATTTTAGCACATAAGTTAAGAAAAGGAAGATTGGGGGCGCCTGGGTGGCCCAGTGGGTTAAGCCTCTGCCTTCGGCTCAGGTCGTGATCTCGGGGTCCTGGGATTGAGCCCTGCATCGGGCTCTCTGCTCAGCGGGGAGACCGCTTCTCCCTCTCTCTCTGCCTGCCTCTCCGCCTACTTGTGATCTCTCTCTCTCTGTCAAATAAATAAATAAAATCTTTAAAAAAAAAAAGAAAAGAAAAGAAAGATTGGCCAGAGAGATGCAAAGGAGTACCAGAGAGAAAGAGTATGATGCTTTAAACATGAATTTACTGACAAGTTTGCTACTGGGTAAAAAGTCTTCGGTTAGCACAGACAGTGTAGAAGTCCACATGCTAGCACAATTTGATTACGTGCCAGAAGTCTTTTTCAACAACCACTTTGAAACATGTATATTTATAGACGAAGAGAGCCATAAAAATTGCATATGGTCTTTTGACTGCTTGAGCACTTAACTTTAACTAGAGAAGTGAAGTGGAAGCCAACTTAATCTTTCTCCTAGTTTTTTAGTACTTCGGTGCTACAATATTACACCTACTGTTACAATTTGCTACTCTTAGTTAAATCCCTGAAGGCCACACTCTGAGATTCCTGAGACTAGAAGCTGAAGGATCTAAGAAGGGGAAGGATTGAGCTTCCATGACAATTAGATGAGAAGCCACTTTAGGAATCCAAATCAGCTTGGGCTTTGGCGGGAAAAAATGTATGCTCAGGAAAAAAAAAATAAGAAATTTGTATTACTAATACGGCCTAGAGGAGAAACCATACTTAAATAGGAGGTGCCATTCGAGAAGGTTGTGTGTTTATTTTTTAAGTCACACACTGAGTCACAATGGAAAGGGTCAGACACCGGTGGATTGTTTATATTTGTGACCATTTTCCTTCTGTCCCAGTTTTCCTTTTTCTTGCTGGTGCTTCCCTGTTTATCCAATCTAATGCAATAAAATGCATAATTAATTTCTAAACACTTCCGTTGAGCGGTGCAATTTGTCAAATCGAGTTGTTAATAGAATTAAGCTTTTTATCAGCGATTAGCAAAAGAAGGTAAAAAAAAATTAATTACGGAATTGTATGCCTCCCTGGTTCAAAGCCAGGTTTTGGATTAAATGTTCGATAAAGGTTTCCTGACACGTTATAAAACATTTAGCAAGAGCTGCTTTCCCCCAGTGCGTTTAAAACCTGTCTCTGTGCAAAACCAACCAGCAAGGCAGACCTTTGTGCACGCCAGCGTGGGAAGATAGAAAATCGCTTTTACAAAATACTGAGGAAAACACTGGTTTTCCTTACACTGCTCAAGAGAAAGGACAACCCATGACCTCACAGGTGTTTTCCATCTTTTTTTTTTTTTTTTTAAGATTTTATTTATTTATTTGACAAAGAGAGAGAGATCACAAGTAGGCAGGGAGGCAGGCGGGGGGGGGGGGGGGGAAGCAGGCCCCCCGCTGAGCAGAGAGCCCGATGCGGGCCTCGATGCCAGGACCCTGAGATCACAACCTGAGCCGAAGGCAGAGGCCCAACCCACTGAGCCACCCAGGCGCCCCTGTTTTCCATCTTTTAATTTTCGGTAGTGTGATTTGCAGCTTGCGTGAAGGGGAAGAATTGGTTGGAAGGAATGACAGAACAGTACATGATGACATGATTAACATATAATATGCCTTCTGCTGTAATTATATATAACTTACCTACACAGGTTAGTATGTAAAAGCTGTTCAAAATACCTGATCTTACCTAATCTCTAATATAATTTATCCACTTCTTCTGTGCCTGGTACTTTCTTCTCTTTTCTGTGTCCTCATCAGCTCATTTTCTTATGAAGTTGAGTGATTCGACCTATTTCCCTTTCTCCAGTCCAAGTGAGGAGGAAGAAGAGAAAAAATGAATCTGATGGATCAGATCCTGACATCCATTAGGTCACCTTTTATGAGTGGCACAAATGGCTCTTCTTCAGTAGCAGGAAACAATCCCCATTTTACCTTTCTTCAACTGCTTGCGCTCAGGTGCAGCGAGCACTTCTTGCCTACTCTTCAGGGGCTACCTTGCTTTGGGTCATCAGTTTCCAAATCCCACTCCTGAGGCCCCTCTGGGCAAAGCCCAGGGCATGGTTTCCATAGCAAACTTGTGCTCTTCAAAGAAGGCACACTTAGTGTGGAGGTCCTGAATTCTAAACTTCGCTTGGGAGGCTAGAGGTTGTCTTTCAGCTTCAGAGTCATGTTCCCTAATGTCCCCTACAGCAGAGAACCAAGCATCGGAGTTACAGGGAACTTGCGCGGATGAATACAATTGGTACTCATTTACAATTGCGGTACATCCAACCTACGCATATATACTCTATGCTCAGAAACCTGGGGTATGGTGGGGGAAGGAGTGGTAGGCTTTAAACACACAATATGTAAAGCATTCTTCTTCTATCACAGGCGCTTAGACTGAATTTATATATATATATATAACCACAGACTGGGTGCCTTAACAATGAACATTTATTTCTTATAATCCTAGAGGCTAGGAAGTTCAAGACCAAAGCACCAGCAGTTATGGTGTCTGATAAGAGCCTGCTTCCCGATTCATAGATGGCCACCTTCTCACTGTGTCCTCGATATGACAGAAGCAGCAAGAGAACTCTCCAAAGTCTCTTTTATAAGGACACCAAACCCATTCAAGAGGGCCCCACCTTCATGACCTAATCACTTCATAAAGATCTCAACTCCTAATATCATCACATTGAGGGTTAGGATCACAACATAAATTTGAAGAGGACCCAAACATTCAGTCCAGAACAGATTCTCACTCTTTTCTTCTTTTTTCTTAGTCTGCTTTTTCGTTTTGTTTTGTTTTCTCTTCTATCTTTTCTGCTTTCCAACATTCTTTGGATAATTTGTTGAGTAGTCACATAAGATTCAATTTGTAAGTATTCAAAGAGTAGTAGAGTATGACTATTTTATGTAACAAATTTGGATTATATAAAGGGTGTTATTGTAGATCCTACATAAAGTTATAGGTTTTTTTCTAAATATTTGCTGCTGATCGTAAAATAAAAGCAATAACAGAACACAAAATCAGTTTAGATATCTGGTTAAGAATTATACTGAGCAATGTAATTTTTCTGATTGTTTGAATTTAAGTTCCATGAGCACTAGGGACATTTTTAGTCTTGCTTATTATCACTGTAACCTCATTTCCTAGAATTTCTGATACATAGTAGGCACTTCATAAATATTAGTTAAATCAACAGTTAAGTAAATGTTATTTGTTGTGTTTTTTTCTTGTTCCAACTCTTTTATTAACTTTTTAAAAGTATTTCTTTGCTTCCTCAGCAAACACGGAAACATATTTGGACTTTCCTTAATGACTCAGAATTTTGCAGTGCCTCATTAAGTAAGTAATATTAATTAAGACTATAAAATTAATAACCTGACTATTATCAGGTAAAATGGGAGGAATTAAAGCTGATCCTCATTGACCCTAATTGTCACCCCACTTTGCTGTTGACTGATTCTTTGATTCCAGCTTGTTTTCTTGTCCTTAATCTCATTTTCATAAAAGAATAAAGAATGTGCAATTCTACGGCTTCCTGAACTAAATTTAATACAGTTGCCTTTCTACAAAATTAATGAGTAATCTAAGGATGAATCTATCTTCTCCCAAATTGTTTTCCAACCCTCATTATAATCTTTCTTATCATTTGTATAGGTCTCTTTTGAATGTTCAGTAGCTTTTAAAATATCTTTTGTCAGCTGAGTGTTAATAATAACTTAAACAGGGAAGCTTTACTTCATTCTTTTTTTTTTTATTAAGAATCCTCTCCATTTTAAAGATTAGTATATTTGAAAACTTTAATCTTTAAAATGTGCTAAACAGAGTGTCAGGGACAATTGTTTTCAAGGTTTTCCTTTTTACTAAAATTTAAAGGAATTCTAGAAAAAAAGCAACATTTGAAAAAATCTTGTACTATAATTAGGTGATGGAGATCTCTTCTATAGAAGTGTATTAAGTAACACCCAGGTCCATAGTTTGAATTAAGGAAGCAGCAATCACCAACAGGAAAATAATATCACGTATTAACTCTGCCTCCTGAAGGGAACATCACTGCCTAACAGTAAAACTGAGTTGTTACTTTCAGGTGAGCATATGCTTCTAGAGTGATCGCTTTTTGCATGTAAAGTGAGTACTCAGTAGGAACATGAAAGAGAAAGACAGAAACACATTTATGCATAAATTTGCAATTTCTTAGCAAATGGTTTATGTGTAACACTCTTGAAAATTATTGGAATGATATTTTCCATCAATAAAAATTTCATTTTTTAAATATCTTATTAATATGGCATGTATTTGTCTTCCTTCTGTCAAACCCTGAGTCAACAACTTTCCCCAGGTTACCTGAGGAAGTATAGGAAAAAAGAACATAACAGGGCAGATGAGGCGTTGGAGAAAGACGTATGTATGGGAGGTAGAGACGGCTCCTTTACACGGCAGAGTATGAGAAAGGCCATCATCGGGCTAAAGAGTTCCCTGACCTCTGAGAAGGCAAAGCCCAGAATGGCAGAGGTAAAGAGTTGTCGCTTCAGAGAAGGGCTCCTGGCAGAAGCAAAGATGAGGCTCCCAAACACAATCCCAATTCCAGTCCCAGTGCCAGGCACCTCTACTTGTGGCAGCCCCAGCCCCAGGGAACTTGGCTGCTGTACTGATGTCCCTTGAAATGTCCCCCGAGAGGGAAGCTACAGCTAGGAGCAAGTGAGGTCAGGGGATGGGGCTACCCAGGTGCCGACACTCTCATCTGCCAGTGTCTCTGGTTGTTTCAGCACTACTGTAGACAGTGATTGGCTCAACAGCTGAGAGGTGCTCCTGACCAAGAAGAGGCTGGAGGTGAACTCTGAGCAGGTATACATTTTCAGGAGAAGAGGAGGTGTGGCAGGAGAGCTGCTCCCAGCAGAGGGACCCATAAAAATTTCATTTAAAAAAAGTCCCACACGTGTTCTTACTTGACTGAATCTATAGACTTTTGAATTTGGCTTGGCCCTACACAAGGATTGTATCTATCATCTATCTATCTATCTATCTATCTATCTATCTATCTATCTATTCATTCATTCATCAAAACATATTAGTTCATTGGTGCTCTAACACTGTTCAACATATCTGGTAATTAGAACAACAGAAATTCAAAATTCTGCAGAATTGTTCAGTTGCTATGCATTTAGCTGATGAATTTTCACAATATACATGTAGCTATTCAATAACATGTCAACCTTAAAACACCAATGATCTTTTTTCTTTTTTCAGGTTCATTAGCCTTTATTTTTTTCTCTTTTTTTGAAATTTAAATTCAATTAATCGACGTATAGTGTATTATTAGTTTCAGGGGTAGAGTTCAGTGCTTCATCAGTCTTATACAATACCCAGTGCTCATTACATCACGTGCCCTCCATAATGTCCATCACCCAGGACCCCATCTGCCACTCCCCTCCCCTCTAGCAACCCACAGCTTTTTTCCTATGATTAAGAGTCTTGTCTCCCTTTCTGATTTTATCTTGTTTTATTTTCCCCTCCCTTCCCCTATGACCTTCTGTTTTGTTTTTTAAATTCTACATATGAGTGAGATCGTGTACCTGTCTTTCTCTGTTTGACTTATTTCACTTAGCATAGTACCATCCAGTTCCTTCCACGTTGTGGTAAATGGCAAGATTTCTTTCTTTCTTTCTTTTTTTTTTTTTTATGAAAATGCCAAAGATCTCTTGCCAACAATGCACAGACCTCAGTCAATTAATTGTATGTACTCAAAAACATTTATCTTAGCTTATTCATGATACATGGGGACACAGGTAGAAGTTAGAAACACCCAAACAAAATGTGGTTTGCATGCTCTAATATTGCGCTACGGGTATAAGACAGTATCCAATTGCCATAGTTTGCTCACAAAGGTGAAGAACTTAGACCAGTTCATTTTCAGTCTTGACACTGTACAGTACATAAATGGAAACTGGACAATTTTGCCAAAGTTTTTCCTTATGTTTATTGTTCTTTATAATTTATGTGTGTTTTCCTGTTTTTAAAAAAGATTTATTTATTTATTTGAGAGAGAGAGAGAATGTGCATGAGAGGGGGCAGGTGCAAAATGAGAGGAAGAGGCAGAGTCCCTGCTGAGCAGGGAGCCAGATGCAGGGCTGGATCCCCAGGACTCCAATATCATGACCCCAGCCAAAATGAAGAGTCAGATGCTCAACATACTGAGCCATCCGGGCACCCCTGTGTTTTCCTATTTTAAAGCTTATACACACTTTGATAGATCACTTCTCTATCACAACTAGAAGCCAAGATGATGTGCAGTGAATGGAACTAGTGACTCTTTAGAAAGCAGCACAGAAATATGTGCAGTGGTGGTGCTGGTGGTGCTGATGTGCGAGGATGTGGCAGCGTTGCTTGCAGTCTTCTATTGGTTGAATGTGGAGCTGACTGAGCATTCTTTTGGTAGTAAATACTCTCAGATGTAAGAGAGTGATTCTCCCATTTCTTCACTCCCTGCCATCAAAACAACCAGCCTTTCCTAACTCTGCAATACCATCGCAATGCACTTTCTTCTTTGTTCTCATTTTATTTAATCTCAAAATACTTCCCTTTTTCCTATAGTTTTTCTCCACGATGTTTTATGCACAATTTCCCAGGTATGGGTTGTTACTTGACAGGGTACATTTCCCAGCTAAGGTATTTGTCTCACAAATAGGGTCAAATCTCTGGTTTGCATTCAAGAAGGTGTTCTCTTTCTTTAAGGAAAGGAATGCTAAAATTCTTTCCTTTTAATCTTTTAATAAAAATCCCTTTTTACATTTGTATAAGCACATTTTATTTCATTTGATATTACTGAGGCACCTAGTGGTGGGTAGGACTCTAAACTCTAGGAGTCTCTGTCCTATCCAGTAATACACAGATTTTTTTTTTTAATTGTATTAAAGCACATGACCTCAATCTATGTATATGTGCTTATTTTTAAATAATATGCATGAACTGTGTTACTAATACATTAGAAGTCATACTAATATATTAAAAATGTAATTTATATAAAAGTCAAAATGAGATACAAATACAGTTTCTAATCATTTCTTCAAGACCTCAGTGCATTCTCTTGGGACCGTCTTTGAGACCACTGCTTGATCTACCAAGTCATTAGCAACTGCACTTGGACACCTAGAGGGAGTGCTTCTCACCTGGGGAGGCTCCCAGATGGGATTGGGGTGGAACATTTGTATTGCTATAGTAGCATAACTTTTAGGTTTCCATCTCCAGTCCCATTTTCTCTGGCCTGAGCCAGATCAATATTTGTGAGGCTTAGAGAAACAGAAGCCAATTAGTAAGCATCTGTGCCTTGGGGAGGGAGAACCTGGGCCCAAGGCCCATAGTCCAAGACAGCATTTCTGGTGGGAGATCTGGCCTTCAGTGAAGTGCTTCTCCTTGAGTATTTGTTAATGGGGGTAGAGGTGTAGGCAAAGATAGAGCATCCCCCGGGGGAGGGTGCAGTTGATTAACATTCTAAGCATGTAAAACAGTTTGTGCACAATTAACTTTCCTGAAGTCTATTCCAGAGCTTTCAAATTATATTTTGCATAGTGTAATTTTATCCTATTACCCTTAACCACATACACCTTGGTATCACAGTATTATAAATTATTTCTTTGCCTCCTTAGTGTTTACGACTTTCTGATATAGTACTTGTAGATAGTGATCATGCATATTCCTTCCTAGTTATCGCAGTGAAACTAGAGCTATTTTATTCTTGTAATCTTTCCTCATTCGGTCTAAAGTTCTTTAATCATTTTTGTTGCTGATTTCTTCTTTCATTTCCAGTTATCGGTATCTTTCTGATCCCGGGGCGCTCAGACTTAGGAGGGGAATGCCAGATAGAGTCTCCCCTTACCGAATAATAGGAGCTATAGGCTACAGCTTTCCTGTCCTGTGATAGCATGTTTCTGTTTATGAAGCCAATGTTCTCATGCATTTTTATTATCTGAGCATCACATTGAATTATCAGCATGTCACCTTGCTGTTTAGAAAGCTGTCACCTGATTCTTTCTTCTTCATGGCATCCTGCCACTTTAGCTCAGTCTTTCTCATAGCTTTGAATTTTTCTTTTTTTTTTTCTTCCAGTTTTGCTTTGCTTGAAATGATCTGTGGTTTGCACCATGTCCTGTTTAGGAAACAATTGCCTCTCTAGGAAATTAGCACAGTCAATTAGCAACCAAACTTTCTGAAGACTAAGTTCCTCAGAAAATTCTTAGCCAACTGTAGACAGGTTTGCAGAATGTACTGATCTTGGAAATCTCCTTTCCTAAATGCTCTCTAATTTTGATCAGTCTCTTTGCCACTAGAATGTGTTGTGTCTCTCCATTTGGGTATGCATATCTACATTCCCATCTTTTTCCTAAAGTAAAGTAAGACAGGATTGAGCAAATATTTTAATACTCTATGTGGTTGATATATACAATAGAAGAACAATTTGAGAATATAATAAATACTAAATTATTTCCTTAATGAGATCCTCTTCCTTACCATTTTCCTATTATTTTTCTGACCCAGATTGAGGTAGAAATATACTACTCATATTATATTTGCCATTTTAGATGTTTATCACCTAAGTGTAGAGACTGTTGTGTTAAAAGAGAACCATCTTGGGCACCTGGGTGGCGCAGTCCATTAAGCACCCAACTCTTGGTTTCAGCTCAGGTTGTGATCTAAGGTAGTAAGATCTAGACCCAAGTCGGGCCCCGCTCTCAGGGTGGAGACTGCTTGGGACTTTCCCTCTTTCTCTGCTCCTCTCCCTTGCATGTGTGTGTGTGTGTGTGTGCGTGTGTGTGTGTGTGTGTGTGCGCGTGCGCGCGCACACGTGCTCTCTCTCCCTCTCCCTCTATTGTTCTAAAATAAATAAATCAATCATAAAAAAAAGAGGGAGAGAGAAGCATTTCTCCCATGGGCTATACAAACAGAATTAACAGGAAACTTGGTGAGTCTTTGAGTTGTTAATATTAAACCCAAAATTTAATTTTAACTATCTGGGAAGTAGAAATCGTAAACCATAGATCCTAGTCATGCTGTGAGATTTTAGTCTTCTTGGGCTTAGATCTTAGGGGATAAGTGATACACATACTGATAAATTTCCTCCCTGACTCCGTATTGATGTCTTGAATCCACCCATAAGTGCATTTTCTTGGTGTTGATGTTTTGAACATTTTTGACTCAGCAAAATGTTCAACATCTTCTCAGATTCTGAGCTTTTAGGCGATGGGCATGTGACTCTATTCACTCTGATGTTCTCTGCGAGTACCAGATAGATGGCAGGTACTTTTTAGTGCATGCAAAACAGGATTACCAAAACTTCTTTAGACTACAGAATACTCTATCTGTAAAGCCACCATTGCACAGAAAAGAAATGCAGTAAATTTCTAGTCATAAATCACTTAGCACATCTTGCTAAGGGAGCAGGGAAAATGTTCAAAAGGATACAATGTTCTTAAGAAGAAAAGACATTTACTGGGGAAGCATGAAATCATCAAAGTCAAAGCAAGCCATATAGGATGCAGCTTTCTGTGCTTGGAACCCTCTCCTAGGTCCTTCATGAAGTAGGTGTAGGGACTAAGAGGTTCGGATGCACTCATAGAAACTGGTTTGCTGGGTGCCCAGTGAGTAGAAAGTGCAATGATCTTGTTTTGTCGGCTCTTAAAGCAATGGTTTGTTTAGGGAGATATTCTTTGGGTTGGGCTCTGTCATTCCACCCATCCTCACTGGGGAAACCTGTCTGCTCTCCAATAGACATAGAGATGACACTCTATAGAAGAGGAAGAAAAAAACATAGTAAAAGGTCATCTGTTTAATTTATGAATGGCAGAGATAACAAAGAATGTGATCAGGACAGAGATAGGTGATCATAATGAACTATGTATACTTTCAATTGTAGGAATTAATTAATCTACTATATAAAAGGATGGATATTTTAATAGTCACATATTTGGTAAAAAACTATTAAGAGCCATGTTTAAATAATATTTTCAGCTTTTCTTCTATAATGTGAGGCATACTTTCATAAGCATATACTAAGATTACAGTTTTTATATTTTTTCTTATTACAACAACAGTTTTATGTCTTGAAATACAGAGAATTATAGAAATATAACCTTGTATTTATAAGACTCCATTCTAACAATTAATGACTAGGTCTAGTAATATCACTAATATCCATTTACATAAAAAAACTTATTCTCTTTGTTGCATCCTTTGACTTCTATGGGGAATATGGCAGTATGGTTTCGAAGCCAAGATTTTTACTCAGAGTGGAAGAAAGTCACTTGTGACGTCTTCACTCAGATGGTAACGGGACATACTCAGCCTCTTGGGAGAATGAGAGGTTAAGTACAGAGGAAAGTACAGATCAGTTCTGAGAAGCTCCTTCTGAAAATGACAGTATGTTTCCCCAGGCAGGATAGCAATGCAACATGTCTACATGTCAGCTTGCACTTTGCTGTTACCACATGCCCGTCTCATTGAAGGGAAATATCACCTTTTAATATTAAATCATCTGATAATCCTGCAGAACAGTTTTTGCCACCTCCTTGGTCTCTCCCTCTGTAGCTGATAGAACCCTAAAAATTCACTCTTCTGGGATGAAGAGATAAGAAAGTTCTCCCTCTGCTCTCCTTTCAGATTACATTCTTAATCTGGACTTCACTTTGGACCAACGTGGAGTTACCTGGAGTTGAGAGTCTGCCAACCTTGCACAATGAATTGGTCTTGTGATATTTCCCATATCCTGGAAAAGAGTGGTTTTCAAGACACCAAATCATGGCTCTCGTGCAGGCCAGGTGAATGCTGGCACAGCTCAGTTTCTGAGGTCAGACTCTCTGGGAGACTCACGGGAGCTAAGGGAGATGGTTGCGTGTTTCTGCTTTGCAATGAATACCAAGAGAACAAGAGAGGAAAAGGATAAAGAAGAGATAAAGAAGATGGTGGCAGGGATGGGTAAACATGAAACTCATCAGCCCTATTCTATTTTTAAGCCATTCATTTTCTAAGTATCTATATTAGGGTTGTCTTTTTCTTTGACAATGTCCCTAGTGATTTGGCCACAGTTTTGTAATGTCCGTGTGCTACTCTGTATTATTCTCTTTATATTAACTTTTAGTTGAAGGAGGTTGGTTAGAATTAGTCTCTAATTTGAAACAGATTTGTAATGCTGCACATATTTTACTGAAAATCACCTTTGGCGTGAAGAAGTATGTTCTCAAGAGCACCAGAGTTGTCAATTCTTCTCTTCCTGAGGAAGGGTCACCTGGAGAGAAGCTAAAGTTCATGTTGGAATTTTTTTTTTAATTGGAAATTTGGCACTTGTTTAAAGTGGATATAATTTCCAAGAGATTACAGGACTGTATTACTATTAAGGTTCAATGTGGAACTGCATTTGGTACTTTATATCCTAACAGGTTTACATCTGTCCTTTTGATGATATGGTAACTTTTCAAATTCACATATAGAGGGCTCATAGCCTTGCCATCTGTTTTCTCATCAGAGGGAACCCGATAGTTTATACGCTGCCAGAATACGGCTTTAGTTTATATGTCCTGCTGCTCTGGCCATAGTAATCTAAATAATTGTCCCAAAGTGAAGGAGTTATTTTGCATTTTTTTTAAAGATTTATTTATTTATTTATTTGTGAGGGTGGGGAGGGGCAGAGGGAGATCCAGACTCCCTCCCGAGCACACAGTCTGACATGGGACTCGATTCCAGGACCCGGAGATCATGACCTGAGCTGAAGTCAGATGCTTAAGCGACTGAGCCACCCAGACACCCCCAAAGTGATGGAATTTTTAAAAGGAGAAATTTCTCTCCTAATGCCTTGCCTCAGACCAATGCCATGACAACCGTCCAGAGAAATGGTGCATCATTTTTTCCTGAGGTGAGAAGAAATTATATATGGTATAATTATCTTGGTCATTCTTTGTCGCTCACATACAGGCTTCCTGAAATGTTTCTGGTGCTGAATAATCAAGGCCTCATTTGGGTTCCTTAGCTGATTATTTGGGCAGTTGTCTTCCCCCTGTCCTCTTCTCCTGACCTGGGCTAGCCCTATAACACAAATTGTGCTCTTATATAAAAATCAAAGATGATATATGTTTTTATCTTTGGTTTACATTTTTTAAAAGATTTAATTAATTTATTTATTTGAGAGAGAGAGTGAAAGAGAGAGAGTATGAGAGGTGAGAAGGTCAGAGGAAGAAGCAGAGTCCCCGCTAAGCTGGGAGCCCGATGTGGGACTCCATCCCGAGACTCTGGGATCATGAACTGAGCCGAAGGCAGTCGCTCAACCAACTGAGCCACCCAGGTGCCCTTTGGTTTACATTTTTAAAAAGCTTTTTCCTTCAAATTACTACCAGCAAGAATGGAAACAGGGAAGTTTTTATCTCATTTTTTTTTTTACCATAAGGGAAGTTATTTTATTTGCTCCCCTTGAGAGTTTGCTAGCTGTTTTGTCTCCAGGGTCACAATTATTTAAAACTTTATGCTTAGCTTTCCATCGCTAGCCAACCTCTTCCCTCCACCTTTTTTCCCCACATGAGGGGAAATTGCAGAGAAATATTACTTAATTATCACACCACGTAACTAATTAAAAGCAGGATGCTTGTGTATGGTATGCTAATGAGCTATTAGAGATCCAGCATGCTTTAATGACAAGACATGGGTTCCTATTCTACCGTTCACCTGGCTGTGGATTTCCAGTTGACAGTTAATGATGATGAGATGGGAATTTATTATGCCGCTTACAAGCCAAGAACTTTGGGAGAGGGCAGAAAGGTTAAGCAACAAAATCACTCAGAAGAGTAACACCTGAGCTGAAACCAAGAGACGAATCTGACCATCAGGTTTATAGGAAACCATGGGATGCATAGAGCACATGGTAGAGAGTGTTCAATAAAGAAAGAAGTCTCATTATTATTTCTGGTCGACCCAGTGATGGAAGATGAGCATATCGAAAGTGAACTATTGATTAGCTACTTATATGTATGCCATCTGTCCATAGATTTGAGCATAGTTGCTTAAAAGTCCCCCAAAACAGGGGCACCTGGGTGGCTCAGTGGGTTAAGGGCTCTGCCTTCGGCTCAGGTCATGATCGCAGGGTCCTGGGATTGAGCCCCACATCGGGCTCTCTGCTCGGCGGAGAGCCTGCTTCCCCCTCTCTCTCTGCCTGCCTCTCTGCCTACTTGTGATCTCTCTCTCTCTGTCAAGTGGATGAATGGAATCTTTAAAAAAAAAAAAAAAAGTCCCCCAAAACAGCCTAAAAAGATTGGCATTTCATGTGGAGTGAGATTTTGGGCATGCAGAGAAGTGGAGAGAGGAAAAAAAGAGGATATGATGAGAAAGGGAAAAGGGAAGGAATAAATATATATATCCACTTTTGTCCGATTGTGAGAAAACTATTACAAATGGAATACGGAGGAATGTTAGCAAGGAGCAAGAAGATAGTAACGCTAACGCTAACAATAATGATAACCAACACTTACTGGGCATTCCTTTTCTGGGATACAGGCACCTGCTAAGCACTTTACATGCATTATCTTACAGATCTCTCATCCTAGAGAAGATTATGATAAGGTCAATGTAGGGTTCTAAAGCTGTGTCTCTTGACCATTATCTCAAAATAGAGATTCAAAACTAAGAACTTTTGCAATATACCAGGAAGAATGAATTCCCACAGTGCCTAATGAACTGGGTTGCAAGGTGAATGCTGCATTTTTGAGTGTCCATACTCCCTTCATCCATATCATAATAGGTACTCATTTAAGTGGAAAATAACAATGGAATGTTAACAATGTAAATGAACTTTGAAGAGATCTATCCCTTTCCTGAGTTGACCTTGCCACCGGTATGTATTTGGGATCTAATACTTAAACTCTATTTTTTTTTTAAAGATTTTATTTATTTATTTGACACAGAGAGAGAGATCACAAGTAGGCAGAGAGGCAGGCAGAGAGAGAGGGGGAAGCAGGCTCCCTTGATCCCAGGACCCTGTGATCATGACCTGAGCCAAAGGCAGAGGCTTTAGCCTACTGAGCCACCTAGGCGTCCCTAATACTTAAACTCTATTAAGGAACACATTTTGAAGCAACAGAATTAGCACAGCAAATAATTTAATTTTGCTATTCCCCCCAATGTGTTTGTACAAAGTTTCTTGATGTGCTTCTGCTGGTGTTTCCCTTAAGTCTTTCTCCTTTCTCCCTTTCTCCTTAAGTCTTATTATCGACCGAAAGAAGAAAAGTAGCAGTCAGAATTTATAGGAAGGTTCTTTTCTTCCAAAGAGGAGAAGACACTGCCCATCTCTGCCCCTTTGGGAATCCCAGAGTTAAGTTGGCAGAGATACTGTCACTAGAACAGCAACTCCCTTAGTGGATTGCTTATTAGGTTAGGAACTTCTGCTTTCCTGCCATCGTGTGCATATCGTGTGCATTTCAATATAAAATGCAATCTCCATCTGTGTTTGCCCCAATATTTATTCTTCCCTTTTCCAACCATAAGACAGTATCTGTATTATTAGCAATGAGCCCAGCTAAAAACCTTCATTTTGCAGCTGCTCTTGTAAATGGAATGGCCCATGAAATATATGAATGCCAGTGGACAGAAGCTCCAGGGATGTTCTCTGAAGGGGAGATGTAAATGTAAAGGCTGGACCTCCAAAAACTTCCTTGAACCTTGAGGAGGGAAGCCACACGTTGAAGTTGACAGAGTCAAACTATAGGCTCAGGACAGCTGTAACATCATTTCATTTCCAGATATCTCTTCTGGACAATCTTACATTAAAGAAAACTAAAAGGCCTCATTTGTTTAAGCCACTTTATTTGGGGTTTGTGGAATATGCAACTAAATCTAACTTCAACTAATATATCCTTTCCCAATTTCTTCTTACTATTCCTAGACTAATACAAATGGCTCTTTTTTTCCCTTATGGTAGATAAAACACAAACACCACTTCTTGTTTATATTAAGGGGTACTCCTTTGGTAAACATAGTAGTCACGTCAGCTATGAATGCCTCCCTTGCCTAGCTGACCAAAACTCCTTTCCCTTGCTATAATTCAAAGATTAGTTGTAACTCCATACTCTACCCTTCATGTAAGGCATGACTTTTTTCCCTCTCTTCTTTCTTTCTTAGCTATATCTGAGGATTTCATGTGGGTTGAGGGGGTTTGGAAGCAGAGGATGAGCTTCTTTTTATGCTGCTGCCGGATAGGAGCATAAAGATTCATGGCACCTCTCTAACATCCTTAAGGCACTGTAATCTGTGAGGGCATCAGAAAAAACCTACACTCCTTAGAAAAACTTAAGCACAGAATCCTTCCATTTTTTTATTTGACCTCAATATTTTGTATGTGTTTCAGGACTTCTAAAGTTCTTTCATTTCTTCTCTCTCAAACACTCTCACTTTAATTCTCTCTCTTCTGTCTTATTTAACTTTTGTTTCTTTTGGACTTTACTCTTAATTTTAGAAACTACTGTACATTGAGAGAAATATTATTCTTCTGAAGGATGAAGACAATGCCTGGTAAGAGGGCAGATAATTATGTGGAGTAAAAAAAAAGGAAGTAACTTTTCTTGTTATTTAACATTCTTTAAATAACATATGAAATGGCAGTCCAATCAGATGGGAGAATCTGTGTAACATCAGATCATTCAGTGGGCTGGATAGCCATGCTGTCCTTGCTAGTGTATCCACATGGGTCTTGAGTTGCCTTAAGTAGGGCCTAGATAAACCCTTCCATTGAATGGTCCCTATAGTTCAGAAAGCTGCTGTGTTGAGTAGAGTTCTACCCATTCCTTTTTCATCATTATCTCGGTCCATTCCCTCCCATATACTAAGCCCAAGTTTCTTTAATGCATCTCTCAACTAAGCCTAAAGATGAAATAATGGAGGGACAAGTACAAAATTTTAATAATGAGTAGCTATAAACTTCAACTTTTCTATGTATCGGTTGTGGGATAATAAGATATGAAACCTCTGCAATCCTGTTTCCTCACTTACACAATGTGAATTGCAAACTCTTATTAAATGTTAAATGAGATATACAACACATATGTTATATACTTTGTCCATTTGTAGCTCATGTATTTTGAATCTCTAGCATCCCACATACAATGCTCAATAAATTGTTCTAAAATATTTATTGACACACAATGCTCAATAAATATTCACTGAAGTTTGAATAATATATCATGAACTAATGAATGAATGTCCTAATGGCAGTGTTCTGAGTCCTTGCTAAATTTTATCTGTGTAATAGTATTTTATATCCAAGCTAACACTGAGCTTATTCCATTATGCAGCAACTCTATCAATAAGGCAACCACATATTTCAAACCAGGACACTTGCGAGACCAAAGGGGGTGCACTATTAATAATTACTACAAGACAACTGGTATAAACTGGGACTGTCCTGGGCAAATAGGGACATATATATGACCACCTTCTTAAGAAGCACACGACTTTTTGCTTGATCCCTTGGGTCAGGATTGCAGATGAATTTGTAATTGTAAAAACACGCATCAATGCTCTCAACGTTTAAGCCAAGAGAGTTGCCTAAACCTTGTGCAAGTGTGCCTTCCTCTGTGCAACAGATTGCTTCCCTAACAACTATGTTTACTGGATTTTAATAAATGAAAGTACATATGCATTTCCATGAGGGCACTCTATAAAGAATCTTGGTATTGAACCACTGCTAAAGGGATAAATTCTAAAATTTGAATAACCAACCGTCCGATGATGAACCCTGATATCCAATTTATTTGCTTATAAATTAAAGCTTGTTTTGTTTAGTTTTATATTGAGTTTTCCAAAGTATAATATACCTCTACACCAGAGTCTTGTATGAAACATGTCCTAACAACATGTGAATGATCAATTAGTCATCTAGGACCCTTTCAGGCATACAAGTCCTTTACTGTGATGAAAGTTGTCACCTTACTGGGGTAATAGACAAAAATGGTAGAGGACTGTCATTAAGCAATGTGAAAGGGCAATTTCCCTTCAAGTTAGCCCCCCATTTCCATGGGCAGCCAAAGAATTAACATCCTTCTGCCCCATGAAACTCAAATTGTCTGCAACTGAGGTTGTGGGGTAAGACGAACCACAAAGGTTCTTTGTTGTATTTGAGATCGCGATTGTGATTATCTTAGCAGTTGGTTTTGTCACAATGCCATCAGCAGCCTTGGTCCTTTCTAATCATGAAATGAAATATTGGTTAAGTTGTTCTCAGTTAGGTCCAAGAAAATGTATTCCCAAAAGCACTTGAGCACTGTCATTGCTAAACTCTGGATAACTTTGACTTGCTGAGGGAGTTTTACTATTTAACATATGTTGGAAGGTTTCAGAAAACTTTCAGCTGTGACTTTTGTGAGGGCTTCCTGTTTATCCTGTTTGAGCTGTGAACACAGAATGTCACTTTACAGAAGATGTTAAGTAACATCTTAAAATGTTTCTTAACCCTTCCCTACCCACCCAAACATCCCACTTGAATAGCTATACATGATAAGCAGTAACAATACCATAACTTAAAGTCAGGAAAACTTAAAGTGCAGGTTTTATTAGTCATTAGCTGTGAGATCTTGACAAAGCCTGTTTACCTTTCCAGACTTCAATTACTTCATATGTAAAAGTAGAGGATTGGCCCATATATATTCTAGCTTCCTTTCATAACTAACATTTTAGAAGTGATTCTTTGAAGCCCTAAATAGATAGAAACCTAGGATGTAATAGGATGATAGAATGATGTTCCATGGTTCCGTCATAAAGAGTTGATGTTTAAGAAGAGAATTAACTGAAGAATTAAGCCAATAAAAATAGAATTCAGCCTTTCTGATATGATACAGATTATTTTCATTATCCATACACAAGGTATCATATTATTACTACCATAATATATTTTTCACATAATATGTGAAAATTCATCTCTAATGCATAACTTAATTGAAGAGGAAACAGATCTAGAGAAGTTAAATATCTTCCCTTGAGTTTGCCTAACTTGAAATAGTCCAGATTTGCTTACTCCCAGTTACTAATTTCATATTTTAAATTTCCTCAGGTGGAAATAATAAAAAACTATTTGTGCTAGTAAACACTTGGGGCTAGGTGTCCTAGGATTACTGAACAAGAACATTCTACTTTGCTAACAGTATGAAAAGAATGGAAACATTTTTCTTTCAAGTTTCCTATCTTATACCATAGATGTATAATCTACTTTGTGGATAGAGCAAAAAATACAATTTGCTGAGGGATAATTAGCCAAGTTGTAGTTAGTCTAAAAGAGAAGCTGGACTTTTATTACCATCTTGTAGAGGAGTAATCCAATAATGATACCCAAACTCATTCTTGGGCTCTTTTCTGCTACAGGGAAGGACAGCTAGACACACTAAGGAGAGAAGTAAGTAAGTACAATGAATATATTCTTATACAATCTATCTGAATTGAGTATGGGGTAAAAAAGATGGGCAAGATGCAATTGTGAAAAGAGAAAAAGATAAAAAGAGTGATGAAATGGAAATGGGATTTTAGAAAGGCAAGCAGAGTGAAAGAGGAGGTAAATATAAAAATGAGAGAAGTTAGTGAAGCCCTTTTTCTGTCTTTGTGATAGCACTGACCCCTTATTTATGCATACGTATTGAGTCATGGAACCATAAAAAACTAAATGTGGATGTAACAAAGACAGGAACCATATATATATTAATAAAACTTCTGTCTAGTGATGCATTTGTGCATGGACAGAACTTCCCATGAGTCATGTTATATCATGGAACTGAAGCCACTAATTAAGTATTTGGAGAAAAGCAAGAACAACACTAGAAAAGAAAAAACAAAAACCTACAACACTAAGACTTTGAATTAGGATTCTTTCACATGGCAAGATATGTCTGAGTGTTTGATACAAAGAGCATTTAGAATGGTCTTTTTGCATCCATTAAATGATTATTCCCAAGCTATTTGATAATGGCTAGAGGTAGCAGTTCAGTACACATCCTCAAATTTGTCATATGCTGGCCAACTGGCTAATGAGGAGATACATTTTTTTGATAAAGAATTAACCTAATTTGCCTTGGTTCTACATTTTAAAATAAAACTTTGAACTACATTGATGTTCTGTTTCTGCTGATCATAGTATTTTCTTGTTTTTGCTTTGTTTTGATTTAAAAACTATAGGAATATCTATTCAACTCTTGGTGAATCCATTATTTTTTGTATGATTTTGGTTTCCACAGATTCAGGGCACATAGAAATAGTGTCATCCGTATGTGTAGGAATCTATTCTAAATATGTAGTAGAAAAGTCTATTAACATGAAAAAAAAATCCAGAAATTTTGGTTTGCTATTTGATTTAAATGTCTTGGTTATAACAAACTAACTTCCTTGTTGTTTAATTTTCTACTCTTTCATGGAAACAGCACTCTGAGTATAAATAACCTCTCAGAATCAGGTAAATTATTTCTAGGACTTTATGACATGCTAATGTGTTCCCTTGGATTCCCTGAGTCCTTCTGGTGTTATTAAGTGCTGTCATTCATTGTTTGAACACTACTTAGAATTTCTCACTGTTCCCCAAAAGGTCATCAAAGCACTTAATAATTTCAGAAAGAGATAAGCAGGACAGAAGACCTTATCTGTATATCAAATGTGAGTTCATGTGTGACCTGCTACACCAGCCAAACTTCTGTCCCTATCAATCCTATCTCTACCTCACCCTATCCTTGACTAACACAGCACTTGATAAGGACTCCTTGATTTTCCATTCTCATCCTGGCTTCTAAATTGATTTGCTCTGTAACCTCTGACCTCCAGTCACAGATGTCATCTTAATACACAGAGACAACTGACAGAAGAGGAATATTCTTATAAAATGTATTCCAGGAGTGATAACGGGCACTCTGGTCTATAACACAGAAAACATTAACTCCAAAAATTCTTTTAGGTTTGTAGTTTCAGTCTCAGAGAGAAATTAATTACTGCTCTCTTAGAAGAATCTATTTCAGAATTACAATTATTATGCATTATATATATGTGTAATGTGCTTTTTCTGTGTGTGTGTGTGTGTCCAGAAGAGCTTGGATGACTACCTATTATTTCTGTAAAGGTGTTTTACCATGGGCCAGAACACTAGCCTGGGTGACCACTAAGATTCCTCCTAAGTTTAAATTTCTCCTCTGGCTCCAATCTGTTATTTTCTATCTACATCCTTTCTGTTTACCCACTAGGCTGCACCTCTTCATTATGTATCTCCTCAGTAGAGTTTTCCTTTCTGGTAGGTCTCACACTTAGTATATTATTTTCAAAGTTTGCATTTCCCTTTCTAATCAGCCTTTGAACTTCCCTCTCAGAGTTTCCATGTATCAGAGCCCATATATTACAATTTGGAAGACATACAGTTTATATTGGAGTATGATTTAAAATAAGTTGTTACTGTATTCTGTATTTTGTACTTATGTTTTTTCACATTATCTTGCTGTTCCTATTACTAGGATTTATGTAATAGAGGAATAAATAAATGCCAGGGGCTGTTAAGAACTGGGAATACAAAGAAAACAATGTTCATAAAGTATTTCCATAATTGATAAGAATAGCATCAAGTAGTAAAAATCCAAAAAAACTGATACCCGCAGCACAGGCTTTTATTTTTGAACTGCTTAAAACATTTGCTGGCTATCTTGTAAACATGGTCACAAATTTCTGTTCCGTCTCTTCTTTATAAAATGAGATCTGAAAACCATCTATGTTTAACCACCTCTGTCATTTTTGTGGAAAAATCCAACGTGTGTCTGTAAGGGGTGGTGATGGGGATGGGGGATCTACAACTTAAATAAATTGTTCTTTATCTAATTCAAGCCTGAAAATAAAAGCAAAAATCATATAGGATTTATATATTTTTTCTATATTTTCTTTTTTTAACTCCATTTTTAGACTTTCAGACTAATGTAGAAATATCATCAAAGAAAATTAAGTCTCCCTTGCTTTTTGAAAGAGGGATAATGGGTAAAAGTTCAAAATCTGCTTCTTAAGAGGATTAAACATCACTAGCAATAATGAGGTGTATGAGGTAGCCACCCCATCCCCCTCAATTCGCCTATATTTACATCTTTTATTCCCTGAATTCTTCCAAACTAAAACCTATATAACAATTACTTTTATTCCCATAATGGGCAAACAGGAGAAAGCTGTAATATGTAATGGTAGGATCATTCTACACTTAATTGAAGAAGACCAAATCAGGGAAAAGCACAAAGGTGAAAACATGTGATCATTAAGTTCTTGAACTATATATATGCATTCACACAAGGAGATGAAAGAAAAAAACAAACAAAAAACCCTCAAGACTATAGATTTCAAGGGCAATCAGACTTAGAAGGGGCTGCGTTTTAATATTAGAGCTAATTGATTTGATGGATTCAAAAGGATTTTCCTTGTAAATATGTGATGGATATCCCCAGGAAAATGTTTTTTTAAATATATTGAGTGCAGTATAGTTTAGGAGTTTTTTTTTTAAATCTTGAAAGAAGGTGGTGCAAAGAAAGTGTTATCTATAACTAGGAAATATTTGGATTAGAAAGAAAGTAAATGTACCCACCTGCTTCCTTCATGTTAGGGTTGGATGCACCTTTAAAGCTCCCAAAAAGGTATATTTGAAATAAAAAACATTACTTTATGCATGATTAGTCAATGCGGGATGTAAGGATTATTTTAAGAGTTAGTCTAGGCTGAAAATAAATGCAGTTCAAAAAAGAATTAAGAAGTTTCGTGAGTAATAGATATACAGGTATTATTAAGGGAAGAGGGTCTTTGTGGTAGATACTAAGCGTAAAGCCTGAAATGTATAAATAAATCCCATGAGAAACCAAATATCAGAACAAACACTTGGAGCTGCCCTGGTGGAGCAGCTCTTACTGAGAACATTCTACATAACCTGCTGACGGAGGCAGCCAAGCAGCGTCCATTATTGAATGAGCTGACCACCAATGGTCACCAAGGACGAACTCTGGAATGAAAAGGACTCCAGTGCACTCATGTTCTTCACATTCATTCACAGTCATGGTTGTGGCAGATGCTGACACCCACAGGTTCGCGCACATGGAGCAGGAGACAAAGGAATTGAAAGGAAAGGCAGTGGTAGCAGTAGGGCTCACGGAACACTTGAATGATCATCAAACAACAGGCAATAGAACATGGTCCCTGACAAGAGCGATCAAGCAACATTAGGTCTATAAACAGAAGGGAATCATAGTACTCCGGGAGGAAGTTCCATGTTGTCAGCATGTGGCTAATATTCATGTGGCTAATATTAACAGTCAATACTTGTTACTTCAGATAATATACTGAACTTTGCAAGTGTGTAGCATCACTCTAGATACAAGAAGTTCCAGGGCTATTTTTTTCCTGGTTCAACATTTGCTTTTAACGTAACAATTCATTTGTTCTTATTGTGCGGGTTTCTACACATCTGCAAAAGAGTGTAGATCACAATCTCTCTACCCACATCTACATATGTTTAGAGTTTTAACAGTCACCTGGTATAAGGTTGTAAATGCCCCAGAACAAATACACCAAATATTTAGAAAGATAGGATAGACTTAGCCTATTCTTACCTTCATCATACAAAAGAAGAAAGTCGTGTTTCTCGCTTATTTTAAGAAGTCATCCTATCTTTTGGATGCTCACCTGATATCAGTATTTTGATGTACAAGATGTCACTGTAATGTTTCATAATTACCGTAACCCTATTTAATGCTATTTATCTCTATGAGATATTGTGCTGACAAAATTACACATTTAGGAGAGGGGCTGAAAGTAATAATCCTATAATAAAAGTGAAGTATATTAAGGATGGAAAGCACTATTACCACAGGTAAAATCCTTGGAGGGTGCTGAACGTTTCTCTTATTTATAATTTAGTCCCAGCAGGACAACCCTTCTGTGTGCTGATTATCAGAGCAATTCTAGCTTTGGGGAGCAAAAAAAGTCACACACATACCCAGAAGCTGAAATAAGCTTTTCCCTTCATGTGATTTAAGAGCTATTGTCACTCTGTGGAACTCTGAAAATTATTCCATTTGAAAATAATTCAGTTCCTAGATTATATATTGTCTAGGTTTCCTCTTTCTGCTCTTTACTACTGAGGACATTTAAATGAAACTATTAGCTGATTTCTTTTTTTTTTTTTTTACTGCTTATTCTCCACCTGAAGTTACTACACTTAATTCATATCACACTCATCTGCAAAGCAACCAAACAGGAACATGAATCCAGTGGGGGGGAATAAACAAGAGGAATGAAAGGATTTGTGAAACATAAAAAGCCAGGAAGAGAGGAGTCTCTGGGGAGACGTGGGTACACGGATGGCTCTTTTCACTTCTGAGTTGATGATTTAACTACCTATGTTTCAAGTAACTGAGAATTACCTCTACTATGACATAAATGTGGCAATGGATAAAGTAAGAAACCCCTTTTCTGTTGGATGCATACCTACCAAAATTAGCTCCTCGGGTAACAAAGTTGTCCATGCTTGATGCTCATCAGGTTATAAGTCAACATTAAACACCAACATGCCTCATGGTTGTCGCTCAATATATTTTTGTTGAATCGATATTTGAAAAATACATATGATTGAATTAGAATATGTATCTCCCAAATTGAATGCTTTGATAATCCTTTTGTATTAACTCAGCTGCCTCACGGAAGATAGGTGGCTCTTGGTTAGCCTCGAGGGACAAAAGAGAAAACCAGAGCCCTGGGAGATTGTATGTGATGCTTCATTCTACAAAACTGTCAGCAAGTCTTTGTATCTGGTGTTTGCTTTTATCATAGGGGAGGTTTCATAAAGAATCTTTTTTGCTAGCACTTGACAGTTGAATAAAATTTGGACATGAGTCACAGGAATGCATTCACCATTTTGTCCAATATTTTATTGTTTTAAAAGTTTTAAAAATTTTTTTAGAGAAAGAGAGAGAGCAGAGGGGGAGGAGCAGAAAGAGAATCCCAAGCAGGCCCCACACCCAGAGGGGAGCTCAACATGGGGCTCAATCTCACAACCCTGAGATCATGACCTGAGCCCAAATCCAGAGCCAGACACTTAACTGACCGAGCCACTCAGGCGTCCCTGTCCTAAATTTTAAAATTATATTAAATTTTATGTGTCCCTGTAAAAAAAGAGAGGTACAGAGGAAACCATGAGAGAGCAGGAGAGGCTTCTGTCCTGCTCTCAAACATATACATGTCACCCCTTAGTAAATTAATAGTCACAAGAAGTCTGTCTTCCAGAGGAGAAAGAATCACATATGAGCATTACCTAAAGCACCTTCTCACAAAATGCCTGATTTCCAACAATGTCCTTCCACAATGATGGCATCCCTGATATGAGCTTTCTTGGCTGCCTGGATAGTATACTTCTCTCCCCAGATAAATATTTCTTCTTTAGTTTAACTACAGTCTCTGCCTAAACCCATCTTTAGAAGAAATAAGAAGCCCTAAAGAGGTAACTGTGGGTGTGTCATATGAAGGATTCTCTGTGCTGATTTTTGCTTTTGTTAGTTTCAGATCTTGGAAAGTTATATAAATTGTTCACATTTTTAAAAAGAATTATGTGCTTGCCTAAAGAAAAGATATTCTTGGTTATTGTATTTTATTGCTTGTAATTAATGAAGAAATAAAATTATGTTCAATAACACTGGTACTTTTATATTGCTGACTGCTGAGCATATATTATCTGTATTGAATTTTGGAAATCTGTTATACAGTACATGAAAATTTCATCTAAAATGCTAAGCATTTCTGGAGACACATTTTCCCCAAATTCCATAAGTTAATGATTATTGTGCCCTGTTGTAAATGAGTTTTGCATATACTACGATAGATTACCCAAATTTACCCCATTTTCCAATATCATCTGTTCTGGTACATGTCAGAAATTTTAGGGATACATTCCCAACATTTATCATTATTTATGGCCTCTCCTGGTTAGGAAAACAATTCAATAATCTGAGTTTGGGCTCCAATTACTAGTGGTTCTAATTATCTATGGTTTTTGTGAACTTTTTGTTTTGGTGTAAGTTAAGACAAAACAAAATCCAACTGGAAATACGCACACCATAGAAGACAAAACAATAAAAAGTGATAATAGTATTAAGTCAATATATAACAACTTTTTAACCTTGGCATATTTCACCTAAATCATTTGGCTCCTGCCATGACAACTGAGTGATGAAAGCATGAAAGATATTTTACTTTAGAGATGAAGACACTCATCACAGAGACGCTCTGAGAATTGAAGCATATCAGGGTCCCATGACCAGTGAGTGGACCTGAAGGGAACTGGACCTAGGTTCCTGAGCCCTAGTCCTCTGCTTTATTTCCTGTACTAAACAGGAAAGAGGAGGAATTTCAGGGACTTGGTGACTGGAACTTCCAATTTATATGTGCTACATTGTTCTCCTTTCTTAAAGTAGCTTGGCTTCAGGTCAGGATTCAATTGACTGAGGGAAGAGACCTAGTGCTGGCATCCACTTCTATAATGCTGGCCAGGAAGTTTTAAAAATGCTGTGTTATTGGATGATGTTTAGCAGCTGGGGCTTCTACACAAACCTGTATATCTGAACAGAAATATCTTCTGAGAGTGTGGTTCATTCACAGGAGGGGGTAACAGAGCATTCGCTAGGCTTCTGTCCTATAGCTCCTCTTTCTTTCCAATAGTCTTGCTTCCTTCCTTCATCATTCTATTCATTTCGCTCTAGCCAGGGGAAGCAATCACTCAGTACAAATTTAAAGAGTAGAATGAGAATGACATGCTGCCTCTTGTGAAAACCCAAGAAATGTGACATATACCTACCTAATAAGTAAATTAAATTATCCCATCCTCAAGAAACTGGAAGACATTGAGCTCACAAATGAAAATGAAAGGGTAAGGAAAGGGTAAAGAAAATCAGGTGGTAGAATAAATATGAAAGAAAAACCAGCAGCCACAACTTTGAAACCTTACACGCCTGAGACGCGTGGGATACCCGAAACAAGGGAAGACAAGAAGTACAGGAAGTTAGACTGAAGAGCTTTGTGGAGAATTTTGAGGAGGTTTGAAGAGGGGGGGGGGGGGGAAGAAGACATTAAAGATACATGGAAGTAGAGTAGTGGAGAGGCAGGGGAGGACATCTTGTACTTCTTCTGGAACTCTTACAGTCTATTTTTCAAGCTTCACGCGAATGGACATCTTGGTGTTTCAAAGAGAAGTACTTATTAGGAAAGTTGGTGAGAGAGTCCTTTTCCTTTAGCGTTCAGGACAATTGGTCATTTTGTAATTAGAGGAGAAAGCATGACAGCTATCATAACTGATAAATGCAAACAGTAGAGCCATACTTTATCTCTACAGTGGCCAGATTCACACATGGCCATTAGAGCCTGCATTAAACTGCCATCTAAAAAACAGGCCCAATAACACTACTTTATAGGACTCTTGTGAGGACTAAATTTGAACATGAAACCATTTTGTGAAATACAAAACACTACACAAATAATTAAATGCTATTACTACATTACTTTTAGCATGGATGCAAATCCAAGCATCTATCTCTTTATGTTCGTTAGGTGCACTGTTAAATCTAAAGACACTAGTTACATCTTTGGAGAGAGAGATTATTTCATTTAGAGTACCACAATGATCTGGAGCATATTTCCCCCCAGGATTTGACTTTGAATTTTCTATGGCTATTGGGTATTTCCTCACATTGTCGATGACATCTTTTAGTACTAATCAATAAATGTTAGTTATGCATATGTCTTGAGAGGTGTTGATCTGAAATGAAAACATCCTTCTTCACATTAACAGCCTCCTTAATTAACCTTCTGACACTGCTAATATGGAAAGGGATGCTATGTAAGTTCCTACTATGGAAAGGAGGCTATTTAAGTGATTATGCATGTGCTGCTGCTTTGTTTATTTTCTATAAAAAAATCCAGATGCTCCTTAAAAACATCTTCACTCTTTACTAAAAAAGAGGATAATTTTGATAAATTTCCATGCTCAGAACATGGACTAGGCTCATGCTGGGCAGGATGTAACTGAAGTAATGACAACTTGGTTTGATGTAAGTAGGAAGAGAGGATAAGATATAGGGAGAAGGGGTTAGAGGTGAAGGTCAGAGTCAGTTGCCTCTGGTTTCTCCCATCCCCGATTTACAAGAGCAAGAACACCATGTAATTACAAAATATTTCCTGGAGAGTCAGCCCCTGGAAACAACCTATAGTTTGGGGATGTGTGCATGTGTGCACACACATGTAGGCACATACACACACAATCTCTGTTGTTTTAGCCAGTGGTAGCTAAACTCTTCCTAAAGCTAACTTAACTGGTACCCGTGTCATTGTAACACTTTTTTTTCTCTTAATATGTCCTTTCCTCATGGGTACTTCCTTATGAGATAGGAAATTACAATATAACTTCCTTAAATGGCTTCAGAATAGCAGGGATGCAAGTTACATCTTGTACATATCATATATAGATCGTATGGATATGATGGAAATTCAAAGCTATGCTATGAACTCTGTGCCCACACTCCTTAATCTGTATATATGTAGGCCTCTGGTCTCTGAAACTTACACTTTCTAGTATATGAATGTTAACTATCCCCTAAGCAGACCGTACAGAACAACAACAAAAATGTTCTGGAATGTAACTAAGCCAAAGATGGTGTGATATATCTTTTTGCCAAATAGAAGATCTTTCACTAACTCAGGAATTGCAGTGATATTCTTACAAAGGAAATATGAGGAGTATATATGCATGGTCCACTTCACAGCTGACATTGAGATCTAAACTGAAGTCAATCCAATGTCTTTCTTCTAGGCAAGATGAACCTGAGGCAAACTCATGGAAATGTTTTATTTGGACCCCTTGCCAGTTTCCTTTTCAATGCCTTTACTCTCTTCTACTTCCCTTCTAATGAGTTGCTTATTACCCTTATCCTGCTTTTGACCATCTTGGCGCCATTAGTACTCTGTAACAATGTACCCTTCCTTGACAGTCGGTCCCCTGTGGAGGTACCTCTCTGCTCCCCCTCTCATGAGTGGAGTGCAGTAGTAGCTGTTGTAGTAGTAACAACAGCTGGCACAGCAGTAATCATGACAAATTACATTTGGTGAATACTTTAATCCTGTGTTGTCCTTAAATATTCATCATCTTGTTTAATCAGTACAACAGGACTGGGTAAGAGGGTATTTCTGACCACATTTCACAAATGAGTAAATTAAAATTCAGAGAGTTCTATCTTGTACTACCATCAATAAAAATCCTACAGGTGTTGAGTAGGGAAATGGAAATGGTTTAAACTCAGGTTTTCTGACTTGAACTCAAAGCAAACGCTCTCTTCTTCTTTTGGAATTTTAAAAACCTTACAAGTTATTGATAGAGATGGAGATAGAGGAAGACAGTTATTAAAAGGCATAAAGGTCTTCTGACCCATTCAATTATGCCATGGAAACAAGCTGCCTATCAATAAAACCATGCACACTCAGGTTACCCAACCAATAGACTGAGTGAAATAAATTCCAAGTATACACTTTGGTAAAACCTAAGCCTAAATTAGAACACTTGCAAGGTTCTTCAATAAATGAAGCAATAAGGACAATTACTGAGGTGATTTTAATGAACATACAGCCTTCCCCACATTAAATGAGGTACTGAGAATGTTACAATGTAAGCTTTGGTGAAGAGAAATATCAAATATCAAAGGGAACTGTGAGATTCATTTTAGAAAAAAAAAAAACAGTGGTAAGTTAGAAGACTTTTAAACTTCCCACCAACATAAAAAAAAAAAAAAAAAAACTATAAAAGGTTTGGAAGCTAAAGGATATAAAAAAGAGAAACTCTTTGGAATAAGCTGTGCTAGAGCCTTTTCCCAGTTGATTGTCAGCTCCCCAATCACCTCAAGAGAGGTTTCAGCAAGACTCTCTGAGAGCTTTATAGGCAGTGAGAGATTACAGTGGACTTGTATCTGACTTCTGCCTGAACATTCAGAAGGGTAAGAGATGGGTTGAAAGTGGAGCTATGATGAAGTGATTAAACGCTATGGTCTTCACTCCCCAGTATCTCCGAGAATCTTTGGGTATTTCCTGTGCATGAGATATACGCTCTGCATGGCAGAGAGCCAGGATGAAGTCCTCTTAGGTCCTTTTCAAAAGGGCAAACTATAGAAAAAAAGCAATGTTAAGCAAAGATCGACTGAAGTTCTATAACTTGATTCCTACAGAGCTTTAGAAGAAACCAGTCATCACTGGAAGAGGGATGCAGTCAGTGTGATCAAAAGAGCTACAGGTGAGTGCTTTCCACAGATGAATGGGGCCTCCTAAGAATCCTTGAAGGTGTCCATTAGAGAAAGAGTGAGCTTAAATTTTTTCCAGGGTTAGAGAATGTAAAATTGTCTTATGAGAGTACTAATAAGGTAAGATATTTCCTGTTCTCCTTGTGCTTTCTCCCTCTCTAGAGCCCCGACTCTATACAAATTAAAAAAAAAAAAAAAAGTAAAAAAGGATAGTTACTAAGAGGAAGGAAAGAGAAAAGAAGCTGGTACCCTCTTTCCCCGACTGAAGTAGACCTTATCCTGAGATGTGGGAAGAACCTCGGAATAAAGACAAAACTGTTGACTAACAGAACTTAACAGTTTACTTTTAAATCAAATTTATGCTTTGTACTTAAAGCTTAGGATTTTGTACTGAGTGATCAGCAAAGTTCTGGTCAAAGAAAGGGAAAAAATTTTTAAAGAGATACTGAGTATAAAAAAATAAAAATGATATATAATGAAACCCATAAGACTTGCTTTTTCAAAGTCCAGATACAGGGTATGGTGGTCTGAGGAGTCTAACCAATGAAAAAAATCACACTTCCCTCTTCTCCATCTTCAATAGTTCTTATTTCATTTCCCATTAGGATGGTCCCAACTTAGTCAAAACATTTATTTATATACAGGTTTGTGATTCTATATGTGGGTTCAGGAATGGTTAGAATAATGGGACAAGTAAGTGGAAAACACTTTCATTACTTGTGTCTTTTAAAAATAAAGATGGAAAATCACTGTAAAGATCATTTGGTTTCATGCCTGAAATTGCTTCTCTATTGTTGTGTTTCCTCTTGTGGAGTAATTCACTACCTGGATTTTTTAATTCAGACTTCCATGCCCCCCAAATGATCATTTGTTACGTATTGATCTTACAGAAATATCAGTATATAGTTTTAAGATTTGTTTTAATATTTTTTCCCTAGGAGAAAACATATATATTGTTTAGCACCCAAAAGGACCTTGAAAGCATGCAATTTGCTAATAATGTATTTGCATGATTCTGTTCAAATTTAAAATTCAATTTTATCTTTTCTAAGGCTAATACATTACAGAAGCTGTGGACCATTTCTGAAATATTCAGCCTATCTTCCTTCCTGCCACGAAGTGAGACATTTTAATTTCATTCTTGACTCCAGCATAGGGCACTTGTACTTTGTACTGAAGAAAGGATTACTACTGAGGTTAAGTCCTCCATGGCTGTCACCCTGCTGTATATAGGACAGCTCATCAGCAACGTCACTTCTTTCTCATGGAGTCCCAGTCCAAAGAACCCATAAGACAGTTTCCAAACTTCGGAATCCTCCTAAAATGGTCAACTGCATATGAAATTAAAATATTTGACTTCTGAAATTACCAACTTCATCCATAATTCTAAATCATCTGCTCCTCAATGTTACTTGAAGAAACATAAAATATGATACAATTATGAAAACAAAATAAACCGGGACAAGTATATTCCAAGAGTTCCTCACACTGTAGTAAAGTATCTTTGCTTAGTAAATAGTGGAATGACCTTGCTACTTTCAAGGATAAATACTCAAAGGAACAAAGAAAGTAGGGTCTTGATCACAAAGCTGAGACTAAAATCCTCCATCTCTGAGTAGGTCTTATTTGAAGCTTGAACTTCAGGGTTGGCTTGGCCCCAAATCGACTAAGTGTTTGGGGTACTCCCTTCAATTCCCTGATCCTTAGTTGTACCATGTGACCTTTTAAAATGTATATCATCTCATGCCAGTTTCCTGAAGCATCTTCCCATCACACAGGAGCTAAAATCCCAACTTCTTACTGATGACTCTACAGGAGATGATCCTCATCTACCACCGAGCCCTGCTTAACTCTTACTCTTCTAGATACCTTGGCAACCCTGTCAATCCTCAAGCAGTCCAAACTTACTGGTGACATTCCCATTTCTTCTCCCTGGAATGCTTTGCTTCCATCCTTTTGTACAGTTCATTTCCTCTCCTTTCAGGACTCTGCTCTAATGTAACTGCCCCTGAGAAATGTATATTTTTTAAAAAGCAGACTATACTTTCCAAAATATTCCCCATCCCGAAAGCCATACCTTGCTTCAGTTTTTTGTCCCCCTAGAATTTATATAAAAATCAGGTCATGGTATTTATTGTTTTCTCTCACTAGAATGTAAGAGTCATGAAAATAGTGAGTTTGCTTCTAGATCATGGCATCTCCTGAAACTAAAATAGGGTCAAGTGTGGTGCTCATTAGATGTCAATAGAAGGTTAAAACGAATGTCCTCTCTCTTGCTACCACTCCCCTCCCTACACTAATATTAGTTATAAAACTGTTACAAGAGAAAAGAGAAAAGGCTTGCGTAGATTCAATGGCAATCTGAGAGCCTGGGTGGTTATGTGGTGCTCCAGAGTAGTTCCTTTAGGGACAAGAGCTAGATGGGGCAGAACTCTTATAAGTTTTTGTTTTAATTCCAGTTTAGTTACAGTGGGGGTAGAGCTCTTCTAAAGACAAAAGGAAAGCAGGCTTCATCTGTAGGGCTTACAAAAAGGGGAGCAAAGACTGTGGGGGAGCCAGCCAAGGTCTGACACATGACCCAGAGGGCTTCACTGTAACAAGTATCCTGTGGGGTTTGCAGCAGTCCTAGCCTACACGTTGAAATTCCAGGAGGAGAAGAGGTCACTGGAGGCAATGTCCTCTTTATGTCCTAGGAAATGGGGGAGCTTTACGATGCGTATGGAATATAGTCTGCAACCCTGGCAGACATCCTGCCTTGGGATGACTTTCTTACTTAAGCCAAAGACCTTGAAATGGAGACCTCATGTGTAAATATGTGCAAATGTTGAACTAAATTTATCCCATAAAATTTTTAGGAAACAACCTTGCCATGGATACAAGCTGTTGAATACATTATCTGCTGGGGTTAATAGGGTTTCCTTCTGCAGAAATAAATAAATTAAAAGAAAGCACTGAAGGGTTCACTACTCCAGATTTGTCTTTAATAACATTCCATTAAAAATGACAGAAAGGCAGAGCTCTTACAGTAACTCAGGCTCAGAGCAATGCTGTTCTCTTTCAGGCTCATGTCCTCAGATGAAGCTTCCGTGGTTTTAATCACTTCTCTTCCACCAACTCACCCCCTTCAGCTCCTTTTTTTCTCCCCTCCCTTTCATTTTTTGGTCTATCTTTCCATCTATTTGACTATGGTTCACTTACCTTGATTAGCAGAGGAATTGCTATCACATTTTTCAATGAGGACTAGTGATTTTTAAACTATTTAGACCAAAAGTTACATAGATCATCTGTATCATGCAAAAACAGGGTCAGGGGTGAAAGAAAGTGTGCATCTAGCTAGTTTTTATATCAGTACAAGAACCAATGCTGAATATTAATGTCAGAGATTGGCCTTTTCCAGTTCCCAGGTCCCAGTTATGCATTTCCTACTTTGATACCATGTCTGTCAGTTAAAAAATGAAGGATAACTAGGGCCTAATAGGTGTATGAAAAGACACTGTCATCACTAGCTATGACTACCTTATTCCTTTATATCTATGCCCATCTAGATAAAGACAGAATATTCCCCTCTAGTCTCCACTGCTTGCCTCATAATAGACACTTGCAGATAGAACCAGAATGGGCTGAAGTTTGTAACATTTTCTTAGATGTTTATGTGTAACTTGTTTGTAAAAAGTTAGCTGTTTATGGGTTGATGGGAGTGTGTCTGTGTATGTGTGTGCATGCAAGCCCCCAGAGGGAAAATGGAGATGGTATCATATGCAGAGAGCCATAAATTCCCCTTTGCAGATAAAATACTGGTGTGGTATTGTTTGCCTTGTGGAAGTGAGGTCAGAACTGTTGAGCACTCGTCTGTGATTTTTTACGTGACCCTGTAATATGAGAGGATGTACTCCCAAGCACAAAGCTTTAATTTGTAATCCACACAAATCCCTCTGTCAAAGTGGGTTGAGGGCATAATCATCAGGCTCTGGTACAGTACCCATGTGCTTGTTCACATTGGTGGAGAGAGGCTGCCTGTGAAATGTTTATTTCCTTTGTGTGTATTGTATCTGGCTCTATCACTTAATGCAGCTTGGTGGAGTTAGCATTTTCCAAAGACTAAAGGTAAAGATGTAAAATATTAAGGACTCTGAAAGCAGAAAGTACTAGAAAAATAAGCCTGAAAAAAATGAATGTTGGAAAGGGAATAAATTTTAAAAGGTTTCTTTCTTATCAGATGAAAAAGATGGAAACAAAAAGCAATGACCATTTATCTAACTTTCCTATTCTCATCACCAGCATGTCCCAAAGCCCCACCTCCATTCTGATCATCTCATGCTCCAATTGTTAACCCTACAATGCAGATTTCTCTGACTACTCTTATTTGAGGGAGTTCTTAGTTTGCCCTCAACCACAAGCATTAATGGGCAGCCTCCCTGGCTAAGAACACTGCACAAGCCTCAGACTTTATGTAATTCCAAACCAGCTGGCTTAGACACAGGAAGCATGATACTTCCTCTTCATTTCTAATAACTTTGACCTTGAAAGAGAACAGACAGTGCTGCCTCCCCAGAAGAGAGGCAGAAAAAAATTTTGTAGGATACTACAAATATGTAAAAGAGTACAGGGTATATTTCTTTTCTTTATTTTAGGGGGAAGAAGGCAGAGATGACCATCTTGGTGTCTTTTGTGCTGTTGTCTAAATGAGGTGGAGGGAATGAGGGAAGGAGCAAGAAAAAAAATGCAAACCAAGGCAGAACTGCCATTTAGCCTGTGCCCTCCTCCCCGCCATTGACCATTACAAGCAGTGAGTTAAAATATACATATTCATAGGTGCACATGAGATTATTCTCACATTGTTGTTTCTTCACTGGGTACCTGTAGAGTGAAGGTTTGTGAAATTTCTAACTCTTTAAACTTTAAAAAGCCAATTGAAAACTTCACTCCATTTTGTTGTGCTCTCTCTCATGAAGTCTGAAGGTTTTCTGTGATAAGCCCCTAAAAGTACTGAGAGTTTCAATTTGCTGACTTCCTCATAACATGCACTAGCTGAATTTTTTTTTCAACCCACTCTGATCTCTTGGGTCTTCCACACAGCACTATTCATTTTACTGGCAAAAGGCAATGAGAGATTTCTTTTGCTCCCAAATCACCTGGTAGAATATTTTTCATAAGGGGACCGCCAACAAGAGCTAGGCTCCTGCATTCATTGCCCTAGTATTTAAGATATGTCAAGGCCAAGAAGAGACAAACAAGCAAATAGTGGGCCAATTCATTTGAGAATAAATGAAGTGAAGTTAAGTTCAAATCTTTATAAATGCTTAAGTCATTTCACACACAGTAAAAACAGATCTGTGCTTTTTCAGTCTTAAATCCCATGGGTTTATTAGGTTGGCTTGAAATGATTTGCTCTAAAATACAGTACATGCTTAGAGATGGGAACTAAACTCATAGAAAGAACCTAGAGTTTCTGTTTATCTGTTTTACAAAATTCCATGAAAGAAACAATCAGTAGCATCGACAGCAATCAGAGAAAGCCTAACACAAGAGAGAACACACCAATTTATAAGAGAGAGGGGCAAATCAAGACTGATACTCTCCTGTGATATGAATAAACAGTTCTCAAAAATTGACGGTAGGGACTTTTCCTGTCAAACATTTGAAAACAACTGCATATTGTACTACTTTTTAGTTATTCACAATGCACCATAACATATAAAAGACTCTGAAAAGTCC
>CM052898.1:137713989-137765489 GCA_028534135.1 Potos flavus | reverse complement strand
TCTTCTCTTCTATTTTCTGCTAATTTTGTAGTTGTTTAGAGTGGTTTGATAACTATCTAGCTGAACTTCTGGGATCAGACACTATCTCTGCCTCTTACTCCTCCGCCATCTTGCCTCCATCCTCCTCTGTTTGACTTTTTTTTTAATTCAAAGTAGCTCAGTGACGATAGCCTTTGAAGTCAAATATGCCATCTGGTAGGCACTCTAGTAGCACCCGTCTAATGGAAATCTTAGTCCACTGTCTCCAACACAAACCTCATTTATTAAGTTTTTAAATTATCAACTGGCAATATCAAAAATTAGCTCAAGATATTTATCAGTTTGCTGCAAAGAACAGAGACTTAGGTCACCTTAAGAAAACAGAATTTATAGTGAAGGCGTATAGTCTAAAGCTAAACTTGGACTAAAAATCTATCGCAGCACAAGGCAACCATATCAACTAGTTACTTTCCTCATTTCTCCCTCTCTTTGGACTTCTTTTGTCTTCTCTTTTCATTACCTGCTGGTCCATCCTCTCATATTTCCTAGGACAAATACCAGAGGCAGCTACTCTGATGGATTAGCAAATCATTAATTACCCTATTGTGCAGAGCTCTTTGTATCAATTGATCTCTTGGACTCTAGAATGGTATCTTAGGGTTCGGTGTACAGCCCCCTCTTGCATTCATAAACGCTTTTGTGTGAGCAGCCTATAATGACTTCCATGAGAAGGTAATGGATTAGTGGCATTTTAGTTCATAAGAGACGTTGTATGTGGCAGTATCCTTACATGGCGTGTCCCTGTACGCTGACCCCTGCTACGCTATGTAAGTTTCACTATCTGTGCTGTACCATATTGAAGAATAAGTGGACCTTAAAAATTGGAACCTGTATATTGAAGAATTTCATCCCTTCTTCCCCAAGAATCATGTAAAAATAATCTAAACATAAAAATACTTCCTTACTTGGTCTTTGTGCCTCTAAAATCTCCTTGATATAATCAATTCTACTTTTTGCTATTGCATTAGTCTAACTGAGAAGAGTTAGGACAAGCCACTGTTTTAAAAAATCTCTACTATCCTTCCTTGCACCTGAGATCCCATCCAGACTCTGAAATTTCACTGAAGACTCTAGATATCTTGACCCTGAACTATATCTTTAAATTTACATACCCCTTCTGTCTAACAGGCACCTGTTAGTCTTTGCACTAGTTGCTAAGGATACCAGCCAAATTCTCATATTTATGTCTTTTCTTAGGTTATTCTCTCTGCTGGACATATTCATCTTTGCTTCCTTGCCCTAATCTAATCTGTTTACTTGTCTGCACATAAATGCTCTAAATTATAAGCCTGTGCCTTACTAATTAGGGTTGACGCATCTAAGTAGGTGAATTGGAAACAGAATTAAAAACAAAAACAAAAACAACTACGACCAGCTTAGATTTTCTGTGGCAGAACTAGGTCTTTGAGGACTCTGTCATATGGACTTAGGAGACTATATTGAATCTAACCAAAAGCACTGGCCTAGGAGTCATGAAATCTGGGCTCTAATCTCAAATACAGTACTAACAAGCTATTTAACTTTAGGCAAGACATTTAACCTCCTTGGATTTCAGTTTCTTCATCTGCAAAATGAGTGCTTCACCTAGATGATACCTGGAATGTTTTCAATTCCTCACATTCTAAGATGCCATGATGAATGTCTTCATTCTAATAGAAGTTGGTTTCAGTGGTTTCCCACAACTAATATTAGGTTGGGAAATGACCTGAGTTAGGATTGGGGATAGGAGTTACGCGAGGCTCATTTCAGATACACAATCAAGCTTTGGTGGTTTCTTCCCTTTTCCCTCCAAAGCCCAGGTATTTCTCACGCTCCACTGCAACTTCCTGTGCTCACCGGGGCTTCAGATAAACTCTTGCTGCTTGAAACTTTGGCAGAGTAACCCAGTTATGAAATAGACACATCCGCTTACAGATCAGACTTCAGAAGTTGCATTTAATCTACAGTTTTCTTGGGAAAAACAGTCCTTGACTCATGCATAAAAGTGCCTGGCAGAGCTCCCATTGTTATGGAACAATCTGCCAGGCAACAACTCTTTGGATTTTTTCTCTTTATCTCTCTTCATACTCTCTTCCATATCCCTGCAAATTTCCCCAGCTCTAAGGTCACCACTCAGCAATCACTTTCAAAGTAAATTGTGTAACAACAATTCTGGCAAAAAAAAAAAAAAAAAAAAAAAAAAAAAAATCAAATCCTAGAAAGACTTACAGTTTGTTACCTTTTGAAACATACTCTTTCTGGGAACACCATCCATGTAAAATGACACCCCTCACAAAAGATGTACAGAAGAAGGTATTTTCTCTCCTGATCTAGAGTGAGTTAATTTAAAATTTACCTTTTAGAATCTCCTGTACTTCTTTTATTTATTTCATTTCTGCAGTTTGAATTGAATATACATTTTATAATTAAATGCAAGTAATAAAGGGTATCACATTGACAAGGCTCCTAATCTCCCCCAAGACATTAATAGTCAGTGCATAATGTCAACTCACCTTGATTCCCGGGTCTCACTATGCAAAAGCAGCATACAAGAATAAAAAGAAGTTGAGGTCAACCATAGCTTCTCAAATGGTGATTACAAGACACCAATTTTGTATATGTGATGGACATAAGTTGTGAATATGGATAAAAGATATTGTGTGTTTATGTGTTGTCTACCTCACAAGGAAAGTAAGAAAAAATTCTACTAAGTAGAAGGAAATCAGGTTTGTAATCTCAACTCAGCCATTATTTAACTATAAGATCTTAGGCAAATACCCTGAATGCATATCTCAGAGTTGTCCAGAGAAAGCAATAGGGCAAGGTGAACATTTGAGTTTATAATTTGTAGTGTGCTTTACAAATGTAAGAAATTGTTCATAGATCTTTTACTCAACCTCAGCTTATCTTGGTCTAGCCTTCTGACTTCTGATCCACAGTATAAAATTTAACACCAAAAAATGACTTCATAAATGATCTTGTTCCCCACCTTCATTTTCCAGGGAAGATAACTGAAGCTCCCAAGGTTAAATGGTTTGCTCACATAGTGTCTCTGTTTTCCTGAAAGTGTTCATTTACAAGATAGTGAACCTAAGAGCAAGTAAGGGTAAAGCTCAGAATAATATCAGTGTGCAATAACCCAAAGGCTATCACATTAACCTTTTTAAGTCCAAATCCCATGGAGAATTACCTCTTGAACATTCCTGTGTCAACCTTAACAGAAGAAAGCAAAAACTATTTCTTTCTCCATTTATTTTCTTTCTTTGTTGTGAATGAATACCAGCCCAAAGGCCTTCACTTGTACCACCTTCATTTTCTTAACCCACCACCATTTTCTTCAAACATTGTTCATCTTACATCTTTTTGCTTTTTCCTGTGAGGCCGCAATACTTGTTCTGGATGTCCCTTGTTACTGGCACTGCCACCAAGATGATTTCTCTTTCATAGGACTCAATACACAGTACCATATCTAGATCATAATTATATCAGGGAAACTTATGAGGGATATGGTTAATATCCATATATAGATACCCCTTCATTTTAAATTCTGGTAGAGGCTATTGGTAGCCCTGAAGATTATCCCCCAAACCTGAAAATTCTATAAACTAGGAAGCATATAGAAATTTAGAATAACACTTTATTTCCTACTTCCATTAAAAGATTCTTTTGAAAGGTGAGAAACAAGCTAGAGGAAGAGGCAGAAATTTAAATGTTCTTAACTTATAAGATAGGGATAAGAAATATTGTCTGTGGTTCATGGAACAAAAAATGGAAGTAACTAGTAAGAAAATTAAGAATGTATTTATAGACATATTGGGTTGAGAAATGAGCAGATGGTTTGAATGGGCCAAATTGTTATCATAACATAAAGTCAACAGGTAATATCTAAAACTGATAAATCTAGTAACATCATTATAAGTGTTACAGTGAAATATATGGAGCTACTCAAAATAATAAACGATAAATTGAGAAGTAGGATTTGGGAGCAGGTAAGGTAGGAGACTGTTCTATACTTTAATGTTTTTAGCCATGCTCATGTATTATTTTACATACACGAGAAAACATACTGTTTATCTCTCCAGGTGATCTATAACATAAAAATAATGCTATGTACCATGTCCTCAGTAGATACTAGTTGGTTACTTCTTTGGTTGTTTAGTTGTCTAGCTGAAGGGTTGAATGAATGAATAACTGAGTATATGAAAGAAGGAATAACCATCATCACTGCCATCATCTTGGATCTCTATCTCCTGCACATGTACTAACACTAGAGCATAAGAACCCAAACCCATTGTAGGTAGCTGAAGAAAAACCATTTGACATTGAACATTGGTTATAATCAGTCCATATAGAAGATTCTTCAGTGAAGATTATCAGCTATTCAACTATGGTTGAATTTCATAAAATAGGCTGGGAGAACAATGTATTGGGAACAATATTTCTATGTAATTTCGAGTCCTGATTTTACTGTAATTATTTCAAAGGTTGATTGCTGAATCTTACTATAGTCTACTAAGGTGTTTGAATATTCTAAGATTCAGAAATAAGAAGCAAAACAAATAATCACTTCTATTTCAGAAAAGTCATTTTACATGAAATGAATAAAAGCATGTGGAAATCAATCTGAAGTAAAAAGAAAACATTTAACAGACTATAATAAAGAGTAAGGATCTTTTTCCTTTGGTTACCATAGCGGCAGTGATTTTTAAATACTATTCATACAGATTCAGCATTATAGTAATCAGCATTTCCTATTGTGCTTCAAGGTAGTAAAAGCAACATACAATGTTACAAACTTAAATTGCTATTTAAATTTAAATATTAAGAAATGTTATGAACCAAAGGTTAATTTATATGTTTTATGGATAATACCTGATGTGGGATATTATAGGGTCAGCCATTTCACCATTAACATCAAATAACAAAAGTAACCTGTACTTAAGTTTCAAGCCTGCAGTGACTGGACATAGGGGGTAGTGAGGGAGGGTGACAGAGGGTGTAGAAATTCAATTTGTTGCCAATAGAACTTGCAGCATTTATGCTGACTACAGGCCAGATAGAAGGAGCTGTAAGTTGCAAAGTTCTTCCTGCAATTTTTTCCTGAAGCTCATTAAAACTCATTGTTAAGGGAGCAGGAAATAGGAAACTAATAGGATAAGTTTCATCTACTGGCCTTAGGGGTATAAGAATGGCTCTGTATGAGACACCCAAGACTGATGGAATGCTACTGGGAGGAGAGTGATAAAAGAGGACATGGAAACCACACCTTCATAGTTGAAAAAGAAAAAGTGTCCACAATTGACACCACACAATTGTCCTATTCTTGGGGAGTCATACACATCTGGCCAACACTAGAGAAATTTTGAATTCTGAATAAAATTAATGCTGAGGGGGAGCATCCTTTTCCTGATTTCTCTTTTCCACCTCGAAGGACTTTCAGTACAGTAATGCCTTGACCTTCTGACTCTCTAAGATTGAGTTATTTAGATATCCGGTGACATCCATGGATCCACATTTCTTGCCTAGATGGAGCTGACCTCCATTTAACAGTTGCATGCTCCAGGAATTTACTTATTCTTTATTCTTTCTCCACCTTGAAAAACATAAAGCTATAATTCTAAGTGTGCCTATTCTGTAGAGTTAAACCTATTTTGTGGTCAGTCCCAAGATCTAGACACAAGGGACAAAGGAAATTGGACGGAGACAGAGGGAATAGAAAGTGTTAGCACATCATTTTAGTCATAGTTCTATAGGTTTAGCTCCAATTAGCATTATCAGTAAGAAAGAAATCACCATCTCATCATATCAGAAGAGATACTGGCTTCTGTGTCTTATTTCTTAACTGGATCAGAACTCAGAAGCACAACAAATGGGTATTATATATTGATTCCTCCCTTAAGCCCCCAAAAGGAAGACTCTATGAGTATTTTGCTATGAAAATAGTTGCACTGATGAGACACTATATGAGGAAATACACTCCTCTAAAGTTTCAAACCTCAGATTAATAAGGGGGATAAAGCACTTTTCATGCCTTTAGAAGAGCACATTAGAAAACCTACATACTTGCTTACACAAACTTCAAAGGGACATTAAGATATAATTTAGAATAAAGCACCCATTTCCACTGATTATAAAGACCCATATTTGTATGTGCTGGATGCACTGAATCGTTTTGGCCACATAATGCAACAAGTATGAGTAGGAGTAACAGTGTCAGTATGGTCACTACAGCCAAATCATATACAGACAAACCAAATCAATTGCTAAAGAGCATGAGATGAAAATAAATTGCAGCTGCTAATCTATTCCCTTTGTTAATTCCCTAGTGAACTTTGAATATAAAGAAGACTCTTAAGTATTGAACAAGAAAAAACTGATACAATTTGTGGATTATTTAAACCATAATAACAGCTTTACTTACTTTAAAAGATATCCTAAAAACAACTTGCACTAAAAGAGATTTGTGAGAGTAGCTTAAAGTTATACTGTTTGACTAAAGCAGTGTTTGCTTTGTCTAAGTGAGGTAGTTTCATGTACAGTTTCATGTCCATGTGCGTTCTTCAGGTGTTAGGTCTATCTCAGAATAAGGATTCATTCTTTCCTTTCTTCCTTTCTCCTTCTCTGCCTCCCTCCCTCCCTTGCTCCCTCCCTTCCTTCTTCCCTTCCTTTCTTTCTTCCTTCCTTCCCTCTCTCCCTCCTTTCTTTTTTCTTTTCTTTCTTTCTCTTTCTTTCCTTCTTTCTTTTGTTCTTTCTTTTTCTCTCTCTCTCCCTCTCTCTCTTCTTTCTTTCTTTTCTAAGAAATTCTAAATATCTACTGAGAATCCATTCCCATGGGTAATACATCAGACTAATTATTATGGGGGATTCAAAGAAGTTGAAGACATAGCCCTCTGCCATGGAGGCCCTTGGAATCTATAACCATGAAAACACTTGGAAAAATAGTTCAAGTTTCTCATTTTACAGATAAGAAACTCAAATGACAAGAGCCCAGAGAACTTAAATGACAAGCCCCCAATCACACAGTCAGTAAGGAGAGACTTGCACTGAAAGCCACATGTCCTGAATGTCCTCAAATAATTCTTTCCCTTGTATCTATTGCCTCTGTTTGTGGAGGTAAAAAGTACAGTAAGGATTCTAAGCACCATGTAGTATGTTCTTTCCAATTTTCTGCAAAAAAATGCAGTCACAAAATGTGACCAGATTTTTTTTTGGGGGGGGATCCTAGTAAAGAGACTGAATTCTGTATCTAAGTTGCAAATAGGTGAGAGATGGGACACACAGATAGAATACATAGAGGCAAAGAAAGCTTTAAGACTAAAGTCCACGAGGGTTATTAATACTCTTCTAATCAGAATCCTAAAATCTTGGGGAGACCACCAAATTCCCCCAGGATCTGACATCATTGGTGTGGTCCAACAAATTTGCTCTAGATAACAAAGGGCAATGAGACCAGAGAGCAGAGTCATGATACAATATTCTGTGTGCTAAAGAAAATACTGCCTGATATTAAAAAAAAAACAATATATATATTCTATCTGACAAATGAAACCTTCATGTTATTCTCTGGGGGGACAAAAATAAGAATGTTTCTTATATAGGTAATGATATATAATACCATAGTATCTGTTGATTTACCTAAAATCTAAGTGCTAAATTTGACAATGATCATAAAGCATGACACATTTCAATACCTTTGCCTTCATTCGTGTCTTCAGAATTGTCTTTCTGGATAGACTGAGAGTAGAAATCTCAAGATTATTGTAAGACACACTAAGCAAACTGATAAATCAGTGAACTTCTCTGTACATTGGCTTCTTCATATATGATAAGAATAAATTAGCTGAAAATTATCTTTTTTAGAAAAAGTAATTGTTTATCCTTGGAGCTCACAGGAGGAGAAAAAAAAGCATAGTATTCAGTTTTGCTCATGTTTTCTAATTTTATCTTCATTATTCTTCTTCTGTGATACTCCCGCGACCACCCCTTCTCTTCTTCCAGAATCCACCAACTCTGTAGTCATAATAGATTTCCTGCTTATTGGCTCTCCTTTATCTTCTTTATGTGTGGCATCTCTGACAGCCAAATAATCTTCCAAAAAGGCATTCTGTGACACAATTCTTCAACGCATGTTCTATTTCTCTTTATCATCCATCTAGGTATCTATCTATAAATCCATCTAGCTATCCATTGTGCTTTTGTTGCAGACACGGACACCTAAAATATAATGCAACAATTGACTTACTATCTCTTGGAAGCTAAAGAAACCTTCTGTCTGATTCTTCTCTTCTGGTTCCAACAGAAATCCCTGCAGAGCCATGGACAGAAGGGAGAAACCCTCCTTCTGTTCCCCTTTCTAATTTTCTGCCCAAAATCATGGCCAATTTTAGCAAATAAATCATGGACTTAAAACCAGTAGCTTTATATCTTCTGGCTCCAACATGTTTAAATGTGTTTGAAAGATGTATGTGTTCAGAAGTGAAAAAAACACTGGAAGTTAGGAAGCTTTTCTCTGATTTCTGGAGTTTGCTAGAGAAGAGAGGGAGTAAGGGGAGAGCACTGAGGCACAAGTAAATCTGGGCAGTATTGTTCAATAGAAAATGTATTTAAGTGCTCTCTTCTTAATGTGTAAAGATGAGGTCATTTTTCTGTGACTTTGGGGAAAAAATAGCTCCATATAATTATTTTCTTATCTATCAATTTAAGTATGTTATATATGTTTTGAGAACTAATTTCAAGGCAGAGTTACACTTTATTTTCTATTCTTCTTCATGGTGGAGATGGAAATGATTTTCAAGTCAGGTTAAGCACTGATGATTTTTAAATATGCAAGAGACTGTATAGTGATACTGGTTTATTTCCCGGTACATTATAGTTTCCCCTCCTGTGCCACGTTCTTGGTGCAGGAATCATAAACAGGCACAACCTGCCTTTGTAGAGGTTTTTTAAATTGAGTGGTGTCTACTTTGATATATAGTGTATGTATGTCAGTCACTTAAGGACTTTGGAAGAAAGATATGTAGGGAGTGGGGAGACAATGAAACCAAAATTTTTAAAACCCCACAAAAACCAAAAACCAAAAAGCAGCAGGAGTCACAGTTAAATGTAGACTAATGCAAATGACAAAGAGTACAGAGTCTTGCTAAGTAATAGATTGTAGATTGCCTTTTGTTTTGATCGTTTAAGTATTCTGCCCTTTCAATATCCCTAGGGAATGACCACCCATAAAGCCCTAAACTGATGGAGTGGGAGAAGTAGAAACGCAATGACTGAATTCTTCTAAAACAGCAGCTGTGGGTGGGGAAGGATTACTATTGACTTGCTAAAAGGTCACTGATCTATAATCTGTGACAGGTAGAGCCTACAGGAGACAGCATGTCACATACTGGAAACAGTATTGATGGAGAGCAGATTCTTAGCAAATATTATGAAAACATTGTAAAAGAACGATATAGAACCACACAGAACCCTGCTCCTTTCTTCAATATCCATTGGATTGAAAACTGCATAGTGATGAGAAGTTGCTACAAATTCAGAAATATTTTAAATGAATTTGAATATTACTCGCCATAACATGTTTTTATATTGGGAAATAATAGCAATGAGTTAGGATTGCTCTTTATCCTGCATACAGATGTTTCTTGGTCTGCATATGATTTTGAGACTCTACAGTATTTCCCTTCCTCTCCAGGTATCTGGAACCACTGGACCATTGCACCAGCTCAGAACAAGGCCTAGCCTTAGGGTTAGAGATTCAGAGATCCCTGCCTGTGGCTGGCTGTGCATGAGGTGTGCAGAGTTATGATGCAGCCTACCATCTAGAAAACAAACAAATGGTCTGTGTCAAAGTCTTGCCCTGCTCCAGGAAGACCTAGAGAGACAGGCGCTTCATAGCACATATCGGAAAACCAAAAGCCTGTGGGGAAACCCATAGCTTCCTGCAGCTACAGCCACAAGTCAAGTAAGCACTGAGCTTGACAGCTCAGGAAAATGACCCACTTCTTGCCGACTCAGACAAAAAGGTTTCACTTAGGCCTAGGGAAAGTGTCTCTAATAAGGCCATCCGTTAACCGAGTCGCCTGAGTCCCTCTCAGCAATTCTTCACTCCCTCCCTTCTCACCTCCCACTCTGAAGCCAGCCATTAATGCAGCAGAAACCAAGGAAAATGAAGCTGTTGGGCTCAGTAAATATTACTGAGCTCCACAAGGAAATGCACCCTCATTATTTAGGCTTCCGCGTCTAAGGCCCATTTTGATCACATCCATTTAACAGAGAGGTGAAGAAAGCAGGCTGGCTGGGCAGCAGCACTCAGTCATCAGTCCCCTTACTCAGGCAAAGCCATGGTAGAAAGCAGCGCAAAGAGCTTGGCCTCAGTCCCCAAGGGTTTGAATCCAGAGCACATAGGACCAAAGAACATGTAATCACATGGAGGAAGCACTGGCCAAGTACTTGGGAGTCTTGGAATTTATTCTCTGCTCTCTCATTGACTTGATTCATATCATAAATAGAGTCACTTAAACTTAGAGCAATGATCTAAGGTCAAAACAAACAAACAAACATACAGAAATAAAATAAGACCAATGAGGGAGACCATAACAAACATAATCCAGTGATGCAGGTGAAGGAAGATGATAGAAGATTGTGTCAATAACATTTTTCAATATTCTCTTGTCCTAGAAAGAGGTAAATTGCTGACTTCTACGACTATATCTCTTCCTCAAAATGGTTTCTTGAGAAAGCTGTCCACCCTGAAGGGACTGAGAGGTATTTCCAATAATGGCCTGAGATTTATGCATTTCATTGGATGAGTCACTGGAGATATGACTGAACTTCATTCTTCATACATATATTCATAGTAAAAAGTATTCCTACCAAACCATGAAATTAAGGCTTTATAAGGTAAGTGAAAAAAATGAAACTATAAAATTGTGATTTTAGATATTATAAAGACAGATAGCAAGCAAAATAGTTCCTGGGCACAAAACCATCAAGACAGAACTGGCAATTTGATCCTAATTGGTGGTTCTTCCCTCCACCCCAGTGAAAAGACCTCCTATAGAAGAATGGTCAATTGCTGCTGTGTGAATATAGTCAAAATTCGCACAGAATTTTCCACTATCCAGAGCAACTCTGTTTGGTAAAGAAATGTAGGTTCTCCCGCTCAGGTCTCTACTTTGTTACAGGTACCACTGCTCAATGGCTCCAGATATTAAACCACACTCATTTACTGTAGAGATCACGGCATTCTGTCAAGAAGGAAGAATGTGTTTCAAAATGAAAGCAATAATAATTGTGACTCAACAATAAAACAGAAAGGGTCCACAGGTTATGTAATTCCCAGTGGCATTTTATATGATGTGCTCATTTTGTTTACCATAGCACATTTTCAGAAAATATTTCTTCCCAGATACATATACCTAGGATAGCCCTAGGCAAAATTATATGTAAGTAACTTTTCCCCCCTATAATTCCCTATCCCTTTGTAAGTTTGCTCATTTTACTAGCTCCTCCTTCCATTACCTAGTCTTCAGGTTTCATCTTTCTAAGCCCCAAAATAACTTTTTCCATTAGGATACACTGGATGCAAAAACTAGTCTTACAAGTTAGTCATATATGTATTTGTCATTCTACTAAATAAATATACAATTTTTCTAAATTAGAGAATCTAGAATTCTAAACTATTTTGCCATTTGGCTGTAAGTGGCTCATAGTTCTTAATTAGATATATACTGACTTTGTTTTTGTTTTTATTTTTTATTTTTTCATGAACTCTGAAATTAACGTGTGCCCATGAACATTGGAAAATGAAACAACTAGGGAGGCCTTCTCAATCTCTTGCAAATGCCTAGCTTCATCTTGAAGGAGGGTAAATAGTAACTGAAATGTCAAGTTGTCTCTGAGTTGAATTAAGCAAACTACAGAAGTCTTATGTCCTGTAGAAGATATTTGGGAGAAATAAAGATTTTGAGAAAATTGCCATATGTCATTAAAGCTTAGAAAACATACGAAAGATATGCATCATTCTATTTATTTCAAGGTAAAAACATTGAAGAATTGAATGTGTGTCTATGAATAGACAAATTTTGGTAATAGATATTTTTTCTCTTTCTTTTCTTCTTCTTCTCCTTCTCTTTCTTCTTGGTTTGTAATTCATTGTCCATTATGTCTGAGATGGAAATGAACAAAACTAGAGAACTATGGTATTTTGACTCTCTTTAAATTTGAGGAACACTGAATTATTCCACACTGGTAAAACTATGTCAACAGATATCCAGCAACATCTCAGTGATTCAGGGTATCTTCGTGATCTGAACATGGTCCAGAGTAAGTGCCTATGAAGTGTACAGAGAGGTTAATAAAAAATGTTACAGTCACTAAGCCTGCAAGCGAATAATCTGTATGTGCAGACTGGCATGAGCATACCCAGAGCACAACAGATTTAACAAGTGGATGCACAGAGCAATCTTTTATATGGTGTGTGATATTTGGGTCGCTATCTCTTATATCATTGTGAAAAGTTAAGTGTGAACTGATGAAAGTGTTAGAGCAAACAAATTTAAGGGACACCATCACTGAAAGGTAAATAAAAGGGTATCAAATGACAGGGCTGGGGTAATACTCATGGAGGAGTGAGATTAGGGGCAAAGCATTATAAAACCTCTCAAGAATAATCATGAACAGGTCATAAATAAATTTTACCTTACTAAATGGAGCATAGTTATTAATATGTTCTCTTGTTGGCTGTGCTAACTCAGCTCTGTCTGAATATCTGGGAGAATGTTCTATGAATTTCTTTAAATATATTAAGCTACATTCCTATGTGACAGATTCTGAGGACCTGAGAACCAGTAAGAGACAACCTCTGCCTCAGAGAGTCAAGAGTTAATAGGAAGGAAGGAAACATGCAAATAGTTCATTCCAATAGGCTTGTAAATCATAGAAAACCATGTAAGATAAAGGAACACACAAAGGATGGGGTAAATGGTAACATGGGACCTGGGATTGAAAGGAAGATTCATAATCAGGGAGACTTCTCTTAATAGATGAAAGACAGTTGGACATTCAGATATGAAGAAGTTGTTACAGACAAAACAAAACAAAACAAAACAAAAACTACAGAGCCAATACAGTGAAAACACATGGAGTCCATTAGGAAACAAACGAGATGCATTTGTTGAAGTTCCAAGGATGAAGGATGTGTGTGGAGAGAGAGAGGGAGCTATGGGAGAAGAAATTGAGCAGGAAGGCATGGGTCTATATGACATGCTTGTAATCATCTAAAATAAAGACAAAACAAAGGATTTTTAGCAGGTGAATGAGAAAGTCAGATGTAGATCTTGGGTAGAGTTCTCTAGAAGCAGTTAGGGGAAATTAATTTTGGTGCAAGTCTCAGGTATGGAATATATTATGGCCCTGTTACAATAGTCCTGGTGATTGCTGATAAGGACTTATAGTAAGGCAATGGTGGTGATGGTACCTACAGGGAATGTGCATGCGGAAGTAGAATGAACAGAAAGTTATGCAAAAATGTTACTATTTATGCTCCTGAATGATTTTCTTATAGAGAAGGGGAAGAAGGTCACAAGCTGAGCTACAGAATCCAGATGAAGATCAGAGAAAGAAGTAAAAGTACTTGACTTCAGATGTTATTAAGATTTCAAGATGGTACCAGATATCTAGAGCTAATTTTGTATAGTTTGTCTTTTAAATGAAGATCAAGGACACAGCAGCACTTTTGCTTAAGCACATAGTGCCAATGTCCTTCCCTATTTCAATCAAAAGGCCAATGAATTACAGATGGTAATACAGTCTGTACATAATTATATTATAATTCCCTCAAAATTATAATATATCCCAATTATAGTTCACAGTACTTTTTGTAACAGAAGAAATACCGCATTTTAGGAGGAGTTCTTTTACACAAATAAGCTGATAAAAGAAAACAGAATTCTTGGGTTAAGAAAAGAGATAAGAGGAAGAGGAAAGCCATAATGGATGACAACATTTTATGGTCTACCCTACACCAACTCATTTCATCTTGAATAAAGAAGTCCTAGAAAACCCTAAAGCCTGAGCCAAGATGCCCTTAAATCAGAAGGAATCTGACGTAACAAAGGAGGTGAAAGACCTATACTCTGAAAACTATTAAAAACTGATAAAGAAATTGAAGATGATACAAAGAAATGGAAAGGTGTTCCATGCTCATGGACTAGAAGAAGGACTATTGTTAAAATCTCTGTACTACGAAAAGCAATTTATAGATTTAGGGCTATCCCTATCAAAATACTAATAGCATTTTTCACAGAACTAGAACAAACAATCCTAAACTTTCTATGGAACCACAAAGACCCCAAGTAGCCAAAGCAATCTTGAAAAAGAAAAACAAAACTGTAGGTATCACAATTCCAGACTTCAAATTACATTACAAAGCTGTAGTAATCAAAACAGTAGAGACACCTAGATCAATGGAACAGAATAGAAAAACCAGAAATAAACCCACAGTTATATGGTCAATTAATCTTCTACAAAAGAAGAACACATAATGGGGAAAAGTCTCTTCAATAAAATGGTGTTGGGAAAATTGGATAGCTACGTGCAAAAGAATGAAATTGGACCACTTTCTTACACTATACACAAAAATAAACTCGAAATGGGTTAAAGACCTAAATGTGAGACCTAAAACCATAAAAAAAACCCTAGAAGAGAGCATGACACTACTTTCTCTAACATCAACCATAGCAACATTTTTCTAGATCTGTCTCCCAAGGCAAGGGAAATAAAAGCAAAAATAAACTATTGGGACCCCATCAAAATAAAACACTTCTGCACAGCAAAGAAAACAATCAATAAAACTAAAAAAGCAACCTACTGAATGGGCGAAGATATTTGCAAATGACATATCTGAAAAAAGGGTTAGTGTCCAAAATATATAAAGAACTGATACAACCCAACACTCAAAAACGAAACAATTCAATTAAAAAATGGGCAGAAGACATGAACAATTTTCCAAAGAAGACATACAGATGGCCAACAGACCCATGAAACGATACACAACATCACTTATCATCAGGGAAATACAAATCAAAACTATAGTGAGATATCACTTCACACTTGTCAGAATGGCTAACAGCAACAACACAAGAAACAACAGGTACTAGTAAGGATGTGGAGGAAAGGGAACCCTTGTGCACTATTGGTGAGAATGCAAACTGATGCAGCCACTCTGGAAAACAGTATGGAGGTTCCTCAAAAACTGAAAATAGAACTACCCTACAATCCAGTAATTGTGCTACTGGGTATTTACCCTCAAAATTAAAGAAACAAACAAATAAACCAGTAATTCAATGGGATACATGCATCACTATGTTCCCTGCAGCATTATTTACAACAGCCAAACTTTGGAAGCAGTCCAAGTGTATATCGACAGATGAATGGATAAAGAAGGTGTGGTGTGTATGATGTATAGGTATGTGTGTGTGCATGTGTAATATTATTCAGCCATAAAAAATCTTGCCATTTTCAACAACATCGATGGATCTAGAGAGTATAATACTAAGTGAGGTAAGCCTGTCAAAGACAAATACAATATGATTTCACTCACATGTGGAATTTAAGAAACAAATGAGTAAAGGAAAAAAAAAATAAGAGAGAGAGAAAAACCAAGAAACATACTCTTAACTATAGAGAACAAACTGAGGGTTACCAGAGGAGTAGTGGGTGGGAGGATGGGTGAAATAGGTGAAGGGGATTTAAGAACACTTATCACGATAGCCACTGAGTAATGTATAGAATTGTCAAATCACTGCATTGCACACCTAAAACTAATATAACACTGTATGTTAAGTATACTAGAATTAAAATTAAAAACTTAATAACAATAAAAAAGGAGTCTGACTCAAGCACAATCTACTACCTAGTCTCATTTCCATTTCCTTCTTACCTTCATCTTCTTCAGGTAAAATAATTTACGAGCTAGCTCAGAAAAATTTTAAAAGAAAGAAGGGGAAGGTAAAGAAATATATAACATTGTTATGAAAGTACAAACATCAAAACCCAGTGGGGGTGCTGGGTGACTCAGTCGGTTAAGCATCTACCTTTGGCTCAGGTCATGATCCCAGGAGCCCTGCCTGGTAAGTAGCCTGCTTCTCCTTCTCCCTTTGCCCCTCCCCCCCCACTCATTTTCTCTCTCTCTCAAATAAATAAATAACATTTTAAAAATACATTAAAAAACTGAAAAAAATGCTTCTTAATTTCACAAAAATAATTATATTATTTATATTCACACAATTTTGTGTGTATCCTGAGTGTTTTCCTACGACTCATTTTGTAATAGGACACTGAAAAATGAAATTATCTAACCTAGTGAATATAATAGAAGAAAATGGCTTTCCAGGAGGTAGCATATTTTGGAGTATGATCACAAATAAAAAAATGCTCTTGTCTCCCAGCTTCAGGGAATCTGAACTTCTGAAGAATATTTTCCTTCTGTCTCTGATATTAAATTTATTTCTTCAGTGTTTCTAATCATATATTTATTTTTCTTCTGTTAATATTTTGAGGTTTTATTCTGTGCCCAGCAAGGGTATAATTTTCCACATTAGGCTATCAGTCTTTTAGAGTAAAATCCACTTATTTATTTATTCAATGAATATTTTTTTTAATATTTAATTTATTTATTTGACAGAGAGAGCTCAAGCAGAGGGAGCAGCAGGCAGAGGGAGAGGAAGAAGCAGGCTCCTTGCTGAGCAGGGAGCCCGATGCAGAGCTCGAGCCTAAGACCCTGGGATCATGATCTGAGCGGAATGCAGCTGCTTAACCTACTGAGCCACCCAGGAGCCCCTCAATGAATATTTATTGAGAGACTATCATGTACCCAGAATTGTGCCTGACCCTGAAAACCTAGTGGTACATAAATGCAGGTGCCATCCCTAACCTGAAATGGTGGGGAGATGGGAGGGAAGGAAATGAAGGGATTATCCTTTTTTTTTTTAAGATTTTATTTATTTATTTGACAGAGAGAGAGAGATCACAAGTAGGCAGAGAGGCAGGCAGAGAGAGAGGGGGAAGCAGGCTCCCTGCTGAGCAGACAGCCCGATGCAGGGCTCCATCCCAGGACCCTGAGATCATGACCCGAGCCGAAGGCAGAGACTTTAACCCACTGAGCCACCCAGGCACCCCTATATTTATATATTTTATATGTATACATATATCAATCCACTCCTTTTTTATTTTTTTAAAGATTTTATTTATTTATTTGACAGAGAGAAAGAGATCACAAATAGGCAGAGAGGCAGGCAGAGAGAGAGGGGGAAGCGGGCTCCCTGTTTAGAAGAAAATCCCATGTGGGGCTGGATCCCAGGACCCTGAGACCATGACCTGAGCTGAAGGCAGAGGCTTTAACCCACTGAGCCACCCGGGTGCCCCTGAAGGGATTATCCTTAGATAGAAGCATACCACACCCTCTTTCTCCCCCACTCCATTGTAACAGGAGGTAGGTGACTGAAGGGATTGGTGAAGGCATAGTCAGATTAAAATGTTTAGTTAGGAAGTGGAGAATGTTCCATATGCAAAAATCTACAAGGGATGATCATTTGCTGAGAGGGATGGAGAGGGTCAGAATCTTCTACTCATGTGCATGTTCATGGCAACAAGTGGATCAGTTCTTAGCACATACCTGGTGCTTCTGAAATGATGATTGTATAGATGGTTTTTTAATGGGAATGAAGGAATGAAGAATTGAATGAATGACCCTGTTGCACTGGTACTCAGAAGGCCTGACTGGTCAAAAGTTAATGAGGGCCACAGAAGCGTCCTTCAAAGCAGGTATTACTAGTCTACGACCTGGGATTCATCCCTGGGCTTAGCAGAAGAAATGTGTGGATTTTCCTGTCCGGACTTCATAGCTCCAGGGCAAAGAGATGAGTTGCAGAAGAGAACCATAAAACAAAAGTTATAATACACGATAATAGAATCATTGTTTTCTGCATGTCTCTTATTCTATTTTCTGAAAGCAGGCACATTTTGAGTGAAAACAGGTTTTATGTCCCAGCAATAAAGAGGTATAACTATAAAAATATATGTCATATCAGCAGGCATGTCTCTAAATAGAATGTTTTACCAAGTTTTCCATGAGGCATCTCAGGCCCTCTAAATTATAGGGTATATGAGCTTCCCTGCAGGGCAGTCTTTGAACTACAACTCATTGTCAATCTAAAGCAGAAGTGGGAAATGAACCTTTCAGAAATGAAGGGTGTGTGTTCTTCGCTCAGCATTTCTAGGTTTCTCCCTTAAAATGGATTCCATCACCAAGCAAGAAAAGAGATGTATGAGTCAAGTGAGGTTAGTAATTTTATTTTTTTAAATTTTTTTATTTATTTTTTATTTTTTGTTTTTTTGAAGTTAGTAATTTTAATTGCATTCATTTAGGGGAAAAAAAAAATCCCACATCTTAACCTAAACCTTCACATTTCTCTCTGCCAAATTTGACTTAGAGCAAAGCAATCAAAAACTGCCAGCACTCACTTAAATGGACAGAGCAATGTAATAAGTAATTCAGAAGAGCAGATAATCCAAAAATCACCTCTATTTGGGTTTATAACATTTTCAGCTGATTTGCTTTCTTAATTATATTTTTCTTAGGTTAATATTAAAACTAATTTGTAATCATCAGAATATTCTTTTTTTTTTTTAAAGATTTTATTTATTTGACAGAGAGGAGAGAGATCACAAGTAGGCATAGAGGCAGGCAGAGAGAGAGGGGGAAGCAGGCTCCCTGCTGAGCAGAGAGCCCAATGCGGGGCTCAACCCCAGGACCCTGAGATCATGATCTGAGCCGAAAGCAGAGGCTTTAACCCACTGAGCCACCCAGGCCCCCCTCATTCAGAATATTCTAACTAGGTAGCAGAGACCTGGAAATATCCGGGTCTTTAGAAGTAGCAACTTAGTGTTGTTCAATACACTGAAGATAATTCCTAAAAAGAATAATCCAAAATAAAGCACATTCACTGTGGCACTAATACCAAGGACATCTCTGGGGCTTTCTGTGAGTCTGTGAAGAAAATTTTGAATCACAAAAATAATCATGCACTGTTATTCAAAATAGTAAAACATTGGAGACAACTTAATGTCCAACAATAAAGGACTAGTTAAAACAAATTATAATACATCAGTAAGATGAGTTCTTATACTATTAAAATAGCATTTATAAAGAATTCTAATGACTTGGGAAAGAGCTTATGATATACCATAAAAGGGAAACAAAATCAGGTTATAAAACTGACTATACATTATTATCACCACTACATGGTTAAGAGCACAATTGTTGGAGTCCGGCTAAGTACATATGATTCCTGATTATATCAGTTATGAGCTATTTTACCTAGAGTAAATTAGTTCACCTTTCTAAGCCTCAGTTTCTTTGTTTGTAAAATGCAGATAATAGCACTGCCCATCTCATAGTGTTGCTATAAAGATGAAGAGATGTTTAATGTATTTACAAAATGCCAGGAATAGAGTAAGTACAATACAGAATACTGTTTTTTTTTGTTCTAAATAAAATAATTTTGCTCGTGGTATTTATTTCACTTTTAAATTTTACCTATTAGTTCCCACTTGTCCTCTGAGGTCAAGTTCACATGTTACCTAAAAAGAATATGGAGTTTTTTTTTCTCATGATCACCCACCTCTAGACAGAATTCATTACCCTGGGGCACCTGGGTGGCTTAGTCAGTTAAGCATCTGCCTTCAGCTCCGGTCATGATCTCAGGGTCCTGGGATCCAGCCCCACATGGGCTCCCTGCTCAGTGAGGGGTCTGCTTTTCCCTCTCCCTCTGCCTCTCCCTCAACCCGCACACTCGTTTTCTCTCTCAATAGCTCTGTTCTCTCTCTCAAATAAAGAAATAAAAAATCTTAAAAAAAAAAAAAAAGGATTAATCACCCCTTCCTTTGCACTGTCAGAGCATTTTGTAGCAAATACCATCCTAGCATGTATGCTACAGGATGGTAATTAATGTATATCCCTTTCCCCATCAGAATGTAGTCCCCTCAATATTAGTGGCATGTCTCGTTCCTCTTTGTATCTCCCACAGCTTAGCAAGTGCTTGGCATAGGAAAAGCGGTCATTCCCATTGGATTAATGAATGAAATGAATGCAAGCTAAGTTCTACGAGTGAAGCAGGTAGAAAGGAAAGATGAAAAGCAGTTTCTTCTGTGACTTCCAAAGGCTTAGGTGTACTTTTTCAGCCTGGAGGAAGAATGGGGAATATTTTCAGCCATATTTCATGACTACAAATTCTCAACATGTCTATTCTCTTTCTATTGTTGCCTTTTCTATAATATAATACTTGTCCTGATAACTGAACAGGGTGGTAAAACAATCAAAAATGAACTCAAAAGTCAAAATTTCTATTGCTGATGCTCAAACCATATGACCTTGAGCAAGTAACTTAACTACTTTGAACATGTAAAATAGGGATGAAAATACACACCCTGCCCCCCCAATCTACTTTATAGGGTTATTTTAAGTATCAATTAAAGAATGCATATGAGAGCATTTTGGAAAGGCAGCATACAAATATAAAGTATCATCTTTGATTATTTTCCTGGTAAAGTCTTCCTCATTCAGAAGTTCCCATTAAATATTAGACTGCATTACAAATTTACAGTGGCCTATAATTATTTGACAAGAGTAAGGACAACCTTTTAGTATTTCCCTATATCTCATTTTACAAAGAAGCTGTTGGAAAGATGGAGAGGTTATAAATTGCTAAATAGAGTTCTTATGGAACACAGTGAAAATGAAGAGTGTTATTCACATTAATATTTAAATACACAAACACTCTTCTTTGTTCTATTTATAAAGCATCAATTAGCAATTACATTAAAAATGCCCACATAATTCCTGTTTGGTGTACGGCGTCCTTCTCCTATGTCAAAGGCAAACTGAGGCACAGCTAAGTGTACATGTGTTATTACATATTACCAAGAATGATCTGACAAAGGAACTGAGAATTCCTTGCTAATCCAGAGCTGCCCAGCAGAACTTTCTGCGATAATGGAAATGTTTGATAATCTGCTCTATTCAACATGGTAGCCACTAGTCATATGTGGCTTTCAGTACTTGAAATGTGGTTTGTATGACTAAAGAGTTTAATTTTAAATTTAATTTTAATGAATTTAAATTTAAATAGCTATATTTGGCTAGTGGCTACTTACTGTATTAAATCGTACAGTTTCAATTAGTCACTGTATTTAGCATAAGCATTTGCTCATTAGCCAAATGAACACTTAAACATTCAAAAAAGAACGGCAGTTTATTATTTTATAATGGGAAAGAAAATCCCCACACAGACTTTCAGTATGGTGTCTTTTCCTCATTGGAAAAACATTATAATCTCAACTTGGTTTAAAGGGCACAGAATCAGAATAAGGAGAATGACTGGATGAGTCAAATGTTTCATGGCATCTGGTTTCCATAATCTGGCCAACAAAACAAACTGGTCTTATTACTAGAACACTTAGTCTGCCAGCCAAGACTTTCCTTGGCTATTGCTTTGGTGGGCACTACTGCTCTTGCTTTAGTGACTCTCTTTCTCCTGGCTAACCCCTTTCTGATTGACAAGTCCTTCTTTCTCTTTTTCTGCAAACTCACACTTAATGTGCACAGGCACAGAAAAAAAGTTTGTCCCATCTCTTCAGATTTGCTTCCCCATAACTCTCAGTCCAACACACAGATCTCCCCTTTTATCAGCCAGAGAAATACTGGGTAGGCACAGAAGAGAAAGAATATTTATTTTAACCCTTCTGATAAGGAAAGAACTCAACCTGTCTGGGAACAGCCATTCCTTGTTTTCTTTCAGACATACCGTCAAGAGCATCTTAAGGTCAGACTGTAAATCATGTAAAATATCTTTATCTTTTCAAGGCAGTTTTTCGCCTATATTATAATCAAGGACAAGAGAGGTCGCAGAATTGCTGCAATAGGAGTCCTCGCAGCGGCTGGCGGGAGTGGAACTTTTAGCTGCTGAAACTGTTTCGCAGAACTAAACCAGGTTCTGGGAGGGGCGCATTCTCAGCTAAGATGAGGTCCTGGGCTTCTCAGTTTGGTGTGTGGGTGATTCTGATATTCATTAAAATGACAAGCTGACAGTGTGAGGCATAGGCAACCTTTACCCACTCGTCAGCTGTCCAGTCCTGAAATGTTCTGGACTATTTCTATCCTCCGGGCTTTCTGTATATATAGCTTTTCAGACACAAGCTTCAAGTCTGCCCAGAATGATTCCTACTTATTCCAGAGCTGGCCTTTGAAATAGTCATTCTATATTTACTGAATTGTGAAGAAGTTTCTCAATTGGAAAGAAAAATGTCTTAAGATAATAGCATACTGAGGGAAGAGGGCCCACGATCTTAATTCCATGTATTGTCACAACTTTATTTAATCCAACTTCCTCATTACACAGATGGGAAGTCTAGGCCCAGAGACATGAACTGCCTTGATCACATACAAATGTCTAAGCAAAAATGTTGACGGTCATAACTTGATCATGATGATGATGAAGATGATGATGATGATAAACTTTTGTTTTCATGTATGGTAACTAGATTACTAGATTAAGTAAACTGAAAGGTTAGAACATCAAATTATGGTAGCAAAGTACAACATTTTAAGTGCACTTTAAAACATAAGATCTATTCAAGCCAGCAAGGGTTAAGGATAGTCATTTATAGAATTCGTAGAGGCTAGTCTAAAGCTACCGACGACTCTTTTCCAAAAATCATGATGTGATTTCTAAGATGTAGATAACCCTGGAAATTATTAAGTCAACTAAATATCCTCAAATAGCCTTCCACAAACTCTACTTCTTCTTGTTGGATCTATTTTACCCTTTACCCCCTTTTTTTTTAAGATTTTATTTATTTATTGGACTGAGAGAGAGAGAGAGAGCACAAGCAGGGGGAGTGAGGGAAGAAGAAGCAGGCTCCCCACTGAGCTCCCCCCTGGGCTCAATCCCAGGACCCTGGGATCATGACCTGAGCTGAAGGTAGACACTTAACTGACTGAGCCACCCAAGCGTCCCTACCCTTTATCCCTTATATATATATATATCTCTTATATATATATATAAGAGATAATATATTATCTCTTATTAGAAGAGATAATATATTGCCTTGACTATTAAGGGTTAACTGAAGTTCTGAAAGTTAGCTTGGCTTTGGAATTAGCAGAGATTTTCACACATTTTTCTTTTTAAATTACGGATTTCTGGGTCCCAACCCAGGGTTTTTTGGTGGCATTCTAGAATCTACATTTTTAATAAATTCCCCAAGTGCTTTTGATGCATCATTTGAAAATCACTGCTCAGAATATTCAACACCATTTACAGTGAATTAGAGTTATTTATGTATCTGTCTTTTCATCCAATAAATTTTAAATTAGAGGATAGTGTTTTGTTTTATTTATTTATTTGTTTGTTTGTTTATTTATTTATTTGGTATGGGCCCAACCCTATTTCTTGCATAGTGATCTAGACAGTGGTTTAGAGCCAGACATATCTCAGCTTGAATTCTAGCACAGCCATTACTAATTCCATAACATTAGCAAATTACAAAACTTAGGTGAGCCCTGTTGCTTGTATAATTGTATATATATTAAAAGTTTGTTGTAAAATATGAATAAGATGACATTTCAAGCAGGTAAACCATAATAATGTGAGTTTTTAATAAATGCTAACTCATGGTTATAGTGGTGGAGACAGTGGTATTAATAGCAGTAGTAGTGGTCATACTAGCAGTACTTGTTTAATAAATACCTTTTGATTGAACTAAGGAACAAACTAAAATGATCTATTTTTTTCTAGAAGAAATAAAGCTCTGAGCAACAACTAATTGCCTGTATAAGGAGTAAATGATACCAAGTTATTTATTTAATCTTCATCTCAGAAAGGGTGGTCATGCAGGAAAGGGAAAACATAGATGCAATCTATCAACAAATAATAATTTTGATTCAGTTGAATTCTTGTCAATAAGCAGGTAAAAGGTGGTCTAGATCTGGACATCTCAATCCTTTTGCTACATCACTAAAACGCCCCTGTACATTCTCATTTCTCTCTCCTTACCAGCTCCCGTAAAAAAGGCAAAAATTAAAACAAAAATAAAGGGGTGCCTGGGTGGCTCAGTGGTAAAGCCTCTGCCTTCGGCTTGGGTCATGATCTCAGGGTCCTGGGATCAAGTCCCGCATCGGGCTTTCTGCTCAGCAGGGAGCCTGCTTCCCCCCCTCTCTCTGTCTGCCTCTCTGCCTACTTGTGATCTCTCTCCTCTCTGTCAAATAAATAAATAAATAAATAAAACTTAAAAAAAAAAACCCAAAAATAAAAACATTGTGCCAAGTCATAAACAATATATTTATGTGGGCATTGGGTACAGATAGCAGTAAAGGGAGTAGGTCAGGCAGAAAGTCCTCCTTAAAAATGTTGGCTCAGTGGGTGCCTGAGTAGCTCAGTTGGTTGAGCGTCCAACTCTTGGTTTCAGCTCAGGTCATGATCTTGGGGTCGTGAGAGCTGGCCCCAAGTCAGATTCTCTGCTCAGCAGCAAGTTTGCTTGAGATTCTCTCTTCTTCTCCCTCTGCCCCTCCCCCAACTTGTTCACTCTCTCTCTCTCTCAAAAAAAAAATAAATCTTTTTTTAAAATGTTGGCTCAGCAACCCTGTTGGTCTTTGGACTTCTCTTTTACTTGTCTAGAGAATAGGACATAAATATCCTAAGCCTAATAGGAGCATTAGTATCCAAAGAGTTAGTCTAGGAATCCTTGACAGGGTCAGTCACTATGTAGCACCACAGATGACCCCTGGTGGCACATATCCCTCCTGACCATGCTCACCTCTTTCTTCTCTTTCCCTCTTTTCCATTCTGAAATCTTTATTTGCAGCCTTCCTTCTTCCTTGAATTTTTTTCATAATCTATTTCATTTTCCCCTTTCCTTGTTTTTTTCTTCCATTTTCTATGCCTTTTAACCTATCCATAATTCTTACAAGGTCTTAGGAGCAGCTGGGCTTAGCAGCTGTCTATACTCCTTACAAGAAGTATGGTCTCTAGCGTTGTACACACAACAGAGGATTCCTGTCGGGAACTTGAGGTTGACTGGAAGGATAATGGAAGTAAGAACAGCACCACAATAAGAGAATAATAAGGTTTTGGTTCAAATGATATTTTTAAGGTGTGTCTTTGCAAACATGTATATGTGTGTTTCTTTTGCTCTGTAGGCATGCAACTAACTCACAGAATATGGACATTTTACTTATGCCATTGCCCTCTGACAAAATTTTATCCACAATATGATTTCTAGGGTGCTTGGTTGGCACAGTTGGTTGGGCATCCAAATCCTGGTTTGGGCATGGGTCATGATCTCAGGGTTGTGGGATTGGCCAGTGTCGAGCTCCAGGCTCATTTCTCCCTCTGGCTCTGCCTCCCCACCATGCATGTGCACGCTCTCTCTCAAATAAATAAATAAATATTAAAAAACAAAATAAAGAATCAATAAAATGTGATCTCTTACCTTATTTTGCAGTGAGAGTTTTAGTCGATATTAAAGATTTGGTAACAAAAATACAGACTTTGAGCTTTTTGGAAGAAAAGCATATTCTAGTGAGGATCCCATAGCTAAAAATAATTTTAGGGGTATCTTTTTTTCTGACAGGCTCAGGTGTATTTCTTAACCTCCTGCTTTGCTTAACCCACGGAGGCCTGGGCATGGGGACAACATATTATTCCTTGACTTTCTAACTTGTCCTTCAATTAATCACCACAGCTTTATAACACTTCGCATGAAACAAAATGTGCCCTTCTGCTGATGAAACTTTGCTATCTGTAGAGTTATTTTAGCCTGCTGCCTGGATAATTACATGTGTAACTCACATGAGAGATCCAGAGTGACTAGAGGCGGGTGCACCCAGCGTGGACACATGGGGCCCCGCACTGATGTGGTGGCCCCTTGCCATCATCGGTCATTGAAGTGGCAGTTGCAATAACCTCTGTGAGTTCTGCTCTCTCCATAATCATCTGGTGCAGCCCATGTTCTCCCTCCTTCAAGTAATGGCAAGGACCTTCTGGCCCATGGGGGTTGGGCATAGACTGAGACAGGATGTCATGTGCTTTAGAAAAGTCAAGGTTGGCTCAAAGGCCTCTCAGGGCAAAGAAGGGTGAGAAAGAAAGAAAAGCTAGCATTATAAAAACTTAGAATGTACTAGGCCTTTTGCTAAACACTTTCACACATGTCATATAACTTAATTCTCACCATAATCGAGTAAAGATATGAGGCTCAAAGAAGTTAAGATAATCGCCCAAGGTCACACAGCTAGTTTGAAGCAGACCTAAGACTAGAGGTCAGGTTTCCTAGTTCCCTACCCAATATTCTTTCTACCAAAATGTGCATAGTTACATTTGTTCCATTTATTCATACACTCGATTGATAGATATTCATTTCTGCATGGATAATATTTAGAGCTAGGCTCTGGAATTACACTGAGTTCAAATCCTAGCTCTAACATCTATTAATTATACAAGCTGGATAGTTTTTTTTGCCCTCTATATACATCAGTTCTGTATGTATAAAATGAGATGAACAATAGTATCCACTTCACAGAATTGTTAGGATGGTGAATAAATTAATCCTGTAAAACCCTTTGCATAATGTCTGAAACATGGCAAAGATTTCAAGAAACTCCTGATAGAGCTCACAGGCTGGTGGGGAAGAGAGACACATAAACAGAATAATTACACCATAGCATGCCAAATACTAAAATAAAGTTAAAAAGGAAATGTAGTGGGAGCTCAAATGAGAATCCTTACCTAGCACTTTCCATCCTGTAAAATGTGAAATGAGTCTACCTTAATAAAAGGAAAACAAAATTCACAATGGTATCTATGGAAACTGGCTGTGCCAGAAAATAGTTATGGGTTTAACTGGTAAAGACAGTTAAGGTAGTTCCAGGGACCATTTTTTACTCAGAACTCCCCTACCTGCTTCTGGAAGCCCTCTGGGGTTGCTGTATGGAGAGCTTAGCTTGACCATTAGTACTGCTGTTTTTAGAGCTGTCAACATTTATATAAAGCTGAACTTCTCTTATTCAAGCATGCCATATATAAGGCCTAAGAATGAATCATTTTCCCTTAAAAAAAAGTCTCACAATTTTCAGAAAACAGAAGGCAAAATCAATTTCTAGGTTTTTGTTTAATCTACTAAACAATGATGATATATAAAAATATATAAATCAGATAAAAATATCATTGAAACTTAAAAAAATTGACCCTAAAATTCAGTGTTTGACCCCAATTTTCTAATTTTTTTCCTCCATTACTGTGCTTTACCCACCAAACTGAATGATTTGCAATTTTCCTAACCTGTCTCCATGCTTTCTGGCCTTCCAGACTTTGCTCATTCCAGTCCCTCCATCTGGGTTGATTGGACCCATATCCTAATATCAATGTCTTAAATTCTATGTACTGAAGCCTCCAAGATTCACTCAGATGCTCACTCCTTCCTGAAGCCACCTTAAGGAATCAAAAATTTCTCCTGTTGTAATAGAGGCCCAGTCTCATCTATGCTTTCTTTTTCTAGTCCTATACTAGTCTTAGATAGCCTCTTAAACTGAGACCCATAGCAGATAGCATGCATTTTTAAAAAGTAGAGGAGGAATATATATTAATCTATACTGGGGATAGAGACAGAGCCAACGGGGAAAAAAATAGCTGTTAAACACCACAATCGGTCAATTTTAGTGTTTGTTATATGACAACCACCATAGACAGCTCTCCATTGGCTGTAGAAGAAATAAAATATCGAGACACTACCCTTAAAGATTTTACGCTTAAAGATATAAGACATATACCCAGAGAACAGTCATTTACAAATGTAAATATAATGGCAGCATCTGACATTTTGCTGAGTGTTTATTGTTCCAAGAACTGTTCTAAGTGATGAAGGAATATCTCTATTTTTCTGTTGTCTACCTACCTACCTATTTCCTCCTTTGATCCTGTCCAGAACTCCAGGAGGTAGAAAATATTATTATCTCTATGGAAGACACTTGGATTCACAGTTTAAAGTACTTCCCTGTATCAAGGGTCCTTTTTTCACCTGTTAGTCCTTATTTGTCCCTAGAGTACTTGATACAAGACCTTGACCATAGGTTGAGATGCGATCATTCAAGTAATATGGAACCATCACTGGTCCTGGTGAAGCTGTAGGATGCTGGACTGAAATTGCTGATCACTGGGATTTACTTGTCAGTAGAATTTCATACTGTATCACACAATCCTATATTCTCCACAAAATTCTCTCTTTGTTATATATTTTTAGGTTGTTTTAGGAATCATTTATTATTCATCATGTACCCTCCATGCCCAGCAAAATCCCTGGCAAATTGTAGGTGATCATAAATGAATGTAGGAAAAGATATCTGGGAGAAAATAGGTAGGACAGTATGGGAAGGCAAGTAAAATAGGTGTGCTTCAAAAATGAGGTGGTGAGTGTGAGTTAATAAGAGTTAATATCAAAATGAAGTGAAAGAGAATGAAAGTAGAAAACAGGAACATTCGATTTGGCTGGAGGGATATTTGAGTGATTTTCATGAGTACTGCTCTTGTGATGAAAAGAGCACAACCTAGTCTGCATGATGTTAAAAGAGAAAATGAAGGCAACAGATACAGTCCATGATTTTTGTTTTTAATTAGTAGCAGGAAAAGAGGTTTGTAAGTGAGCAACTGGATCAAGAATCCATTTAAGAAGTCAGAAGTCTCTTCATTTAGACTGTGAATCCAAGTGTCTTCTGTAAATTCAGTAATAAAACAGTCATAGGGTGTCTGGGTGGCTCAGTCTGTTTGGGGTCTGGCTCTTGATTTCGGCTGGGGTCATCGTCTCAGGGTCCTGAGATCAAGCCCCATGTTGCGTTCTGTGCTCAGTGGGGATTCTGTTTGGGATTCTCTCTCTCCCTCTGCCCTTCCTCCCCCCCCCCATGCACTTACTCACACTCTCTTTCTCTCTCAAATAATCTTAAAAAACTAAACAAAACACTCACACTTACTGCTTATGACAGCAAAGCTGCAGCAAATCCTTTGGTCCCTTGGACAACGTACATGGCACTAGTCAAAAGCTGGAGTTTTAATAATAGATTGTATGAACCAGACATTGAAAAATTAAATTATTCATCTAAAGAAATCATAGATTTCTTTAGAACCTTGTTTCCATTTAGTCTCTATCCCAGGAGAAGGCAGGGTTTGGGCATGACCATCTCTGAAGCTCTTCCAGTCTGAGATTCTCTGTGTGCTGACTGTCTCCTCATTGCTATTCTCTACTCAGTGAACTTCCTTTTTCACCCAAGCCAACTGCCAGCCTGACCTTTGTAAATGATCCTTCCTTGTCTAATTAGCTCCATGAGAGGTTTCTATTTTCCCATGGTATAATTTCAGCTAAGTTAAAATTATAAGAAAAGTTAAATAACAAAAGTAATTAAATATAATGCAGAGAGCATTCAATGTACACATCTAATTAACGCCAATACCCACATGAAGGCAAAATTCATGAAAACAAAACTCAGTGCAATATATTATGTTTGGATACTCTAACAAGTACATCTTTAAATATTTTCTCTGAAAGTGAAGTATTTTTGGATGATAAAGAGAACTAAATTCTGTAAGAGTAGTGATCCACTCGATAGAATTAAAGCTATGAATGATTTCAAATAGAAACGCAAACTCCCAAGCTTTACTCTACTGGGCTGAGACTCTCTCCATAAGATGTAGGAGAAATGGAGAACAAGGAAAGCAAAGGAAGTAGAAGGCCAAGTTTGATGTTCAAAATTTTGTATTCTAAGTGCGTTATAGGTGAGCTCCTTTGCGGAGACAAAATACTGTTGCACAGAAGTTGTGGTGGGGGAGGATTGGGGAAGAATGCAAACAGTAATTTGTAAACTGAGTTCATGGATCATAGCCCATTTTTCTTTAAGCAGTGGTATTCATTTAATGTCACAGGAATACGCTTGTTTTACAGAAAAGTCATATGTAAATTAGACTAAATTTACTATGCTTCCTTTCCTCTGTAAAAAAGTGAACAGATAAAGAATGAGATTTCCCTGCAATTTGGGTATACATATTCCCAGTTGCAAGTAGTATTTTATCACCCATGTTGGAGCGATTAGTTTTACTATGTCACGCATCACCCCAGATTCCCCACTCAGTAGAGTCTTGTATAGAGATGGATATGTGATTTCTCTTTCTATTCTATATTTTATCAGCACCATCACCATTCATTTCATATTATATATGAAAACCCAACCATACTAGTAGGCATAGCCCTTGGAAAGACTTGCATCCACTTAGCCAATTCATGAAACACAAACATTAGTGAACAAAGATTTTTTTAAAAAATCAAATTATTTCTCCCATTTAAATAAATAGAAAAAGAAGAATATTAGCTGGAGAGTGTGTACATGAGAAAGAAAAGGAATGTGTGTTAAATTTCTCATCTCCCTCTGGATCGGCACCCCTCTAAAGGTCAGCTCACTAGCCTCAGGTTTAATTCCCTTTCTTGCTGCTACTGTTCAGAGGTAAATGCTCGCTTTTTATTAAAAATCAAAAGCACAAGAGCTTGTAATCCTCTAGACTCAAAGTTTTTTTTTTTTTTTTTTTTAATAAAAATGGAAAGTTTAGCTCAAAGCAATAGCAGCTAAAATTAGAGTGAAATCAGCAGCTGCTCCCCAGGGAAGATGGAAAACCAAACAACGTGGGGTTTTTGTTGTTGTTGTTGTTGTTTCTTTGACTACAATTTATGTTGTATTTTTTCCTCCTTTAAAACTGGAAGACTTTGCAAACATTTGCATATGTCAGCAAAACAATATGTTATGTTTATAACCCCCAACCTCTTCTCCTCTGAAATGATGTCAGCCTCTAGCCTTTCAGGTAAATGTGTGAGAAAACTGCTATTGTGTTTCCAGTGTGGCAGCCCCTGGGAACAATGGCAGTAATTAATAGCATTGGTGAGGCATCAATCTGTACCACCAGTTAAACTTTCCTCCATCCCTTTGTATAGCTGTGTCAGCATGCATGACAGTTGGCACAAGCCAGAAGTACTCGATTCTCTGAGGGTGCTGTGGCATCTAGCTGATTGTGTTGCTCAGAAATCATGGTCAGAATGGGTCAGGAATCAAATATTAAGACAAAGCTTAAATGTCAATTACCCTCACTCTCACCTGCTTCTCTCCACCCTGTTTTCTGCTTCTTTATTTTTACTGTCCTCTTGATACTGAATGTTATCTAAGCTTATTGTAGTAATCATTTTGCAACATATACATATATCAAATCATTATGTCCTATACCTAAAACTAAGACAATATCATATGTCAATTACATCTCAATGGAAAAAAAAAAAAAAGGATGGTTTTCCTCTCCCTCTCACCATTTACTACCGCACACTCAGCCTTCATTACAGTAGGAGCAGTACCACAGGAATATCATAAGCAGGAATATCATAAACAAGCAGTGAATGGAAAACCACACTTGGATACACTTATTCCACCTTTGTTCCTTCATCTGCCTTCAGAGTTTTCTCCTCTAGCCTTTAGGATCATTGTGAGGGCATCTGGGCTATGCATTTTTCTTCTAACCTTCTTTTATACAAGAGCTTTCTGAGCCAAATCTGCCCCTTACCTCTCTCAGTGATTTTTTTTGTGAGGATACCTTTCCATGAGAGACATTGAAAAAGGAAATCCCTCTCTCTACATATAGGAACAGGTTATATCAAGAATAGCTATGGTCATTATTAGCAGTTCGCCTTTACTAGTTGCTTACTAGACGCCAAGTACCACATGAGGGGCATTTCAGACTCTTTCTCACTGATCTTCAGGACAACTCTGTGAGGAAGATGCTATTATTGATACTTACTGCTGAGAAAATAGAGTTGAAGGATTAATTAGCTAATATTATACAGTAGCTGGTAAGTGATGGAACCTGGGTTCAAATTCAAGTACCTTGACTTTCATTCTTTGATCTCAGTGTTGTTTCAGAGCTGCTCTCTTTCACACACACACACACACACACACACACACACACACACACACACACACATTCTTACAACTTGAAAAGAAAGGAGTAAATGGCTTCTAAATCTCTCCTTTTCCTCCAAAACCAACTAATTGGGTCAATCTGGGACTGCTGGTGAGACAGGTTTTGGAACTCAAATTTGGTCCCAGTTATTTTCAACAAACTTCCATGCTCTAAAGCCTAAGTCATTTTCAATAGTTCTTTTCCATAATTCCTTCATTCTATATAGGGCTTAGTGATGTTCAGTTAATATGTGAAATAATGACAAGAGAAAATAATTTGCGAAAGACACACGAATGCAATACTATTTCTAGGGAAGACAGAGTATTTATAGCATAATAAAAGAGATCTGTAGTTACATTATCCACTGAAGCAAAACTATGTTGTAAGGGTCACAACCCATATGTTTTATAACATAAACTGATCAACAGAAGGGTTAGGAAAATATTTCCCTTGGGCGTAGAGTTTGGGATAATTAGACACATTTGAGGGATTTTACACCTTTCTCAGTCACATCCTACACTAGCCATTTTGAGAACTGATAAACTGTTGACCACTTCTGGTATAGTAATTTTATGACCCAACATAAAAATAAATTTTATTGTATTATATTATTGAAATGGCTATAACTATTCCATTGAGTTGTTATATGGAAATATGCCTACCTCCTTTATGTGAACTCAACCAGGGACAACCAAACATTTTTCTTTAATATATTTTTGGGTTCTGTAAGGAGGCTTAACACATTTTTTTTAAAGACAATATTAGTAGTACATGGATTCTTGGTACACAAGTCACACGCAAACACCACCTCTCTCTTATCACTATTTGAGTCTGCTTATTTTACATTATACTTGGAGGCATATTGTTTACCCAGATTTAGGACTTATGTATTTGGACATGCAAAATTTTCAAAACTGACAGTCTTATTCCTTTTGACAGATGGTAACTTTAAAAGACTTATTATAGGTGAAAAAATCTTTTTAAAAAAATTATTTATTTTAGACAGAGAGAGTAAGAAAGGAAGCATGAGATGGGAAAGGAGCAGAGGGAGAGAAAGAATCCTCAAACTGAAGTTGGAGTCTGTTGCAGGGCTCGATCCCAGGACTCTGAGATCATGGCCTGAGCTGAAACCAAGAGTCAGATGCTCAACTGATTGACCCACCCTGGCACCATGGTGAACAAATCTCCTTAAACTCAGAACTCACTTAAGGAGATTTGCTAACCACTTAATGGATCATATTCTTTCTATCCAAATCTTTCAATCTTTTCATTCTTTATTTCTTCCAGCCTTCTTTTTTCCATCATTTTCTTCTTCTATTCCCTCCACTCTCTTCCTCTGCTTCCCAACCTTCTTTCCTCCTTCTTTCTCTCTCCCCTCTCTACTTCTCTGCAAACTAGATTAGGCCAACTAAGAATAGAGAAATCATATTTTTCCAAACTAATAGAACCAACTTTGCTAGTTGTGTGTGAACACTGGGACAAAATATATAAAATTGAGAATGCGCCAAGGAAAACTGGCTGCTTGGTCATCATAAAGTTTTAATTTGGATAGTTTTGTTATAAAGTAGGTTTACCACAAAGAACAGGGTCTCACTGTGAACATATGCTGTCCAGTGAACCAGAAAAAAAACTGAAAACTCAAAACCCAGGAAGAGCAGGAATTATGTAAGAGCAAGACTGCAGGAAGAACAAGAGATGGTTAATATCTGTCGATCATAAATATCACTCAGTTACTCTCCACCAATCTCCACCTCTGGATGTGCACTTCTCTTCCTAGTGCCTACCTGCACTGGGAATGCCTTCCTCTTACCTTTGCATACCTTTTTTTCAACTTCATAACTTGTGGTTAGTTACAGCTTGTTTTCTCACAACTCAAGCTTCTTAAGATCATTAAGTCACGGGTTCGCTGCATGACTCAGCTTCACTTTCCTTTGCTATGTAAGCCATATTGTAGTCATACCTCCACTTCAAAGTCCAGAACAAATTTCTTTAGCCCATTTTATCATTTTGCATTGGTCAGTTTTAGATTCAATTCCCAGTTAGCAGAGATCCACTCCAGTGAATTGTGGTCAGGTTGAAGTGAGAATAGTTTGGGCAAGGGGAGGTAGGATGGCAAAAGCATGATAACACAGATAGTCTCCCACCAGAAGCTATAGGTGAAGGGTGGGACAATTTCCTTTCAAGAGGGCTGTGTCCATTGTAGGTGCCATAATGAAAATGTCTAATTGAGACATTATAAGCAGTATTTTTTTAAAAAATTTATTTGAGAGAGAGAGAGAGAGAGAGAGCATGGGTGGGGGTAGAGGGGAGGGGCAGAGGGAGAGGGAGAAGCAGACTTCCTGCTGAGCAGAGAGCCAGACACAGGGCTCCATCCCAGGACCCTGAGATTATGACCTGAGCCAAAGGTAGATGCTTAACCAACTGAGCCACCCAGGTGCCCTTATAAGCAGAATTCTTTACACCACCCTATTCTTCATATTATCTGATTCAGATATTTCTGTACGTAGATAAATTGCCTTCCTTCTTGGTAACTCTTCTTATTTCTACCATCAGTATAAAACAGCCCTTCATCTCAGATTCTCAGGTGTTTGGAAAATCAGAATCTTCCATCTCCTTATGTTGACACTAACTCTTCCAACAGGTATGTAGACTAACTTGCAGATTTTGATCATGGCCTTCAGAAATTCTTAAAACATACTGTCCTGCTTTCTAAGCACAGAGACCACTCAACTGCCTCATTTAGAACAATCTCTCAGCTTCATCAAACTTCTTCATTTATTCTCCATGAAGATTTAAGAACTAAAGGACCCCAAGTACTCTTCGACTCTTCCTCCCTGGGCCAAACTGCAATTGTTTAAAGAATCATTGCATGGTAACTCTTGCAAGTAACATTTGAGGAAGTGTTTGGGTATTGTTTATTTGATTAAATTTTTTGTACGTTTGACTTGTGGGGAATTGCTTTAGGAAAGTAAGAATAATTGAAAATGCTTCTTTTCAAGTACTTTATGAATAAAAGGGATAGTTTTCTTTCTAGAGATAATGTAGCAGTATTCCTCCCACAGGCAATAAGAAATTTGCAGGTGCCGTGATATCTAATGCAGTCTTTAAATTCTTCCAATTCTCTGTAATTCTTACCTTCCTACCCATCTCAAATCATCAAACATAATATTCACTTATTCACTCATTCGGCAAATACCTGTTGAGTATCTAGGAAGAAACAAGAGCTGTGGATACAGCAAGATACACTTCCCATTCCTGCCCTTACAGAACTTAATAGCACAGTCTGCCTGTTTTTCTTCTTGTTTTTAAATATTAATAGCTATCCCATAGTTATTTTGCCTAAAGTATCACTAATCTTCAAATCCACCTTGAAAGGTAGTGGGATCTCTATTCCATAGGTGAAAAAAGTGAAGCTCAGTTGACATATCAATTAGCTCAACCTCAAAGAGCTGGCAAATTGCAGAGCAGGATTCAAAACAGTTTGTTTGGCTCTAAACACAGTTTTTGCAGTTCACCACACAGCCTCAAAGATTAGTTAACATCCATCATTTGTATATGCTAGAAATTAGGGTTCTAAAGAGGCATAAATCATTGCCTCCTAAATCACATATTTTACAATCTAGTCAGAAAAAAAAAACACATAAAAAATGTTTTCTCTTTTTTTTATCTCGGTCTCCAAAGTCCATCATTTATTTTATTTTATTTTATTTATTTTATTTTATTTATTTTGGTTTGTGTATAGTTAACACACAATGTTATATTAGTTTTTAGGTGTAAAACATAATGATGCAACTTCTCCATATGTTATGCTATGCTCACCTCAAGTATAGCTACCATCCACAAGTCTACTTACCATACACGCCTATTATAATATCATTGACTATATTCCCTATGCCGTGCCTTTTATCCCCATGACCTATTCATTCCAAAACTGGAGGCCTGTATCTCCCACTTGCCTTCATCCATTTTGCCTATGCCTCTAACACCCTTCCTCTGGCAATCATCAGTTTATTTTCTGTATTTATACATCTGATTCTGCTTTTTTATTTCTTTATTCATTTGTTTTGTTTTTTTAGATTCCACATATGAGTGAAATCAAATGGTATTTGTCTTTCTCATTCTCACTTATTTCACTTAGCATAATGCCTTCCAGGTTCATCCATGTTGTCACAAATGGCAAGATCTCATCCTTTTTCATGGTTGTATAATAATCCATTACATATGTATACCACATCTTCCTTATCCATTCATCTATTGATGGGCACTTAGGTTATTTCCATACCTTGGCTATTCCATACCTTGGCTATTGTACTGGTATTCCATACCAGTTTATTGGCAATAAACTGGGGTGCATACATCTTTTCAAATTAGTGTTTTTGTTTTTGTTTTTGGGCAAATACCCCATAGTGAAATTATTGAATTGTATGATATTTCTATTTTTAATCTTTGGAGGAAACTCTGTACTGTTTTCTGTAGTAGCTATAGCAATTTACATTCCCAACACGAGTTGAATGAGGGTTCCTTTTTCTCCACATCATCACCAACAGTTTTTATTTCTTGTCTTTTTTTTTTTTTTTTGAGATTTTATTTATTTCTTTGTCAGAGAGAGAGAGAGAGAGAGGAAAGAGAGTGTGGGAGCTCATAAGCAGAGGGAGAAGCAGGCTCCCCAGTGAGCAAGGAGCCCTATGTGGGACTTGATCTCAGGACCCCAGGATCATGACCTGAGCCGAAGGCACATGCTTAACAGACTGAGCCACCCAGGCATCCCTATTTCTTGTCTTTTTATAAAAATTTTATCCATTCTGACAGGTGTAAGGTGATATCTCATTGTGTGTTTTCCCTTATATTATTATTTATCTAAATAACATTTTAGTGATAGGGACAGAAACCTTGCTTTCAATCAAATCTCATTTTTGAACCAACACTAAGAATCACTACTAGGGGTTACTATTCTCAGGGTTAATACTCTTATACCTGATTTAGTCAAGTGAATGGCAGTTACTTGTGGAATGCGTAATAAAGAATTTTGGAATATTTAGAAAAGAATCATTAAAACAGAATATGATCTCATTAAATTTAATTTCATTCTTTAACTGCAAAGTATGTATTTAGCATCTACCATCTTTAAACAAAATTCCATTCCCTAAATTAGTCTTTATTGAGCAACAACCATGCACAAAATACTGTATTAAAGACAATTCTTTGAACTCTGATGGACTGAAACCAGTTTTCTGTTTTTTTTAAGAACTATATAAGTCTAGATGTGCTTTTGTTGTGCTTAAGAAGACAGAGACACATGAACTTCATGGACACATAAAGAATTGTTAGTTTCCACTTTTGAGAGAGATAAAGACATAGAGAGAAGTAATTAGAGAAAGAGGGAGAGAGATTCTTCCCCTTAAAAAATTTAAGGATTTTGCATCTTAGCAACTTATTCTTTAATCTCTGATCTGCATATTCTGAAATAAGTTAGATATCCTTTGTATTCTGCTAAATATACATATATATTGCTGATGTAGCCTGGCTTCTTCTTACCATGGATCTTAATTTAAATGACACCTGAAAGAGGACTTCCCAGACTACTCTACATATGCTGTCTATCTTCTTTACTTTATTTAAGCAATGGGTCTCTATAATGCCATCTTATTCTCTTCCTTCACAGTAATGTTGTCATTTGAAGTCATCTTGTTTGGCATTTTTTTTTTTTTTATCTGTCTTTCTCTGCTGGTCTATAAGCTCTGTGAGCATGAATATGAGGTCTCTGTGGTGATAACTGTAGCTCGAGCACTCAGAATATTCCCTGATCCTTTCCCAGGCATTCAGGTATTATTTATAGAGTGAGTGAACAAACGAATGAATAAGTTAATGAATAAAGGCGGTTATCAACAAACTGATGCCACAGTCCATACTGCAGAGCTTTCCCTTTGTTTGTAATGGTTATCCATGAGTCAAATCTAAGTATGGAATTCAATTCATTTATTCTATTTATCTGCTAACGTTGGGATGGGGGGCATCTTGCCAGACACTCATAGATCTGAGCATTCGTTTTTAATTCTGTCTCTGGGATATTCAGGCTATAAAAGCTCTTTCTAAACCTTTAGTTTTGCCTTTGGAATTAAGCAGGCAGAGGTATGACACAAATTATCCATCTTTGTGTTTACTTTAGATTCCGACCTCGGAAGTCTGCCTGTTTTAGATTACCTAGCCAGATCTATATAGACATATACACACTATGTAGTCAAAACAGCTTTTCTTTTCATTAATAATACTAGTGTCACAGTCTATTCATTTTGAGCTCTTAGACACCTGAACCACAACAAACAAGGCTTTCTTTTCTTCCTGGATGTTCTGCTCTTGATTTCCTTAAACTCATCTTTTTGTAAGTTATGTTTGGTCCCCATAGCTGCTGTGTGAGTGAGGGAAATTATTTTTTTTCTTTTCTGCTGTTTATCTTCTCCAAGCTGGCCCACAACAACCAGTGGGCCTTGGCATTATCTGTAATATTTAAGACTTTATAGTCATTTACATTCCATCTTAACTGCCTCTTTTTTTCACAGGCTACATGGACTGTGATTTCCTTTTTTGCCCTTCTGGGGTTAGATTGGGCCCCTCAGCCTCTCACATTCCTCTCACACACCATAATCCAAGATGGTAACTGTTTTTTTAATGTTTCTTGGCCGTCTGTAGAAGATCTGACCACAGATCTGTTATCACATTTTCCACTTGTTTTAAATATATGTTAAATAAAAATATATTTTAAAATTAAATTATATATATTTTATAAAATTTTATATATTTTTAAATACATTTATTTATTTATTCATTTGACAAGAAGTCAGTACTTCTCTCTTCCAGCTGCCCTCTGCTCTAATCAAATCTCCTTCTACTCACACACTCTTATCCTTTACCTTACTGGTGTTCTTATTCTTATGAAGTGAATGACAAGGGAAAGTCACATATTGCTCTTAAAAGCTAACAGTCTTGATTTCAGTAAAGGCATAGAGGTCCCTCAAATCCTGACATAAATCAAGATTTTTATTTCCAATAGGAGATGGAATTTCCAAAGCTAGAAAAGATATTTTATATAATAGGAACAAACAGAAGATCTAAGCATCATACTTCTCCTTTTTTAATCTCATCTCTTAAATATTATCCTTTCTCTCTGTGATTTCTGTTCTCTGAATTTTTAACAGTATGCAGTTTCAGGGTGTAGGTTTTAAGCAACATTATTTGCCTCTGAGCTAAAGTTGCCAAAGAACTGAATACAGTGCTATTTTGAGACTTCCATGACCAAAGTATTATTTGGGAACCACCAGAGCAGAGAACCCCTCCTATTTTAATGATGAAAAAAGTTCCACTTTCTCTCCACCAGCCAAAGAAAGGATTAGGTTCCCAAACCCTCAAAGAAAATAAAGTGAAGAGAGCACACACATATCTAAAGACATTCATGATTTTTCCACAGGTCCCTTATCACCATTTTCAACTGATTATCAAAGAGTGAATAATTAAGGAGTGGGAAATTTTACTCTATTCATATTTCCAAATTGGACATGTCTCAATGGAATCTTTATTTCCAACTTAACTATATAATTGATGACCAGTTTCAACTTAATCAATCAGATTATCTATGTTGACATTTTAATTCAATCATTAAGATGAGTTCTAAACCTTAAACTGGCCATTATGCAGTGGTCTGCAGTCATGCATTTTATACTCTTGAGCAGTGAAAAAGGAAAGCAAGGCGACTTACATCAGGATTTGATCCCTATTCTTATTTAGAGTTAATCTAAAATTAACTTAAGTTTTTGTCCTGGCTTTGTTCTGCCTCCCTTTGTAACTGCTTAAAGAGTAAAAAGAATTATATTGCTTTAACATTTCACTGAATCCTAGCTCCCTGAATGGGTAAACACAACCATCCCCTAGTGGACCTCTGCTCTGAGTGTCTCCCAACTCCCAGTGTCCTCAAATCCTCCATTCCAAAATAATGGTTGGGGGGCCTGGGTGGCTCAGTAGGTGGAGCAGGTCACTCTTGATCTTGGGGTTGTGGGTTCGAGTCCCATGTTGGGTATAGAGATTACTTTAAAAAATAAAACATTAAGAAAAATGATATTACAGGGGCGCCTGGGTGGCTCAGTGGGTTAAAGCCTCTGCCTTTGGCTCAGGTCATGATCTCAGGGTCCTGGGATCGAGCCCCGCACCGGGCTCTCTGCTTGGCAGGGAGCCTGCTTCCCCCTCTCTCTCTGCCTGCCTCTCTGCCTACTTGTGACGTCTTTCTCTCTGTCAAATAAATAAAATCTTAAAAAAAAAATGATATTACAATACAATGCAGAAACAGGATCTATCCAGGTCAGGGTTCCATGAGCTCATGAGTTAGGAGAACAAGTTAGAGAAGAGGAAACAGTATTGAACTACATATTGGAAAAGTTAATTTAGTTTCTTTTTCTTTTCTTTTCTCTCTTTTTTTTTTTACTTCTCCCTCAGCCATGGGACTTTTAACACTTGACATCACTTGTCTCAATTATTTCATCTGCACAATGAGGAGATTGATCATGATCTCACAGGGCTGAAGTGAGGAAAATATATGTGAAAAACTGACAACCATTATGCAGTAGAAGAATATTAAATTGTTAACATTAGCCTTCAAGATTTTTCAAAGTGTCCCTGCTACCTTCCTTTTATCCTCATATACCCAAGGCTTTCCATGCCAGGTTTGCAATGGTATGGATTGGGGTTGGGGGGTAGGTGTCACTGAAATCAAGCAGCAGAAAGCAGGAGTTCAAGGCCCAAATTAAACCTGAAGCTACTCTGAGGAGTCCATTCTTGGTAAGGAAGGAAGAGAGAGATAGAGACTGGTTGAGGAAAACTTCTTGTCCCTCAGCTTCTAGTTAATTCTTCCTCAGATCTATCCAACAATACTATCCCAGTGCTATTCATGCTTTATTGTGCAAACAAATCACCTGGGGATCTTGTTAAAATTCTGATGTAGACTATCTGGCCAAAGGAGTTGCACTTCCAACGAGTTCTAGCCAAGGCCAATGCTGAGGACTGTGGATAACGCTTTGAGTAACAAGGTTCTACATGACCCTCTATGATTGGTTGCCTTCCTCTCCTACTATATATCCTACCGGTGTTCCTGCACCTTCTCTTCTAGTAAGACTAAACTGCTGTTTCCAGGAACACTCTAGTGGTTTTCTCCCTCTATACTTTAGCTCATCTTAATTTCTATGTTTAGAATATTATTTTTCACATCTCTTTTGAACTCTGCCAAAAGATTATTTTCTCCAGGATTTTATCCTGGCAACCTCCAATCTTAGTTGCTGCACTATTGTCCTTTCTACAATACCTTCGCGTCAAGGTTTAAATTTATGTGACTATTTCTTCTCATTAGACCTTGAAGTTATCAAGGACAAAAAAGCCTTCTGATTTTCTATTTTCTCAGCTTCTGACACTCTTCGTGGTATACTAGAGCAGTTTGTAAATATTTGTTCAACTAAGTAGTATATAAAGAGCATGCCGAATTCTAGACTCATACCTAGCTGATCAGGCGGTTCAGAATCAGGCAGAATGTCAGTCCTTACTAACAGCTTATTATGCTTCTTACTATGAAATAACACACTTGGCAAAGACTGTGACTATGATAGATGTTTAAAAAATAAATAAATAAAAATAAAAATAACCAGAAAATAAATCTTTAAAAAATTATAACAGGCAGAGTGAATTAGGTTGGAGTCTATGTGACATGTGCCTTGAGGACATCAGTGAGTCTCTCTCACACACCCATCCTAATTTGTGCTGAGACATTACAAAGGTCAGAACACTTGAGGTATGGTTGTGCAGCCACCCTCCATCAGTTAACTCAGTTCTGTTCCCTACTTCTGAGGCACTGATTCCCTCGCCTCCCTTCCTCTTGTATTTTCCTTTCCAATGTTTTGTCTATGGCCCTCTTGGTGCTCATTAGCTGAGTACCCAAGGGTCTAGGCTAGCTCCTTTGCTTTCATCCTCCTTTCCCAATGCTGGAGAGGAGGAAGAGTGGTAATCCATCATGCAAAGGAAATGGTCTCCCATAGTCACTTGGGCACTAAAGAGATGTCAGGCCAAGAATATTTTCCTTCATCATATTCAATCTCTTTCCATTATGAATTTCAGCTATTCTTCCCTGGGCCTCAGAGATCTTTCCTGTAAGCCTGACACTGCTAATGGAAAATTAGATTTAGAATTCTTCACTGACTTAAATTAATAGGCCTAAGATTGAGAAGAAGAGGTGTAGAGGTACATTTGTGTTCCTGCTCTGACCTCGAAAAAGCATATTCTATTTCCAACATATGAAAGGAACTCAAATTAGAGATTAACATTACAGGTAATATATTTTGGCATTATGTGTCTAATATGCTTCTATAATCATCAATTATTAGAATTGTCATGTAAAATGAGAACCATTTGTTAACATTTAATATACTGAACATGAGGGAATCAGTAGTAATAAATGAAGTTGGTTAGGCACTAATGAGAAGAGCTGAAGAGTGATAGGGTCATCATCATTACTACCTTGTCAACAAAGAAGGCCCTTCTGTACACTGACATTTACCAGTGCACAATGGGAAAGGGATGGTGCCATTATATATGGCCAATGAAAATAAAGTAATTATCTTTCTTCATAGATGGTGCATTTTTATCTGATTAAGTTATTTAAAAATGTGTATTTTTCTATATGCTTTTTGTAGAAAATTAAGGGTAAATAGTTTTTACTATTTAACATTGAAATAAACCTCCATGACTCTACAATTTAAGATTACAGCTTGACGTATGTAGAAATGAAAACAAATGAATTTGAATTTCCAGATCTTTATAATTCAGAATTTCATTATCATCAAGAATGTTTCATAATTATGAACAAGGTAAAATGTCACCCAATTCAGAGTCATGTAGGGTAAGGCACTTTTGGCTTACTACAATGTATGAATTATAGGGCAGTTTCTAATAAGAATAGACTACTGGATACAGGTAGAATTTAATACATGTTATAAACTTATGTTTTTAAATAATAACTGGAAACATGTATCGAACTTTAATAAGCTCTATGCTAAGCGCTGAAAGTACATTTCCTAATTTAGTTCTTACAATAGCCCAATGAACTTGATCCATCTTTTACGCTCATTTTTAGGGGTAAAGAAACTAAAGCCCAGTCATCCAAAGCACATCAGCTGTAAGTGGAGAAATTAGCACACAATGTCTTTTAACATTCAATTAAATTATTTTCTATTAAAATTGTTCAACCAAAAGAATTCTATTTGTTTCTGATTTTATGAAATTCTTTGAAATTAAAGTAGATTCCCCTGTTAAGAATAAGACTGAAAATTGTTAATAGGAAAAAAAAATTAATAAATATGATTTTTGTACTTTGGCTTCTTCATCTAAAGAGTAAATGTTTTAGCTAAATCTAAAATTCTTTGAGGCTACATATGCAAATTCTTAGCTATCAAAAAAGTCACCAAGGGAGGGATGTCTAAATTTTCAATATTCAACAGTAATTCTGCCAATACCAGGTGTTCATATGTTTTCCAAATATTATGGAGGAGGGCTTTATTATATAATGATACAGACTGGACTAGAACAAATGTACCATTTAACTTCATTTCAAATATTAGATGGCATTACACCTAAATTTTGTTTTTCCAATCAGGTTATTGTATTTCCAATCCATTTTATTTTTAGCTATTTATTATCAGTGGGACGTAAGGGGGCAATTAGTGCCACACATAATAAATAAGCAATAAGAATCTTGTTAAAAGAAAGAATGAATCTTAACTTACTTAAAATGATACTTTTTGGTAAATAAATACAAAGCCCACTTGCACTGAATTCAATAAAATTTGGGATATCAAAGACAACACAGAGTCTGGCATATATAAGTTACTGAATAATTACTACTTTCCATTTCTCTTTTCTACATCACTCCTCTAAGGAATTTAGTCAAATAGGGCAATTAACTCACATGATCTTTGTATAGTGTCCATTTATTAAAGCACATTGATATTGTTAATTTGATATCTGTTGGGACTTTGATTTAAAGTTACACAGCTTCTACTGCCTCTTCCAGGGCTGGGGAAAATTAGTAGTCATAGGAACAAGCTATTTTACTGGGTTCAAATATAGAAAAAAATCTCTTTTATTCATAAACCAGTCATTTTTACTGTATTCTGCACTGTAGGTAGCCCTGTCCTTTAGAATGTTTGCTGACCTAATGACTAATTAATATCAAAGAAGACTCTAACTATTTCATAAAGGTCAACCACTTAACACCATCAAACTTCAAAAGACCCTCCTAGTGCCCGTGGGTCCCCCTGAGGGACAAGGACAGAGAAAGAGTGTGTGCATGTTAATAGAGACCTTTAGCAACACTATTCCTGGTACCCCTAACACTGACAATGACGGGATCTAGGTTAATGCTTCTTCAATTAGAGTGTGTTTCTGAGTCACTGGGCAACTCCTCATTAATTTTGATTCTATAGTCCCATCTCCAGAGTTGTTGATTAAGTAGATCTAAGGTGGTTTCTAGACATCTTCATTTTTCATAAAACTCCTAAGAGATTCTGAGGTGGACTATTCAAGAAATACACTTTTGAAGATACACTTAGCTGGATCCTGTCTGAAATCACCAAAGAGGAGACAAAGGAAGAGAAAATGTTTCCTTCTTGCTTTCTTGCCCTACACAACCTTACTCCAAGTCCTACAAAGAATATGACATGGTTTTCATTGGGTTTTGCTTGTTTTTATCTACTTTTCCCAAAGACTCTTACTTCTGTGGAAGATTTGGAGAACATGATTCTTACTGATTTTTATCTCTTTAGTCTCCAACAGATAGAGTAATGCAACAGTGGCTGAGATTTGGGAGGACTATAGTCCAGTAAGTTTAGCAAGTGGAGTTTGACTTTCCTGCCCAGTGGATGAACACAGTAGGGTTCTCTTTATAGCCTCTCTTATTGAATTGCAGGACAATCTCCTTAGTAACTTGTCCCTTGGTCACCAGCCTCAAAACTACAGAAAGTTCTTCCTACTGTAACCATTTTCCTTCAACCTCTTCATCCTCCCCAGATGATCTTTTATAGTCTCTTCTCTCCCACTCCATGCGTGGATACTAGGACTTGTGAAACTCCTGATAATCTGAGGACTGGAACCCAGGCAGGTAGAACAGAAGCATCCTTTCTCTTTTATGTTTAATTTAGGTAGCGCTCCAATTCCCACTAAGGTGACTGGTTGCTGATGCAGATGTGAGAGATGATGTCTAAGAGGAGAAAAGAGTTAATAGATTTTATCAGCCATCCCTCCTGAGGTGTGGACTGCCACCCTCTTCTGGTTCTAAACTTCAGAAAAAATGCTGAAGGAAGCTGACAAAGCTCTTTGGAGATGTTTTCATTGGAGTGGAGCCACTGCAGTGGCACCCCAAAGTGGCACTTCTGTGCACACATTAAGTTATAAATATGCAAATTGAATCACTGGGTGCCACTAGCCCAACCATTCACACGAGAGTGATTACCAACTGACAGCTTTCAGCTGGTACACCCCCTGCTGTGATAGCTTCAGCAGATACTTTGCTTAAAGTCCTGTCATCCATCCATGATGAGATGGGGAAGGGAGCTCCCAGGATTCCTCTTGCGGATGTAGAGGTGGTGTTTTGTAAAGCTTCCAGTGCCTCTCCAAGGCAAGGAGAAGAGGTAGAGATGACAGACAAGCAGCCCTCATATCAGATACCAAGGAGTTTACCAGATTGGGGCAATCCTACCAAGACTGGGCCTGGCTACAGGCTTTTAAGAACATCTCTACCTATAGAAGCAGTGTAAGTAAAACTTGGTGCTTAGGTTAGACTGGTTGTCTAAGAATCATCAGGAGCTTGATAAGACTACAAATTCCCAAGCTCCCTACCTAGTAATTTTGTTTCAGAATATTTGGAGTGGAGTCTGGAACTTGATAGGTTTATCATGCTCTCCAGTGGTGATGAATTGCAGTGATGATTGCGAACCATAGTAAATAAATCAAAGCCATAGGAGAGTTCAAGAACCCACATCAATACTTGAATTACAGAGGTTTTAAACATGTCTGAAAATTAACATTTTCCCATAAGGAAGTGGGGTCTACATTCTCTCCCCCTTGAACCTGGGCTAAATCTAGGGAACAGCTGACCAAATAGAATACAGAGGAAGTGACACTAAATGATTCCAAGTGTAGATCATAAAAGATGGTACAACTTCTGCCTGATTCTCTTAAGATACTTGTCCTCAGAGCCTTGCTCCACCAGGTGAGAAGTCTTAGGCTACCAGGCTCTACATAAAGGCATAACTAACTATAGGTATTTTGGCTAACTACCCCAACTGAGGAACCAGCCAACAGCCAGCATCATTGGCTATATATCTAAGCAAAGATGCCCCCAAATATTACTAGCTCTATACTGTCGAGTTACTCCAAGCCATCAAGTCACCCGCAGCTTTGGGTCTTTCCAGTTGAAGTCCCAGATATTGTGAAGCAAAAACAAGCTAACTTTTATTATTATTATTATTATTATTATTTTCAGTTAGCCAGCATATAGTACATCATAAGTTTTTGATGTAGTGTTCAATGATTCATTAGTTGCATATAACACCCAGTGCTCATCACAACACATGCCTTCCATAATACCCATCACCTGGTTACCCCATCACCCCACCCCCTTCCCTTCTATAAAAACAACAACAACAACAACAAAACAAAACAAAGAAACATACAAAAAAAAACCCCAAAACCAAGCTATCTTTATTAGGCCCTTCCCAAATTCCTGACCCATAGAATCTTGGACATAATGGTTGTTTTTATAGTGACAAGTTGTAGGGCAGAACATACCTCGGGGCCAGAAATCATTCTAGGCACTCTAGGCAGAGCAAGTCCTAGCTTTGTCATTCCATTATCCTTGTCACTCAATTAATAGCTGTGTGACTTTGGGTAATTTACTCATGTTCTTAGAAGATCAGATTCCTAATATAGAAGCTGGAGAGAAAAGCATATCTCAGGATTATAGTAAAGATTAAAAGGCAATGTGTAAGAATGTGCCTGACACAGTGCCTACAGCATAGTAGGAATTTAATAATTATCACTGTTATCTTTGTTATTATTACTGTTGACATTGTTGTAAATAATTATCAAAGATCCCTAGGTATCTCAGTGGTGATCAAAGCCATTACCCCTTAGGATTGAGGGAAAGAAAGAGAACACATCCAAGTCATGGCAAATAAATTTTACGATGAAAAGAGGATTTCAGAATCTGCCCTTCCCAACATACCCCTTATACAGCTGAAACACTATGTTGAAATATTTTTTCCAGAACAGTGAATGAAACATTTTCCAACATGAGTATTTTTTTAATGTTAGGAAAGCAAATAAAAACACTGAACACTCATACGATAGTATTTACTTTAGAAAAAAAAGACACGTTTGGTTACTAACCCATAACATCTATATATATAATAAAAATAGCAGCGTATACCTATCACACAGCCTACAGACAATATTCTTCAAATACAGAGCCAAAGCTCTACTAGAACAAATGTCTTCATTGCTCAGTAAACCTCACAACCTTGGGATTCTTATCACAAGTCAGTGTCTCTTTCCAACTTGCCACTTATCTCCAAAAGTGATACTATGTAACCACACCCAATTAGAAACATGTTTTGTAGTTTTTTTGCTCTTAATAGAAGGGAAATATTTCTGATAAGCTCTGTACACATCACCATCCATGTTCCTATAAGAGAAGCTGGTATGATTATTTGTGTAGCATATGGAGGAAAGAGAAGCTAAATGATCCTTTAACAGATCCAGATGGCCTCCAAGTAACTGAGATAATGACATTTAAACACTTTCAACAGTGATTTTCGTTTTAACAAGTCCAAATCATGCATACGTAAGATGTAGTCTCTATGACAATATGTAAGTATTAGAAAACTCTCAAAAATTTCTATTAACAAAATAATTCCCACAGATCCACCTAATTCAAAATGGAAAGGTGTCAAAAGAATATCCTTGTTATGTATGAAAATAGTGCTACACAATATTTTTCTTTTGGGGATATTCTTAGCTCAGGTCCTACTTAATAAATCTCTCTAAATATGACCTGGAGGAAGGGTTATTTTCGTAATGTTAATGATCCCTTAGGTAAGGAAAGAGTGAAAATAGCTCATTAATGGAACTTCCAGGTGATAAGTGAAGATGTATGGCAGGCATCCGTGAAGCTCCTAAGATGTTCTAGAAATGGACCCAGAGAGGGTAGTGATATGAGTCCAAAATAACAAAATGAGATTCAGCTTAGAAAAATGAAAACCAATACATCTCCAGCAAAATAATTCAGGGGGCAGGAGAAACCTGAAGAGTAGTAACTCTGACAGAGACCTGGAACTGATAATGGGGGACAAATTAGATATCAGTGTGCAATGTAATATGGCTGCCAAAGGGGCTGATGCTGTTTTGAACTGAATACAATGATTCATTATGTTGGGACAGAGCAAAAATATGGAGAAATGACTCCCACCTTCCTTGACTCTGGTTAGGCTAAACTTCTGTCAGGCTTCCCAATACTTGAAATGTGTGGAGAAACAGAACTGAGTGCAGAGGATAGCACTGAAATGATTAAAGCAATGGGATGATATATTTTATGGGAAAAGATTAAAGGAGCTAAATATGTATTGCCTGAATACACAACAACAAACAGGGCTAGGGTGGTACTAAGTCAGCATTTGAAAGTTGTAATTTTCCTCAGGAGAAAGGGCTATATAAATGTAAAATAACAGAAGCAATATTAAGATGCTATGGGAAAGCATCTAAGAGGGGATGGTGTAGCCTTCATAAATGGCTAATGTTTGAGATCACTTCCTGACATCAGCTAGACTGACAAAAGTCCCTTTAGTTGTTATGCTGTCGAAAAGCACTGGACAGGTCCTCTCTTCTCAATCTCGTGGTAGAGAAACTTGAACTGCTTGGAGTTATTACTGGGAACAATTAAATTTTGTGTACATGGTTTTAGTGCTTTTCTTAACACTAGCCTCCATTACCTTACTCTTCAGTCAAAATTTAATCTGCTTAGCCTTGTTTCCAGAACCCACATCAAATTTTGCTTTTGCTTATCCATCTCTAGGAACTCTCTCCTAATTCAAACAGTAAAGAAAATGGAAGCTCTGAATCCATTTATACTAAGATGCTAGTCTATGAGAGAACAGCTTAATATATTTCTCTAATATATGCATAATAACATACAAAAAGGTCTCTGTCCAATAGATGAGGAATATATTTTGATAAGGACCATCCCTGTGCCCTTCAAATCACATTCTCTAAGCTTTCAAGTGGCAAATGCTTGTATTTGGAAGTGCCCCCTGCACCATTTCCAGCTGCTAAAAGACCCACAGCATCATCTTAGAAGCTGAATGGGCTCGATTTAATCGATGATTGGGGTTTTGCATTAAAACCCTAAACATCAAGTGCATGTGACATGCTTTATGACATATGAAGCTATGTGGGGGAAATTTTCATGCAGCTACAACAAGCCAGGACATGCTCTATTGGAAGCATAGATGTAAGAGAAATATAACTTAGCTTCCTTCTAGTTCCAACATTCTATGACTCTATAATTCAATGACTGAGGATCATTTTCATGATTCAAGAGTCAATATTAATGAATTCTCTCCAAAATGAAAATGTGAGAAAGAAGGTGAAAGAGAGATGAAAAGTTGTTCCATTATACGTTAAGTGATTAGAATACCAGGGAGCTATAATTTGGAAACAAAGCGAGTGATAAAGTATATAGGTTAGCAAACAAAAGGGGGCAAAAAAAAAAAAAAAAAAAAAAAAAAAAAAAAGACTGCAGTGACAATTCATCACTGATCCCTGGAGTGGAAGGGAGGAAAATGTGAAATTCCTGCACCTACTTGTGATGTATTTGGAAAGACAGGATATCTTGCTCAGGGGAAACTTTAAAGAGTCAGACATCTGCTGTAGAGCAAACACAGTGAAACATGGGTCACTAAAGAGCCCCTAAGTTACAGAGAGGACAGGTTTGTGACCCTGAAAGTAGGCAAGACAGGCAGAGCAAAAACCCACTCCAGATCTGCCACTGACTGGCCTGAAGGGATTGATGGAGAATGTGAAAGCAACGTAATAATCACCAGGGTCCACTTGTTATTTATATTCTAATAGTAAAGAAAATAGCTTCTTAGGGTTCAGGTAATTTCCTAATACAAGTACTTTAATGGAAACAAAGATAGTCACCTAAGGCGGCCAGTTTAGCCAAACATGGTCAGTATAATATATTGTGCTATGTATAAAATGGCCTGTACTGTTGGCCAAAGGCAGTTTTTATGATGGATTCAGGTCACTCAGGGTTTACTGATAGCATGGCTTTCTGTATTGATTATTAGTAGCCAAACATAAAAACTATTTCAGCCATGTCTTATAAATTAGCTTAGCTTCCAAGAGGCACAGCCTGGGTTAACACCACAGAAGGCAAAGACAGGATGGAGGTCACTCTGAAATACAGAGATAGGCAAAATTAGCCAGCCTGCAGTCTGTTTTGGTTTCAACCATATATACGTAGGGATTCTTCAGCCACCTGAGTTCTCCACATAAACCTGGGTAGTTTTCAATTACAGCATCACTGTATAGGCACTGTGAGAATGTAAGTTCATTATTCATGAGTAAGAAAGAATCTATAATATATGAAAATCTCTTTGCCACAATTTTAAGATAATAGTTGTTAAAAAAAAAGTAACATTTCAAGAAATATAAGGATTTGAACTGTAGAATGATAAGCTCATCATGTAGGTACCAAAAACAAGCAAACAAAAAATTAGGAGGATCCTGTGACCACATTTGAGTAATGGTACCACCATCCCCCATTCAATGCCAGATAGTTTTGCCATATGGATTGGCTACAAGTATTAGGCCATAAGTGCACTGAACTTTTGTTTTTAGTCCAAGTCAGCTGTGATTTCAGAGATACAGATGAGAGACATGCAACAGATTTGAGTGAAAAAAGATTATAATTATAAATTGTAAAAGGAAAAGCAAAAACCCAGAATATCCCTAGTTGTGTGTGGCTTGTGGGACAATATAAGTCCAAATGCAAAGTATACTAACTGATTGACAACCAAAGTGGAATAGAGGGGGGAAACATACTACAACTCATTGTAGGCTTGCAGAGAGATTTAAGAAACCTTTCAACAGAGAAAATTTTATTATACCTATAAACCTAAATTAACCATACCATATTTACTAAAGAAATCTCTACCTCCAGTCTCTTCCATTCCACCTCCTATAACTGTCACATCTAAAACTCATCCAATGCTAACATCTAGAAAACCCACCCCAGATGATCCCAAATCTAAA
>CM052898.1:137657339-137713489 GCA_028534135.1 Potos flavus | reverse complement strand
AATGGCTACAATCACCAAACTGTAGAAAGAGCCAAGATGCCCTTCAACATACGAAGGGATAAAGAAGATATGGTCCATATATACAATGGAATATTATGCTTCCATCAGAAAGGATGAATACCCAACTTTTGTATCAACATGGACGGGACTGGAAGAGATTATGCTGAGTGAAATAAGTCAAGCAGAGAGAGTCAATTGTCATATGGTTTCACTTACGTGTGGCGCATAAGGAAAAATATGGAGGACATTGGGAGAAGGAAAGGAAGGGTGAATTGGGAGAAATAGGAGGGGGAGATGAAACATGAGAGACTGTGGACTCTGAAAAACAAACTGAAGGTTTTGGAGGGGAAGGGAGTGGGGTGTTGGGTTAGCCTGGCAGTGGGTATTGAGGAGGGCATGTATTGCATGGAGCACTGGGTGTGGTGCATGAACAATGAATCTTGTAACACTGAAAAAATAAAATAAAATTATAAACTCAAAAAAACCCTATTTATCTAGATACAAAATGTGTCAAGGGCTTCATAAGTATATTGAATCCATACACAACTCTAAGAGACAAGTGTTATTATTCTGATGTTAAAGAGGAAGAAACTGGAAGGATAAATATTTATATAGTCAGTTTGGCACTCAAAGTTCAAAGCCAAGTATAGCTAACTCTAAAGTTTCCAGCAGAGAAACAATGACAAGAGATAAATAGATTTCCTTAAAATCATTTAGGCCTCACTCTCTGATTTCTATATCATTTACTACAGGCATTTCTTAAAACTTACTTCAATTTTCTTTTAGGCTATAAGCAAATAGATTGTGATACCTGTATCTGAGTGTGTGTGTGCCCACATATACACTTATGTATTTTATTTGTTCAACAGATATCTACTGTACACATAATTCTGTGGTAGGCACTGTGCCAAGTACTACGAATAAAACCATAGGCATGGTCTCTCCTCTCACAGAGATTACCATATATCTACCTGCTCTGTTTGATGAGGCAAACAAGCAAACAAACAAAAACAATGCGTTGAAGTATGGAGAAGGCTGGGATTTATAAAGAGAAACATGTAGCTACTTAAGGGATCAACCATATGTGAGAGATCAACCTTGTAATACTATCATTGTCATCATTATCATTATTAGAGTTATGAAGTAATTTTTATTACTGTAAAATTGAAAAAATTAGAAATCTGCAGGACTGCCAACCCTCAGAGCAGGGGTCACTTGGAGAAATGAGAATAACTAAACACCTGCCCCAAGGTTCAAGACTCAGCGTATGTCAATATTCTCTTTTCTGTAAATGGATAGAGAAATAACTACCTTATGAAAATGACGATCATTGAAATGTGTTGTCTCCAGTTACTTCCAGGAACAGGCTAACCGGGATGGATATTCAGTTACCCTGAATAACAAAACTGTGCTCACAATTTCATTAATTTCTATACTTCTAGTTTTTAGATCTTTAATCCACCCCTCCATTTCCAATGTTATTTTTTTTTAGAACTTTTTTTTTTCTCTTTTGATTGATCTAAGGGAGAAGAAAAAATGTTTTGTTAATACATAGGTACCTAGCCCAGAAAGACCACACAAGATAGAACAAAGTCATAATAAGAACAGTATTTCCTTCTATTCACTCTTCATGAAATGTGCTTTGATGATGAAGGTCAACCTTCACATGTTGTATATAGAACTTACCTCTTCTTCCCTAAGCTTGCCCTTAACTTGAAGAAACATTTTCACAGTTGGTAGGTCAGCCAAATAATCTCTTCAGAAAACAAATATTGGCTCTCTTTAGACTTATAGGCAGATTCATTTGGTCTAGTTTAACATGGTCAGGCAGTAATGAAACGTGTGTGGAAGACTGACATTAACTATAGTTGAAGGATTTGATCCCTTGTATTAGGATACCTTTGCACCCTTTCTCCTTTTCACTATTATTTCAGTTTCTCTCTTTCTCTCTCTCTCTCTCTCTCTGTGCTTATTTCTGTCTTTCCCTCTCTATCTCTCTCTTTCTCTGTGCCTTTAAAATATTAGGATATGTTTATTTTCATAAATTAAAGACTTTGTATTCTAGAAATTACTGATACAATGGATTTTTAAAATGCAAACCACAGATAGACAGTATAAAAAGGGCAAGCAGAGTCCAAACCAAGAGGACAGAACCATTGCTCCATAGTCTATCCTTACTACAACCCAAGAAACTCATGGCAGGCTTCAGTTCTTTTTCCCTATCTATAATCTTAACAATTAGAAGAAGAAATACTATATGTTGAGGATGGAAGAATATGGCAATGTGGAAAGACTTTGGAAAAATAATAAATGAGAGAAGGAAAGAGGGACAGAAAATGGCAGAAATGAAGTAAATGAGATGGAAAATAATATTCCTATCACTTTTTCCATATTTTTTTCACAAGTAGACTTTGAAGCATATATGTGGGAAAAGTAAAAAATGAAAGCCTGGGATATGTAGAGTAGAGTGGTCATACATCTCAGCTTGCATGGAAAAATCTTGGTGTACACCTGTTACCCAGCATAACTAGTGGTAGCAGTCCTTCCATTCTCAAAAGTTTCACAGTTCAAACAAATTATATGGTTACCCAAAGGACAGTAATTACTCATAACAGGTTGGCAATATGACAAGTGAATAAATTTTATTTCATTTCTCATTCATAGCCCATTGTTTATAATGTAGGCTCGGTCACTAAAAGATTATATTCTCTTCATGCCTGAATACAATGGATTTGATCCTAGTTAGAATAAACTCAGCCAAACTGCATTATTGGAACCTCTCGACAATGAACTAAGTGAATCCCTAGCCCAGTACGAACACACCCAACAGCCCAAGTGTACTTAGCATTATTACTCAAATACCATGCATTCAACTTCCTGCCTCTTTAACAGAGCACCTGACATTCGAGGTTTAGTTCATCCTATCCTATGTAAAGGAAAGGGCATTGACAGTTAGAAATACCTCTATTGCTAGGAATAGGCATTCCCAAATCCCTGTATCCCTAGTAGTAAATTAAAGGTACATGACTGTTTAACCAGGAGCAATTAGCCTTCACTCCCATTTCATTGAAGGATTTTGCTGCAGACATTCTCACTGGCAAAACAACATAACCACACCAGTATGCATTCCTAACCACAGGACTAATCCTCACTAGAAGTTATTTTCAAAAACAGCTTTTTTTAATCCATTACTTCTGTAACATTTTAAAAATTAATAAAATGACATGAAAACATAAAAAATTTATTGATGAGGATAAAGGGAAACAGACATTTATTGCTAGTGGCAGTATGAACTCTACTACTTGTTTGGTAATTGACTTGGCATTAACTATTACATTTAAAACATGTTTATCTTTGATAAACCCAGCCCACTTTTGTAATCAGCATAATGGTTAAGAGAGCAGGCTCTGGATACAGATTGCCAAGGTTTGAATCCTAGCTCAGTCTCTTAGACGTGTGGTTCTGGGCAAGTATCTTAAACCCTCTGTATTTCAGTTCCCTCCACTGTATCCCACTGTATGGAAATAAAAACTAAACCTACTGTATAGGACTACGGGAAAAATTAAATGAGTTAAGTCCAATGAGTGCTTAAGAAAGTCCAGCCTAAACACAATCAATAACTTAGCTGTTATTATTATGTATTCATAAGGATATGAATTATCCTTATGGATCTTATCCATATTATCCTTATTATATTATCCATATTATCCATAAGGGTATTATTATGTATTCATAAGCTGTATTCATAAGGATAATACTGGATAACACTGAAAATAAGTTATATTGTTTCTCAATGTAAAAACTGTATGCCCATCAATATGACAATTGTTACAAATAATGTACAATCCATATTGTGGAATATTATGTACATTAAAAAATGTTTAAATGGGTTAGTTGTGTATCTATTGTCTTTGCTAGATTGCTCAGTACAAAAAGCAAATTACAGATCCTATTTGCTCAGTATAATCCCACTTTTTAAAAAGCAAAATTACCATCGCCAAAGAAATGAGCTCTCTCTCTCTCTCTCTCTCTCTCTCCATATATATATATATATATATATATATACTCATCCTACCTATAATTGTTGAGAACTGAATATCAAATATATTACAGCACTGAACTACAGCAATAAGAAAAACAGACACAAAATTTGACCCTCGAGGAGCTTAAATTCCAGGGGGCAGGGACCTACCCCCCAAAATAAATAATTAAGTAAAATATACAGTATATCCAATAGTGATAAGTGCTATAGTAGAAAAAAAATGTAGTGTAGTTACACATAGAGAGTATCTGAGGAGGCAGTGGTGGATCCTAACCTTAAATTGGGGTGGTTAGGACAGGTCTCTCGGGGTTGGGGGAGACTAATCCTAATAAAGCAGAATCCTAAAAGAGGTAAAAAGGTAAAGTATAGTTATATGTTTTCTGATTATATGCATGTATTTGTATATTTTTATGAACATGAGAAAATGTAAAAAAGAGAATATACTAAGGTACTAAAGTTGAATACTTCAGGGAAGATAGAGATTGAAAGGAAATAAAATTGAGGGAGGTTATTACTGTCTTCTTTACATATTTTTTATTGGCGCAAATGTTATTTTTGACACTAACTGATTAAGAAAATTAGAGCAAATAAGTGCTAAAAAAAAGAAATGAGAGATAAAAAAAATGACCAAACATCAGATTAATAAATTTCCTATGACAGCACATAGTAGGTGCGCAATAAATACTGGTGGACCTGAAATATAAATGTGTCTTTGTATCGCTCAAGTACTCTCCAGGGTTTGACAGATAAGGCAACTAAGGCCTGCAGAGGTTAACTGTTGCTTAAAGACACAAAAGTTTTAACTGATGACATTATGTACTTTACACTGACTTATCTCGGGGGATTTATGTATAGATTTACTAAACCTCAGTACTTTTTGTAAAGAAGTTTCCTCTTATAACCCTGAAGACTGCCTGAGAGTCTGTTGAAACAGTATGCATCAAGGAAGGAGGGATTTGGGAGTTGGGGTCTGGGGAAGGAGACTGTAAGGACTGCATTGTCGAGAGTGAAGGCAGCACACCTGCTGTATCCTATACACATTACAACTGATTTGTTTGAATTCTGCCTTTGTCTCTTCTCTACACCCTACTTTTCATTGGAGGTGCTGTTAAACAAAACAAAACAAAACAAAATGATCAAAAGCTAAATATCTGAAGGAAGAACAAACAGAATGAGAACACCTCAGCAGCATTAATCCCTGAATAATGGAAAGGTGGCTTCAGCACCTGACAGGGAAATTGCAGAGAGGGTTGGCCTTTGCTATGTTAGGAAAGGATTCTGAAGAATTTTCCAGAGTCAGCAGCATATTCATATATGTAGCCATCCACCCTTAGCTCTCACATTATGTGATTATGCTCTTTCTTAACTGAATAAAGTCAGAACTTGTTAGCCTGGTCTAACACCTCTTTCTAATGACTAGAAGAACACTCCAATTGCATGATAAAAGGCAGTGATGAACTAATTAAATAAATAAAAGCATAGTCCCAAAAGCCATTGTCTGTTTATCCTACTGAAAATGGGAAAGATGTTATTGCTGTCCGGTATCATTCCCTTCAAACTGGGTGCTATGGCTCACACATGCTTTGGGTAAATACATTTGAAACTCTCAAAATGTTCAAGAACAATATTAACTAGAAACCAAACAAAGGTGTTATCTCATTTCTTCTCAGGGACAAACATCAACTAGCTCCTTATTTAAATAAACCAGTATCAGCAACATGTGAATATTATCTTCTTTCAGGTATTTTTCAGGTAACAGAGTGTGAAAATGTTGGCAATGATGTCAGAGGTAATTTTGGCTAACCCCTCAGTTGTTGTGACATGATTTTTTGTCAGCTCTGTAATTTGGTTAAAAGGTTAATCAGGCTTCACCATACATAGAAACAGAAGAAGCAGACATCTACTCTAGGTATTTAAGCAGAACATTCCACTTGTCTTAAAAATACTGCCTGGGGGGGGGGCGCCTGGGTGGCTCAGTGGGTTAAGCCTCTGCCTTCGGCTCAGGTCATGATCTCAGGGTCCTGGGATCAAGCCCCGAATCAGATTCTCTGCTCAGCAGGGACCCTGTTTCCCCCTCTCCCTCTGCCTGCCTCTCTGCCTACCTGTGATCTCTCTCTGTCAAATAAATAAAATCTTAAAAAAAAAAAAATACTGCCTGAGTTCTCTGACATTACTACCGTTAAGGTAAATTGTCAACAGAAAGGATCCTTTAAAAAACGACACATCACTCATTAATACCCATTTAGTTAATGCAGAGTTGGTTATCAAGGTATTGAGAAGAGAACAGGGCTCTGAGATGTATGTGAGAAGGGAGCTGGGATGGGAAAGAAAAAAAGGAGACAGATCCAAAGCATGGAACTTGACAGTGGAGGTCAACCGGAATGGGAGCATTTTAGTAGAGAGCTAGGGACTTCCCATGGAGAGCAGTACAAAGACAATCAGAAGAGGAGAAAGAGAAGTTACAGGTGGAGATAGGAGTGAGAAAAGGCAAAGCAGTCTTGTTTACTTTACAGTGTCAGCTAGAGACAGCTCTAAGACTAATGATGGGCCATTAAATAAATCTCCTTTCAAGTTTTGAGCTCTAATATGGAAATATTCTGTTAAAGATGCAGTAATAGTTCCTTTACATCGTTCTCTCCAAAAAATGTGGTATGCCTCAAAGTAAAACATTAAAATAACTGAAAGTTATCTCTTCAATCTTTGAAACATGCTTTCAACAGTTTTTCTTGTAACTAATTATAAAATATATCAATCATTTATTTTATTTAATTCATGTGTATTCCATTCCAACAAGCATCAGTTATTTTACTGCCTTGTGTAAGGCAGTAAAAGACTTTTTTCGGATCTCATAGTGTATGTACTTAGGTTATTTGCCACAATATGGAATGCCTTGATCCTGTCCAAGGTTATAGCTGTTTAGTTTTTCCTCCTTGTCATTAGATGCCTGTATGCAGATGTGCTTACTTCTTTATACAGGATTTGAATTTCATACCCAACCTGGTTAAGAACATAAGTATAGTTCACCTTCTTCTAAAACTCATTCAGTTGGAATTTGTAACCTCAGAGTCATCTCTACTTGTTCTTCTGTTCAGAATACATTCTGGATGGTAGTGATTAGCTATAGTTAATCTGGTTATTACCTCTAGTTAATCTGGGTATCATACTTAAGCAAAAACATAAGGATCATGAGACACAGATATAGCTGTAGGCAAATCAAGAGGAAACAAGGGTTAATAATCTCACATGCCTAGGAATGTGACTAAGTTATAAAAAGGGTTGGGTGACCTAACTGGGAAAATTAAGACAAGGATAAATTATAGCCCTCTACTCTTGCTGAATTATTCAAAATGATCAATTAACTCTGGCGAGTTCTGCCTATAAGAATTACAGTTTGAACCATATAATTATGGTGCTTGATGATATTTAATTTAATACTTTATTATAAACTGTCTTGGTATTGTTATTTAATTGCTTCATGTTCACAAGTTGTATTTCCTTAACAGGACTGTACACGCCTTGAAGGTAGGGATCAAGTATTTCCACCTAATGTGATTTCTCCACAGCCCCCCAGATAAACCAGTGCACATAGAGAACACTCCATAATTCTGTACTGAACTGAATTGTTATATAAGAATCTTAACAAACTAAGCTGAAATTAGGATAGTATAAACTTCTTTCTGCTCCTATATGACTCAGTGACAAACAAAAATGGGATAAGAGGAAAAGTGTGTAGGTATGAGTATTGGGAAATTGTGTAATAAAAGTCATATAATTTATTCTCCATCCCATATTTTAATACAGTGGAATGCCTTAGTTATGTACAGTTAAAGTGTATAGATATAAGCATATTCATACAAACACTTGATTATACATTATGAGACCCACTTCAGGAAATAATCACTTGAATCTATCAACTAAATAATTCGATTAAGAGAAAGTTCATGAAAATCATTGTAGAAGAGTTTCTAAGATAACTGCATATCCATTCAATGCTTTCCAATGTGTTTTTTGTTTTTGTTTTTGTTTGTTTTGGTACTTGACAGCTAGAGTATCACTAATAGAATTTGGCTGATATTATCAGGATCTGCTAGAACTCTTCTCACCCTTTTCTTTCAACCTTTGAAGCTAAAGCCACTTACCACCAATATATACATTTAACCCTGATCAGGGAACATATATAAATAAAATTGTTAGTTTTGCTTTAACTTCAGACAACCTATCCTATGAATTCATCCTATCCCTTGCAGCCATTTATCCCTGATCCTTTCTAAGACCATCCCTGAATCAAAATCCAAAGCAGGCATTTCCAAGATCAGATACTTCAATGCAAACTGCAGACCTTACTGATGCTCTCTACTTCTCTGCCTGTATCCTATTTAAATCACCTTCTTAGAAATACTTTGACCACCAAGTCAGCCATTACAGGCTTGACTGTTTCTACTATGGTCTGAGCCATGGCTTTGATAATTACCAAAAATCTTGCTTTGTCTTTGCTGAATTTGTAGAATCACAGCTCTGGTGGTTTTTCCTCGGCAATGAGGGAGAGCCAATATTTTCTTGTACCCAGAATCACAGAATCATAAAAATTTTAGAGCTCAGAGGGACTGAAGAGATCCCTCAGTTTTGAAGCTGAACTGGACATCACATGTAAACGCAACATTTTATGGTAAGTTACCTTAGGTCTGTCAGAGGAAAGATCAACATATATCTACTACCTATGTATTCTCAAAGGAAATAGAAACCAGAATAGACACTGGGGGCATCACCAGTGTTTTGTAGTTCCATACAGGAAGATAGGGAAAGCCATCAAAGACTTCTAAGACTGCAGGAAAAGTGTGTGTGTGTGTGTGTGTGTGTGTGTGTGTGTTCTATTTCCTTAAGGAAGAGAGGATTTAGGAGATTGGGTGAATGCATACAACACTTACATCTAAATGGCATGACTAATTCTCCAGCATTCCACTATAGATGTTGCTTGTTTCTTACATGATAATATACAATTGGCTTTTATATTAGTTTGAATAAGTAGCTGACCCTATTAAGCTATTGATTCTATAAAATGCATTCCACTACATAAAGATAACTTTGGTTCAGAACATATATTTGTTTTCCACATTTGTATGTACACATATATTCTGAATTTTAAGATTTGAGTAAAAACTGCAATAAGGAGAAAACAAGCAAATTCACATAGTCTGCTGTGAATTTTCTTTTAAGATAATTCTTTTTTAAAAGATGAGCATTCCTGCTGATTAGGAATTACTATATGAAAACATCTTTTTAATTTTTTTCCTATAAGAAGTCAGTTTCTTGTAATTATAGACCTAATCAAGAGTTAGGCCTTTATTTAACCTTATAGCACAATCAGCAAATTGCCAAACAAGATCACTAGGTCTGACTACCCCAATATTACTTTTTAAAGTCAATGCCGAAAACTATAATTTTATAATAAGATAAAAGCAGATTTCACTCACTTAATTAATATCTATGTAATTAAATGCAAAAAAAATTATATTCATTTAAAAGTAATCATTTTCAACATTTGCCCTGAGAAGTAAATTACCAGAATTTTCTTTGACAAATATGAATCTTTTGTGAAATTAGTGGAGACTTTATGGACCAGTCTCTTCAAGTTCAAAAAAGGCAATGAGTATCCTGCTAGGATTATCCCAAATATTGACAATGGATAATATCTATAGGATTAAAGGTAAAATCATACACAGTGGTAACTAAATAATTTCCAGAAGACTGCGTCTAGGAGATTTGAAACCATAATTCACCCAGTACATTATAAGACAATAAAAAGAAATGTTTATATACGGCGTACATTCCTCAAAGAAATGGTCAAGCATGCAAACTGAATGGTTTGTTTTAAGGCCAATTTTATATATATCCTACATGGATTTTAGGTAAGGTTTACAACCATTGGGCCCAATTATCTTGTTCCAAAGCTAATAATAATAAATAATAAATAAACCCTGAAAACAGAGTCTAAGAAAAATTTATATCAGTTCATGTTCTTCAATGAAAGCAACAGAAAATTTCCACTGAGACTAATATAAAGACAAAAAAATTGAATTGACTGGCTTCACAAGGTAAAACTGAATTAAAAAGAAAGTTCAATAAACAGGGCCTAAGGAAGTAGAACACCAGGGAAACTTCAGAGAGCTTGGAGGCAAGAACTCACTAACAGTCTCCTTCGGTTTCATCTTCAGGATGAGTTCCAATTGCTTTCCATCTTCACATGAGCATCATCCATATTAAACTACTGAGAAGAGCTGTTCAGTCTAGTCACCCTAATCAAGGCTTCATGGTTGACAACCCAAATAGCATGAGGTGGAATGCAAGAGTGGCAGCTCCCCAAAGGAAAAGCTAGTTGCTTTTTCAGAAACAAAGGAAAAGGAATTCTGGCAGGCCAATTCCCTTCATTCAATGTGGGCATTCATCAGACTTCAGTAGTGAGTTAATGTGTGAGGATATATGAATATAGGGAAGTTGCTGGATGGTAACAGTCTAGATACCTTGAGAGGAAGGCACTAACCTCAATTGTAAGGGCACATAAGAGGGACTGTCGCAAAAGCCTAATAGCCTGCTCACATTTGGGAAGAAGAAAAGCTTTGTTATGCCAAGTTACATCTGATGGAAGAATTAAAAAAAAGGCCATTAGATATCCTTGCTCATTACTGGAATACAATAATAAATTCACCAGCTGGAATGCATTTTTAATACTTTGATATGAGTGATGTATTAGATGAAAGACATTCCATCTTTATGCACACCTGTTTCTATATAAAAATGTTGACGAAATCAAAGTCTCTACTTCATAGTAGGGATATTTATTTATTTATTTATTTATTTATTTCATAATAATGTGAGATGTTCAAACACTATTCTTTAATAAAAAAAGTGCTAACTGATTCTAATGATTTTTTTAAAATAGTAATATGTACAAATAAAAAGCTAAGAATTATTAACAGAACAAATACAAATTGAATAATGTATTTGGTAATTATTCTTCTCCACCAAAGAGCATTTTTGGAGTTGCGTAGGATGTAAATAAGTAAATAGTCCTGTTATAAACTCAGGACTGCACTTAAATATCTGCCTATCTGTCTGATATCTTTACTATGTATAAAATTGTTTTTGCCATACTAAACTAACTGAAGGAAAATCTAGCTTTCATGAGAGAAATTTTGGTTTATTTGAACCTCTGAATTTTGATTACTATTAAATATAGTTCAGATTATCTTTTAAACTTATTGAGAACATAGGCTGTGATTACTTTGAGTTCAGCTCTCTTCTAAGCTGAGGTACATTTATACTATGTGTATATTTTAAATTCATTAATTAATCCATCTATCAATGTGTAAAGATAATTTCCCCTTGGGGCACCTGAGTGGCTCAGTCAGTTAAACGTCTGCCTTTGGCTCAGGTCATGATCCTGGGGTCCTGGGATCCAGCTCCACACACCCCAGTCAAGCTCCCTGCTCAGTGGGAGGACTGCTTTTACCTCTCCATCTGCCCTTCCTCCGATGTTTTCTCTCTTTTTCTCTCTCAAATACATACGTAAATAAATCTTTTTTTTTTTTTTTAAAGATCATTTCCCCTTGAATCAGTAGTTGCTGAAAGAATAAAATGTTTTTGATGTGGTCAAATAAATAGGATCAAGATACTAAAGGTTTTAAAATGGCAAAAATAATAAAGCCATACACTTGGCCTGTCTTCAACACAGCACTGTGGCCTCACACTGTATCAAACCAATCATATCATCCTGGTGACACAGAATAGGTGTCAAAGGTCAGCCCAGCTCTAAGTACCTATACTATGTAAATTTTGCATAGCCGATGCCCTTCAGCAGCTTTTTTTGAGGGGATGGTGCCAGCGAAGGGACTTTACAACACAGCCCTTAGGACAATAAAACACCAGGGAAAAGAGCCTGAAAGAAGGAGCTCAACAAGAATTTCCTGAGGTTTAATCCTTAGGATGATGAGTTTAGAAACAATATCATTGACAATAAACTGCAGTTTACTCAAAGTAAACTTTACCTTTTTCTAGTGAAATGGGCCAGGAGAGACTCGATCTCCTTGAGGCCAATATCTTACTTCTATCAAAAGCATCTCCTTCCAAGACTCATCAACTTTTCATAAAAGTGAAGACCAGGATTGATAAGCAATGAGAATCAGTGTGTTTTTACATCCACAGCAATAGTTTTTGACATTAACTACTCAGACTTTTTATCGCTGCTTGTGTCTTTACATGGCCATTCAAAAAACAAAAAACAAAAAACTGTCATTCAAGATCCTCTCCACACATATTTTTATATAAGTGAATAAAATTTCAAGGAACATGGAGAAAAGTTTCAAAGGATCAAAGAAGTCCAGTTATATAGTCTCCAAGGAGGTATTGAGGAAGTGACTGAGAAATAATGCATATTTGTTCATTTACTGTTTTAGAAAATCATTTTACTGAATGTTTGGTGTTAAGGGCTAGGAACTCAGAAATAGTAGATCAATTCTGTGCTCTTCAGAGTTATCCTCTCTACATTGCCTTAAAAAGGGATTAGGGAATACTCTAGGTACCAGAACCAAAGACTCATTTATTCTGCCACATTGTAAACTTTTTTGAATTTTCTTATCAAACACACACACACACACACACACACACACACACGCATGCACACACACACACACACGCACACACACAGTCTTTCTATCTTTCGGAGTCCCTTTCCTGCTATCTGCATTGCTTAGCCCTTCACAAAATATGAATGATGGGAGATGGGTGGATTGATTTGATTTGCCAGACTTTGGGAAAAAGGCAGCTGACATATCTTGGAAAAAGTCAGCTGCCATATCTTGGACCTGCAACAACTTGCTAAACAATTTCAATTGGTACATTAGACATTAGTAACCTGTACAACAGAAGTTGATTAGATTAATACTAAGATAATTGGATCCTTTCATTAGGAAGAATCAAAAGCATGGATATAGCCTATATTTTTCAAATATGTATATCTGAGGCCTTAAACTAAAGAAATCACAACCAACTGCCATCTTCAAGACAGTCACTGCTCTATTTCTGAAGCTGGGGATGGAGTTTGTGTGTACTAAACATTTCATAAAATATAAAAAGAAGGATCAGGCAGCCATCCATTATAAAGATATTAGGATGCAAATATATCTTATGATTTGTATCCGTTTTATTTCCTCACTTCGTATTAAATGTACTTCTTTCTGATCTAAGTTTCTTCATCTCTGAACAGGGTATTTCTTTCTCTTTTTACAATTATTAATTTTCTTACGTTTCTTTTTATTTCATATAAAACCAACTGCTTACAAGCAAGAGTAATTATTCACTGGTTCTCTTATCTTTGCTTCCCCACACATTTCTTCCGGCATAATGACTGTGACTATATGCCATCTCAGAATATGTGGGTCTGCGAGCACAAACAAATATTCTCTTAACCTAAGGACATGAGTGGCAGGTGAGTGAGTGGGAGCAAAATTGCTTCTGGTAAATGCAGGTGGGTGGAAAATGTTAGCTGCCTGATAGGTTCTTTTAAATGCTGTAATAATATTTCTCATTTAATTAATAATGTGAGAAGAGCACTGGTAAAGACTCAGAAGGATGCCCATAGTGTTATTCTTCAGCAGCTGTGCATAGAGGAGGTGGAGAACATCCCCTGACAGGTTAAAACCATGCTAATATACAGCAAAACAAGACTGAAAACAACCTTGCACTCAGAACTCCAAAACAGGTGATTGCCAAGAGTAGGGCAGAAGTCATGTTAACTCTTCTGTAAGCGCCCCAAAATACTTTTGTTAATACCTATGTAGTCCACTTGTATGTCAGAAGACATACATATTTTTCAATATAGAAAAACATCTAGAGAAAAGTTCTAACAAATCTCCATAACTGACAGTGATTATTCAGATTCTAAACAAAGTAAGGGATCAACTGAAAGAAAAAGAATTTAGCTTTGTTCAATAAAACATTCAAGGTTAAGTGAATATTATTTGGAAAAGCCTGGCTCTGAATCTACTTTATAAGCCTCCTAAAAGATGGCTAGCTTAAAGGAGGTGACTCTAGCCAAACAGGCTTCTTAGCTCTTAAACTCAAAGGAAAAGTAATGTCAACAATTATTTGAACACTTTTGCTAGGATTTACTATGAATATGACATAGTAAAGGAAGAACTAGTAACTGAATGTTCCATCAAGACAGACAGTAATAGGGGCACCTGGGTGGCTCAGTTGTTTAAGATGCTTTCTTCAGCTCAGGTCATGATTCCAGAGTCCTGGGATGCAGCCCTATGTTGTCGGGCTCCCTGCTCAGTAGGGGAGCCTGCTTCACCCTCTTCTGCTCCCCCTGCTTGTGCCCTCTCTCTCTCTCTCAATCTGACAAATAAATAAATAAAAATCTTAAAAAAAAGAAAGGCCATAATAGAAGCCAGTACTTCTATTAATTGTGGAGTTATTTCTTAGAGCAATGAGAAATGCCTGTATCATCACAGACAGAAATCAAAATAGAATAATTGCAATTATTCCTAGGAAAAATATTTGTATTTTCAAGGCCTACATAATATGCATGTACAATTATATGTGTGCATGTATATACATACATATACACATATACACATGTATATACACATATGTATACACATGAATGTATGTATATACGCATATATGTGTGTGAATATATGTAATTTAACTGAAGAAAAACTCCAAAGTGGATATATAAGATTTCAAAAACAGGCAGTATTTTAAAAGATGGAACATAAATTCATGGCCAATAAAGCAGAATTTTAGCTCATCAGAAAAGAATGTTTATTTTTAATAAACCGAGGTAGCTATGAGATCAACAAGTAAACATTCTGGAGCTAGTATAAGGTAACTTGTGCTAATGGAAGTATGTAAGTACGGTGTAAGGACAAATTAAAAAGCAAAGATTAAGACTGAATGTGCGAAAGTTTAGCCTGAAATTTTGAAGAAGAAATAATTTTATTAAGTGCATAACATTGAAAGGAATTCACAGCTTTTCCATGAGCAAAAAGAAGAAAGCTAGAAAAAAGAAGAAAGATCCTATGATATAAAGGTCTTCAGACAGAGGTTGTGAGCAGTACAATAATAAATAAGACATAGCCTCTGCCTACAAAGACCTTACAACCTACAGGGTGAGGCAGACAGATGTAGCAAATAGTTTTAATAAAAGACTGAATGTGATGCACATAGAGTAGTCAGAAGAAAAATGTTATTTATAACACTAGCTGTAATCTAAGTCACAATGATGGAAGCATTCATTCCAAGAAGAGAATTACTCTTATCTTCTAGAAAAAATGTTTTTGGTACTCTATGGTTATGTTCCCTCTCCCCACTCTGATAGGTCTGTCAAAAAAGAAAAAAAAAGAGAGACCAAGAAGTAATAAAGTACAGGAAGGTGGGTTTGCCCTCTTGCAGCTCACGAATGACAAATTGTTTTATGGATTGGCACAGGAATCTGGAGAAGAGGAGGAGAAGGGTAACCTGAGGAACATAAAGGTAGTCTGGGATCTTAGGGGAAATAGATTATTAGGGGTTAAATTTTGTTTATCCAAAATCCATAGGTTAGTCCAGGACATCAGAATGTAATCATTTTTGGAGATAAAACCTTTAAACAGGTGAACATTTCAAAATGAGACATTTTGAGCAGGTCCCTAAACTAGTGTGACTAGTGTCCTTATATAAGGGAAGGGCGGGCTGGAAACTTGATCTTGGACTTCTACAATTGTTAGATAATAAATACCAATTATTTAAGACACCTAAGTCTATGGTATGTTATTATGGTAGCTCTAGCAAACTAATAAAAAGAACTAGTGAAGTCAGGAAGAAAGAAAAATATTATAATAGAAAAACTATAATTTTAAATTGTTTTATTATGTGCTATATTCTATGTCCCTTTCTTATAATCAAGCCTTTAAAAAATTCTATTCGCATAACAATTTTGTGGTTGTAGTGTTTTGAAGAAGAGAAGTGGTGTAGGAGGGAATTCAAGGCAGAGACAAGACATCAGCTAAAATAAGGGACTCTATAATACACAATTAAGAATTCAACAGGAGCAGGAATTTAACATAAAAGTTATGAGAACTAGGAGGATTCTGGGAAGATGGTGGAGCAGGAAACATCAGAAATCTGTCTTCCTGACCTAGACAACAATTGCCCTGGCAGAATCTAGCTGATGTAACTATTTTGGAACTCTTCAGTCTATTGAAAGCTTGCAATTTCCAGAGGAAGGTTTGGATGATAAATTTTGGTTTAACACAGCAGCAGTTACCCATCCCCCCACTCCCCACCTCAGCCCCATGGCAGGCAATGATATACATGTTCATGGAACAGCTTGCACATAGTTTGTGGAAGCCAGGGTGGGCAAAAAGGACCTTGTCCTTCAAGATCTGTGCTTTGATTGCTGTTAGCAATCAGAGATGTGAGAAGAAAGAGGAGGAGGCCATTGTTCTTGCACTTCTTTCATTATTGCAAACTCCTGTCCCTTTGACTAAAGTAAATTCCAGAGGACTAGATGGCTGGCAACTTCTTTCCCCTCATTTTTATCCCTCTTTTGGGAGCCAGATATTGAAGACTAAGATATTTAAGAGCAACCACATATATTGCGGAAATGAGAGAATCACTGAACAAGCCCGAAGGAAGATACATGTGCAGAAAGGACCTGAGAATCATGTAAGTTTTTCCCTCAGGATCATACTTTGGCACAGAGGCGGTCTATATTAATCATAAAAACTGTCTAATCAAAAGACAAAGATTAGTAGAATGGGAAAAAGCAAACGAGCCATGATCCAACTATAAGCTGTCTATAAGAGACTTCCCTTAGATTAAAACACAAAAACAGATTAAAGTAAAAGGGTGGAAAGCAATATTCCATGCAAATAGTAACTAAAGGAGAGCAGAGGAAGCTATGCTAACATCAGACAAAATAGAATTCAACTCAAAAAATCTGTAAGATGAAAAAAAGGACATATTAATAAAATGTTCAATATGGCAAGAAGATATAACAATTATAAACACTTACGCACCTAATAATAGACAATCAAAATATGAAGCAAAAATTGAAAGAACTGGAGGGGAGAAAGCCAGTTCCACAATAACGGTTGGAAACGTCAATATCCTGCTCTTAATAATGTATAGAAAAGCATACAGAAGATAATTAATAAAGTAGAGGACATGAACAACATAACAAAGCAACTAGATCTCTAACAGGCATATATAGAACACTTTACCCACCATCAACAGAATACATATTTTTCAAGTGGACATGGGACAACTTCCAGGAAAGATGATATATTTGGTCACAAATTAAGTCTCAGTAGTTAGCTATCTACAAAGGATGAAACAGGATGAAGTTAGAAATCAATAACAGAAGTAAAACTAAAAAATTCACAAATCTGTGGTAATTAAAAAGAATACATTCTTAATGGGTCAAAGAAGAAATCACAAGGGACATTAGAGAATATGTAGAAATGAATGAAAATGAAAACAACATATTGATACTTATAAATTACAGTGAAAGTGGCACTAAGAGGGAAAATGAAAGCTAAAAAAAGGTTACATAAAAAAAAAACAAATGAAAGAAATCTCAAACCAACAATCTAATTTTATCACTTATGGAACTAGAAAAAGAAGCCAAAGCTATCAAAAGAAAGGAAATAATAAAGATTAGTACAGAGATAAGTGGAATAAACACTAGAAAAATACCAAAGAAAATTTTTTAAAAAGTTGGTTATCAAAAAGATCAACAAAATTGACAAACTTTTAGCTAGATGGACTAAGAAAAAAAGAGAGGAGACTCAAATTACTAAATCTAGAAATGAAAGTGGGGATAGTATGGCCAATTCTATAGAAAAAAAAAAAGATTATAAGAGAGTATTATGAGCAGTTGTACACTGACAAATTGGATAATCTAGATGAAATGAACACATTCCTAGAAACACAAAACCTAGCAAGACCAAACAATGAAAAATAGAAAATGTGAAGAGACCTATAATTAGTAAGAAGATAGAATCAGTAAGCAGAATCTCCCAGCAAAGAAAAGCCCTGGACCTGATAGCTTTACCAGTAAATGCTACTAAACATTTAAGGAAGAACTGACACCAATCCTTCTTAAATTTTTCCCAAAATATAAAGAGAAAGGTGCACTCTTTAACTCATTGTATGAAGGCAGTATTACTCTGATACCAATGTTAGACAAAGACATTACAAGAAAACACTGATGCAAAAATCCTTAACAAAGCATCATCAAATTCAGCATCACATTAAAAAGATTATACACAATGGCACATGTAAGATTTACCACTGAAATCCAAGGGTGGTTCAACATAAAAAAACAACCCCCATTAGAAACTACCTTAACAGAAAGAAGGAAAAAAAATTTCAGGGTGCCTGGATGGCTCAGTGGGTTAAAGCCTCTGCCTTTGGCTCAGGTCATGATCTCAGGGTCCTGGGATCCAGCCCCGCATCACATTGGGCTCTCTGCTCAGTGGGGAGCCTGTTTCCCCCTCTCCCTCTCTCTGCCTCTCTGCCTACTTGTGATCTCTCTCTGTCAAATAAATAAATAAAATATTTAAAAAGAAATTCACATGAAATCTCAATTGATTCAGGGGGAAAAATTGACAAAATATAACACTTTAATGGTAAAAACACTCAACAAACCAGGAATAAAAGGAAACTACCTAAACATAATAAAGCCATAGATGAAAAGCCTACTGCAAGCATCATATTCAAAGGTGAAAGACTGAAAGTGTTTCTTCTAAAATCAGGAAGATAGGGGCGCCTGGGTGGCTCAGTGGGTTAAAGCCTCTGCCTTCGGCTCGGGTCATGATCTCAGGGTCCTGGGATCGAGTCCTGTGTCCAGCTCTCTGCTCAGCGGGGAGCCTGCTTCCCCTCTCTCTCTCTGCCTGCCTCTCTGCCTACTTGTGATCTCTCTCTGTCAAATAAATAAATAAAATCTTTAGAAAAAAAAAAATCAGGAAGATAGCAAAGACACCTGCTTTCACCACTTCTATTCAGCACAGTACTGGAAGTTGTAGCCAGAGACATTATCAAGAAAAAATAGATGAATGACATCCAAAACAAAAGAGGTATAATTATCTCTATTTGTAGATGATATGCTCTTATATATAAAAAATTCTAAAGATTCCACCAAAAAAAATGTTAGAACTAATACATGAATTCAGCAATGTAGGAGGACACAAAGTGAACAAAAAATCAGTTTCATTTCTGTGCCCTAACAATGAACAATCCAAAAAGGAAATTAAAAAAAAAATCCATTTACAGTTGCATTGAAAAAAAGTAAAATGCTTAGGAATAGGCCAATGGGTAAAAAACTTGTGCAATGAAAACCACAAAACATTTCTTTCTTTTTTTTTTTTTTGAATTTTATTTATTTATTTGACAGAGAGAGAGACCACAAGTAGGCAGAGCGGAAGGCAAAGGGAGAGGGAGAAGCAGGCTCTCCGCTGAGCGGGGAGCCCCATGTGGGGCTCGATCCCTGGACACTGGGATTATGACCTGAGCTGAACATGGCCACTTTAACTGACTGAGCCACCCGGGCATCCTAAAACATTTCTGAAAGAAATTTAAAAAGACAAAAATAAATGGGAAGACATTTCTGTTCAGGGATTTGAAGATATTGTTAAGATGTCAATACTACCAAAAACAATTTACACATTTATGCAATCCCTATCAAAATCCCAAATACAGTTTTTGTAGATATAGAAAAACCCATCCTAAAATGCAGATGGAATCTCAAAAGACCATGAATAGGCAGAAAAAAAATTCTGAAAAGGAAAAATAAAGCCGGAGAATCCAGACTTCCTCATTTCAAAACTTGCTACAAAGATACAGTTGTCAAAACAGTATGGTACCAGAGTAAAGACAGACTTACAGCTCAACAGACTACAGAGTCCAGAAATTAATCCTTATATACATGACATGACAAATTATTTTTGACAAGGGTGCCAAGACCATTAAATGGGGGAAATAACAATCATTTTTTAAAAAAGGATGCTGTGGTTGGGGGAGCAACCTGGGTGACTCAGTTGGTTAAGCCTCCAACTCTTGTCTTTGGCTCAGGTCATGATGTCAGGGTGTTAGGATCAAGCCCCAAGTTGGGCTCATGCTGGGTGTGGCGCCTGCTTAAGATTCTCTCCCCCTCCCATTCTCTGTCCCCACCTAACATGTGTGTGCTTTCTCTCTCTCTCTATCTAAAAAAAAAAAAGAAAGAAAGGAAAAAAATAGTGCTGGGAAAACTGTATATTCACATGCAAAAAATGTAAGTTGGATCTTTACTTAACACCATCTACAAAAATTAACTTAAAATAGATCCATGACTTGTAGAGAAAGGGGAAGCCTCTTACACTGTTGGTAGGAATGCAAGCTGGTACAGCTGCTCTGGAAAACAGTATGGAGGTTCCTCAAGAAGTTAAAAATAGAGCTACCTTATGACCTAGCAATGACACTACTAGGGATTTAACCCATAGATACAAATGTAGTGATCCAAAGGGGCATCTGCACCCCAATGTTTATAGAGTAATGTCCACAATAGCCAAACTATGGAAAGAGCCCAGATGTCCATCGATAAGAGGAATGGATAAAGAATATATGGTATATATATATTTAATGGAATATTACTCAGCCATCAGAAGGGATGAAATCTTACTTACCATTTACATTGACATGGATGGAACTGGAGAGTATTATGCGGACTGAAGTAAGTCAATCAGAGAAAGACAATTATATAGTTTCACTCATATGTTGAATATAAGAAACAGTGCAGAGGATCGTAGGGAAAGGGAGGGAAAACTGAATGGAAGAAATCAGAGAGATAAACCATGAGAGACTCTTAACTCTGGGAAACAGAGGGTTGCTGGAGAGGGGCTGGGTGGACAGATGGGGTAACTTTAAGGAGGGCACGAGATGTGATGAGCACTGGGTATTACATCCAACTGATGAATTACTGAACTCTACATCTGAAACAAAGTATATACTACATGTTGGCTAACTGAATTTAAATTAAAAGAAAAAAGAAAAAAGAAAAAAAATTAGATCCATGACCTAAATGTGAGATATAAAATTTTAAAACTCTTATACAAAGGAAACATAGGGCAAAAGCTTCACCACATTGGGTTTGGTAATGATTTCTTGGATTTGACAACAATAATAGAAAAAATAGACAAATTGAACTTCATGAAAATTTTAGATTCATACACCAAAAAATACCAACAACAGAGTAAAAAAGTAATTCACAGAATGGGATAAAATATTTCTAAACCATGTATCTGGTAAGAGATAAATATTCAGAATATGTAGCAAACTTATTAAACTTTGGAACAAAAAATAAACAACCCCATTCAAAAATGGGCAAAGGACTTAAATAGACATTTTTCCAGACATACAAATGACCAATAAGCATAGGAAAAGATGCTTAAGATCACTAATCATTACAGGAATACAATCAAAACTACAATGAGACACCACTTCATGCCCACTAGAATGGCTATTATCAAAAGAACAGAAAATACCAAGTGCTGGTGAGGATATGGAGAAATTGAACCCCTTGCACACTGTTGGTGAGAATGTAAAATGGTGCAGCCATTTTGGAAAACAGTATGGCAGTTCATCAAAACGTTAAAAATAGAATTACTATATGGTCCAACAATTTCAGTTCTGAATATATATACAAAATGTGAGTAAGTGCTGGCATATCCTAAAACATGGATGAGCCTTGAAGACATGCTAAGTGAAATAAGCCAGTCACAAAAGACAAATACTATATGATTTCACTTACCTGAGGTACTGAGAATAGTCAAAATCATAGAGACAGAACATAGAATGGTGGTTGTCAGGAGCTGAGAGAGAAGGAATGAGGACTTCTTGCTTAATGTTTATAGAATTTCAGTTTTATAAAATAAGAGTTCTGGAGATCGATGACGGTGATAGTTGTACAACAATATGAATGTACTTAATATCACTCAACTGTACACTTAAAAATGGTTAAGACATTAAATTTTATGTGATGTGTATTTTACCACAATAAAAAGAATTGTGACAAAAGTTACCAGATGTTCACATAATCTCCCCAACTCCCCCCCACCATACCTTCCCCAAATAACATCCTAGATATTTTCAGAAATGTGAGGAAGACTTCGGAACTTCTTTCGTTAAATGAAATTTGTGTGGAACCATTTTACATATTGAAGAAAAAGGGATTCCAATAATCTGGATAAATAGAGAGCATCTACATTATCATGTACTAGAAAATGAGATTTTGTAATCAATACTATGTCTCATGGGGTAGTTGACTTTGGGTTGGTGTTGGTGGAGGTCATCAAAAAGACATGACAGCCATCATGTTCAACCCCAGCAATCAGAGGCTCCTTACCTCCTTCCCCATCCTTGGAAGAGGCATTCTTCTTGCCTTCCTCACCCCAGAGGCTGTTCCAAGGACACGACCTTGAGACAGTGATGTGGTGTTGAGATCATGTCAGTATACATGACTGAACTTAGTTAAAGCCTTCTTCTATTTTAAGATTTGGTGGGCAGGCGCAGAGACCTACCTGTCTTAGCAGCTGCCCATGGCAACTCTCCTATGTCAATTCTCTTGGTCATTAAAACTGCCACCTCCCAATCTGGAATGGTCTGCCTCTTTCTTCAGTCTCTCCATGCTCTCCACATACAGGGGCCAGTTTCAGTTTATATCTGGGAAGCTTACAAACCAACAACTTCGATATGGCACATATCGAAGGTGATAAAGAACATTCTAGGTTGAGTAGACTAATGTGATCAGAGACAATAATCTACAAAATTTAAAAATCCTAGTCTGGTGACACAAAACAAACAAGAATTTTTACATTGTATTATAGTAACCTCTTCAATTTACTCCATTTAATGTCTAATTCAATGTTCCATCATTAATGTCATACATGAAAGAGAGTGTCATCTACATAGTACTCAGCTTATATGATGAGACAGATCAACAGTCAAGAGGTTAGACTCTGGTATTCATTTATGATCATGTATGGAAAAAAAAGTCATTACTACCTTGCAGGACAATGAAAATTTCTCTATTCTGCTGACAGCAATGGTTCTCTAGTCATTTTCAATAAAACTGCATAAAGTTGTAATAAGATAAGAAGCTGGTTTGTAATGTATTCAAGAAGATACTTCTTTTTTTGCGTGGAGACATTCTATTTTCATGAAAAGCTTTGAGGAAACTGGGAATTGTTGGTCATTTTATGAGTATAATGCCACCTGACACTTAGTACCTACCTTCTAAAAGTTTCAATAAGCTTAACAAGTATTATTACAACAGTAAATATATTTTACTAGAAATGAAATGAGGAATGAAGCGTGTGACCCCATGTCACTAAACAAGTCAACTGTAGTGATAAAAACCAAACATCTTGTCATCAACACCTTAGCTATTTTTGGTTATTATCTTGCTCTATTATTCCTGAAATGCATCAAATTTCAACAAGAACAACAAAGTGTAACATAGGGTGATCAGACAAATCCCTGTTGTTGACAATCACTGCTTGCTTTTTGGAGTCACTATAACTGTTAACACTTCTTTGCTGATGTATTTTTTGGTATCACCCAAACTACAATCAGCCTACAAATTTTTCTAACAAGTTATGAAACTGAATCTAGACATGGGTAACTGGAGGTCACAAGTTCTTCTAGGATCCCAAAGTATGAATTACTACCAATGGAGGTTCTGAGAACAAGTAAGTGGTGATGATGAATTTACTCCCTGGGTAAATAAATAATGGCTCAGCCAAGATGCAAGATGCCTCCCTGTCAATTGTATAGCTCCTTTAAACCTTCTGCCTTGGACCCAGCCAAAAAAGGAACTGATTTCCTTTGGTAAATTAGTCATTTACCACACAGAGTTGATATCATGAGGAACAAATGAGTAAAACTATGTGAAAATTGCTTTGAAATGCATGTAATGTTTTTCAAATACATGCTTTGTCTTCCTTGTCTATCATCACTATTATGATCATCATTATATTATTACTAAGTGAAAAAAAAAGAGGCTATTTTAACCACTGGTGAGGAAAAGAACTCTAAGCTGTGTTCCATGCTAAATAGTTTTGAGCTGCTGGGATAGTATTTGAATGAATCAATGAATGAATAAATAAATAAATACTGTCATCATTAAAAATAAACAAATTTTTAAATGTTTTTTTAAGGAAAATACACTGATAAAATTTAGGAAATTCATAATTCACCTAAAAATAAACATAATAAACTCCCTTAGTCCTGCCATCTAATGATAAACACTACTAACATTTAATATTTTTCCTGTAAGACTTCTTTATTCACTAGTTTGATTTTGTTTTCTATCGTGCTTATCATGGTATCCATAAAATGCTGCATCTTTCCTTCCTTCTCTTCATTTATCAACAAAAGTATTTTTGTTATTTATAATAATAACTTAATGGTAGATTTCATTTATAATATCTATAAGGGATTGTCTTAACTTTTATAGTTGAGACTGAAACGATTATCCTGAAATTTATTGTAAAGAAACTGGATGTAATCAACACATTCACTTTAAGAGCATTCTAGATTATTACTTTAGTCATTGAATCCAATAGTATTTTCATGATTAAAATCCCTACATACTTTTCTATACACTAAAGTCTTATTTTATATAAAAACACTTCAAAATATAAACATTTATATGAACTGCTTATCATTTATGACTACTTTCTTTGTAGGATAGTAACTATTGTGCATAATTTTTACTATGTATATCATTTACTTTTTATAATTTTTGGCTCTAACAATACACTAAATTAATTAATATTCAAGGAGTTTTGCTATTAACATAGCAGGATTTATTTTTTAGAACTTTAAAATAATTAGTTGGAATAAGGCTTGCCAAGAAACTTTTGGAACACAATATAAGTTGGACAGGTACTGCAATTAAATGTTGTATGTCTTATCAATTCCTTACAAGGAAGACTCCGAATTCTGATAAATACAATCATAATAAGGTAAAAAACCCGGTGAGTGAATTAATTTTAAATACTGATGATGAGGTATTCTTACATCTAATCACTTATTTCTCAAATAGAAAAGCCTTGTGTCTCTCATTATAGGTTAAAATGTGCGACAAAAAATAATTCCTTCTTATTACAGTAACAAAATGTTTTATTTTCACAAGCCAAACTACAGCTTGACCTAATATTTCCAAAACAAAAGACAAAATAATAACAACACCTTTTATACCAGGCAATTACAGTGAGATTAGAGTTTTATCCTTAAAACTACACAAACATTTCATGAAAGCCATGGTTTAATTTTTGTCGTTAATGGTTCTTTGGGTTCAGCAAAAGAAAGAACATTTCTGTACTATTTGCCAATCTGTCTTTTAAACATTTTTCCTTAGGCAGTTTTTACATCTAACTAGTAAGAGCACTGTTTTGATTTACATATTGGGTATCCACAGACTAGGTATTTTTACTGATGCCAAAACAAAGTTTAAAGGAAGCTGAAAAAGGAGAACACATTTCAAAGATGCCCCTGTGGGGTCAATTAACACCTATAAATATTTATATAATCCATTACTTAATGCCAAATCGATACTTCCCAAACTTTTTTTGTCAATCAGTTCCATGTTCAATAACCTCTCTACAGATATTAAATAAAATCCAACTCTTTAACTCCATATTTTAAGATAGCCATCAACAGAATTTGTCTTATGTATGTTAACTATTTCCAGGACAATTTCAAGTCTTTTACTTTGTATTCCCTCTTTTCTTCACCCTATCAGTTCAATAATGTTTCCCTTATCACACAAAACCTCACTATTTAATTTATTGACCAATATCCTATACTTTCTTCAAAGTCATAGCCAATTCACCTTTTATTTCCATGACTTTTAATAATATTTAAATTCCATAGAACACTTTCTTTTTTCATAAAGAGTATGTATGTCTATGACACACAAAAATACACATAGACTATTGAGAAAGAATAGAAAAACAACACTGGTCCCCTTTAACCAATAAAGAAACAGAGAATGCAGCTGGCTTGAAAATAACCAGTTAACGGGGAGCCAGAATTAGAGCCAGCAGATTGGTTTAGCACATCTCTCTGAGTGTACCATGCCCCAGGTGTCAGCATCCCTCTTCCACCCCAGACCCAAGAAGGAAAAGCCATGACCTTATCCCTCTGCCTCAAGGGGGCCTAAACTTTGGAATGTCTTTCTTAAAATTTCCGTTTCCCTCTAGGGCCAAAAGCTAGGCACAACTGTTTCTCCTCTTCACAGTGTACTCTAAAGCTCTTTTCTGTGTGAAGTCAAATAAATGTCCCCAAGAGTTTGCCAAGACTCATGACTATGCAGTCAACCTGAGGTCCCATGGCCAGGCCCGGTTCCTTGTGGGTGGCTGAGTTAGTAGATTGCTCCTGGTGGCTGATGTGGATTTCTTTCAAGGGATCACATGACACTTGGCTACCAGAATGGTGCAGACATACTAATTTGGGGAACTTTTTAAATTCATATAGATAAAGTCCTCTACAAAAAAATTTTTTCCAGGAACCCACTCACCCTAGGGGTGGCCTTCCTTCTGTGGTATGAAGAATAAGAAGAAGTTATAGTACTAAAGAGAATAATTTACTACTATACATTTATAGTATATTTTAGAATTCATAAAAAGATACCACACATATCATCTTATTTGATCCTCATAAGAACTAAGTGGAATAAATATTTATTGAGGGTCTTCTATGTTTTGGCACTGAATTAGATGCTGAAGAGTCACACACTTACAAGATAGATACTATCCCTGACATCATGAGATTTACAGTCCAGTGGTGCAGACAACAAATAAGCTAATTATACATATAAATGTCAGTTACAACTGTAAATACTGCAGTAAGGTTGACATGAGAACCCCATCACCTTACCCTTGAATTAGAGAACCATCTCACCTAGTTTGTGTTTTAGATATGGCTATATGATAAATAGTATCATTTTAAGTTTACAACTGATTGAACTGGACTTGACAAAGTCAAATTAACCTTGGCCAAGGTCAGATAGTCCTAGGTGGCAGAAGTAATACATGTATTAGAACTTAAACTTGGTTTGTTCTTTTACTATCTGTAATTGCTTAGAGAAAAAATAGTGAGTCCTACCATGCTATAAACAAGTTCATTCTTATTAAAAGCATTTGTATGTTTGTAGGCATTCTGGATGTTGTTTTTACTTCAGGTAGATTTTAAAGACATAAAAGCATCAGTGAGGAATTTAATTGTATTATTGACTATAAATTTTATTGCTATAGTAATTACAAATAAACAAAGATGATCATTTTTCACTGATATAACAAAATATATCCTTACATGTTCTCATAGTTATGCTATGAATAACTCAGAGTTATGCTGAGAATTAAACAGTCTGCTGATATAGAAAGTTTTTGGGTAGCCAGAGCAACTTCTCTGAGGAGAAATAGACAACAAGGACCCAGACTCAGAGATCCAGGGTTGGGCATTTCAACAAGAGAGTATAAATAGTCTGAGTCATGGAGTAATGTACATGTTATTGGAAATTAGAAAAAGGTCAGACCATGTGTGGCCTTTGTAGGATGGGATAGGAATTTGGATTCTATTTGTAAAACTCTGGAAAAATGTTAAAGAATCCTAAGTAGATAAATGACATGATATAACTTACATTTTTAGAAAACCATTCAAATCAAAATCTCTTGGGATGGAAGTAAAAGTTGGTCTAACTGGAAATGATATTGAAGAATTGTTTATAGGAAATTAGAGGGCTTAGGAAGGAAAAAAAATTGTCTGACTAGAGGTAGAAGCCTTATGAACAAGCACAGTCAAAAAGATTTGTGCTAAACAGAAGAAGCAGGATTAGAAGAAATATTTTGACAAGAAAGGAATTTACTCTAATGTGGATAACCATGGATAATGTCACAAAGGAAAACACCCACTTGCAGGCAAATACAGAATTGAAGGATGGAAACTTAGTCATTATCATAAACTGTGGGTCCCACCCAGATTCCTTTCTGTATTCAGAATTTCTGATTCAGCATTCTATAATCACTGGTTTTCCCATGTGTAAAACTCTATATACCTGGAGCCTTTCTACGACACTACCATACCTTTTGTGTGATTACAACATGTTGCTGAGAATGGCTTTAGATTTAGGCAGATTGGGATTTAAAATTCAATGCAACCTCTTTCAGACCATAAGAGTGTGAACAACTGATTCAATCATGGTCTTCTCAATTTGTAAAATGGAGTTATCAGTTGCAGCTATGGGTGGCAAAATTCATATAAAATGCTAAGCACTGTACTTGGATCATACATTTAGAATTATAGTTTTAGCTAGTATTATTACTATTTTTAAAGATTTTATTTTTATTTATTTTTGAGAGAGAAAGAGGGCACATCCAAGTGGGGGGAGGGGCAGAGACAGAGGAAGAGAGAGAATCTCAAGCAGACTCCACACTGAGTGCAGAGCCCAACATGGGGCACAATCTCACAACCCTAAGATCACGACCTGAGCCAAAATCAAAAGCCAGAAGCTTAACCAGCTGAGCCCCCAGACACCTCTAGCCATTATTATTATATGTCAGATTAAATTTATATAATCTACGATTATTAAAATTAATGTTTTCTTATATTTTGGTTGGCATATAATTGATGGATATGTCACCTCATTAACTAGTATTATCTGTTTAAGGTTAAGAATACATGTACGTAATTATGCTTTATATTTCCTTTATCTGCATGCTTTCCCCTATCTTTATTTTCTTTGTTAACGTGTGTAAGTAAAATTTCACAATCTCTATACATCTTTGCCTGCCTCTCCTTTGGTACCTTCCAGAGGCAACCAATTTTAACAACCTAGATGTATATTTGTTTTCATATTTCTCCATGCCCATCTATACCTATACACATATTATGGAGGTTGTTTTTACAAAGTGGGGGCCACACTATATAAATGACTCCATGATTTAGTGAGTCATGGACATTCTTCCACATCAACAGATTCAGATCTAACTCATTCTTATCAATGATGGCAAACAATTTCATAATATGAATATATCATGATATCTTTAAGCATTCTCTTATTGATGAATATTTGGATTGATTATAGTTTTTCCTTTTTGTTTTTGTCTATTGTAGCTACTGCTATAGTAAAAACAGTGTGGACTTGTAATCTTATTACTAATAGGATTAATTCAACTAAGTCAGAATGCTAAATCAAAGGTTGCTTCTTACCTTATGTTCTTTATTGTACAGAGCAAAACTATGCATATTGAACTGAATTCTGACAAAATGCACTTAGTTTTCAGTCTTCATTGGCAACCATATAGGAAGAAACGCTTGCTTTATTTTAAAAGAGCTATTTACTCCTTTTGTTTGTTACTCCTTTTTGTTGCATCGGATCCAAACAAATGAAGAATATTAATAGATTGGTGGATTCTTTCCTAGAAAGCATTTATCTTGTCTTTCTCAACTAAGGACTCTCTATTGCAGATATACTAAGTTCTAAGGGTCAATTCAGAATGCCCAATGAAATAAGTATTAACTAATTGTCATATCTAGCACTATGTGGGCATGTAGGCATATGCATATGTGCATTATATGTGTATGAAAGATCATGCATACTGGTTATCTCTTGACTAATTTTCTCATTGAGGACTATAGAGGAGAATGAAGTGAATATAAATTGTTTATTACCAAAAATGAAGGGAATTATAGTATTATAAAAGACACACTCTATTTATTTATTTTTTATTTTTTAAAGATTTTATTTATTTATTTGACAGAGAGAAAGAGATCACAAGTAGGCAGAGAGGCAGGCAGAGGGAGAAGGGGAAGCAGGCTCCCCGCTGAGCAGAGAGCCCAATGCGGGGCTCGATCCCAGGATCCTGAGATCATGACCTGAGCCGAAGGCAGAGGCCCAACCCACTGAGCCACCCAGGCGCCCCTAGACACACTCTTTATTATGTCTCACAATATTCTTCCTCCCCAGGAGAAGTCATAGATGAAGTTATATAGGGAAAAAAAGGGGAAAATAATCACCTCACAAGTTTTCAACTTTAGCATTATTTTTCAGAAACACAGTAGCTGTATAAGCTAGAGAAAGCCTGGACAACAACCTATATTTGGAGCCCAATGAGCTTTGGACAGAATTGGGAAATCTGCTATTCAAGATTTCGTGTTGCTTATTGGAAAATATATCCATTCCAAGAAATGAGTCTTGCTTTCAGTGGTCGTCAAGTTGAACAGCACAGAGATCACCTCTTAACTGTTAATTTAATGCATCTTGATACATTAATATCCCTTGTTATGAGCACTGGAATGTGAACATCAGTGTACCTATTGGTCTACGTGTCTCAGGACCACACAATATGGGCATGACTCTAAGGCAAGAGTTGGCCAACTATGGCTCACAGGCCAAATCTTGCTTCCTACCAAAAAAGAAGGGATAATTATTACCTGCCCAACTGTCTCTCAGGGATGTTATAAACTGAAATGAGAAGAGAGTTGATCTCTTCACTAGATGCTATACAGACCCTAGGCATTGATACAATAATATATTATTTAAGAGATTATTAATTACAAATTCTTCTATAAAAATAACTATTCTAGGAGAAAATTTGGAGGTGGCAATGTCACCTTGCAATGTATTTGGAAGTATGTTTTCATATTTAAAGGTTATTTTCTTCTCCGTCCTCTACATCTCTATAGCAAGTGAACTTCATTTCCAATGCCACTGACTACTAATAGTAGGCACCTTGCATGCTATACAACCTATGATTCAAAAAATGAGTCATCATGGTGATAAACTGGATAAAAATGGTTCTATGGATACAGACACAGAGCAGATATGCAAGAAGTCTTGCATTCTAGAAGTCTACTATTTTAACGTAAGAAGGACATTCATTACTGCTTATCTACCTATGTTATTCCTATACTTAAGGAAAAAAGGCTCAGGGAGATGAAGTGACTTGCCCTTATAGTAGAATCAAGATGAGATCGTATGGCTGTTTGAGTCTGTGATAAAAATAAAAAGAAATAGGGGTAAAAAAGATGAAACACAGAGCTTGGAAAACAAGAAAATAAAATGAACATGATGTATGTAAACACATATTTAAAAATACATAGAAAATGACATATAGCATCTCTATACAAGGAGGAAAAAAAGACTCAAAGTGGGTAACAAACTGGCAATGCATGTTCTTGTTCACCAATGCCAGGATTATCCCAGTGAAGTTGGGCCAAATTGCCATGACAATAATTAGCTCTAGTACTTTGACAGATCATTATGAACACATTAGTAGGGCATTAGTGACAATTACCCATTTTTCACACATTGATGACATGCCATAGTTCGCTCATTAGTATATTGGTGTCTAATAGCTGCACTCTTAACTAGCACTTTCCTCCTTCATCTGAGATATAAACCTACTAACCTCAGACCAAGCCATATAAAAAGATTTTGTTAAATTAGAGAAGTACAAATCTGTTTCACTTATTTAGGAAGAAATTCATTCCTCAAGCCAGAGAATTATTTGGCTCATCTCTGCTAGGCAATGCACAGTAATCTATCATCTTCCCCTGATTAAAATGACATGTCATGTGTTTTGGGGAAGAACAAAAGATTACTGCAGCATCCTCCAGACTTTGGTAACTTCTCAGGCTTCTGCTATCTCAGATCTCAACTCAGGAAGAGGGTGCCTCTCACTTTATTGTCTTTATTTTGAGGAATATTCTTGTAATTCATCCATTTCACATATCAGTTGCCTTGGCTTATGGAACCACTAAATCAGTTGTCCTCAACAGTCTGTATATTAGAATCACCTGGAAAGATTTCAAAGAAATAACTGTCATATGATCCACATTCTGGCCCAAATGACTCAGAATTTCTGAAAGTGGGACATGGACATCATGTTAATTTATTTCTGTTAATCTAACAAGGTGAGTCTGATGCACAGTGGGAGTTTGGAGTTATTGCATCTTCCAATATATGTTTAGGCCCATTAATGTGGAATATTGGGTAATGTGGGATACATAGAGTGATAAAGTTAACAAATCACTTGGATTATTCCCAATATTGATGACAGATGGTGCATTGTTCTCAGTACATGTGAACAATCTAAATATCCTAGGCAGAGAAAAGGTAATTTTGAGAGGGTGTTTTGTGATTTTTCCCCCTTTTCTTGCATATCACCACCTGTCCTCCTACATAGAAAACACATTTCATTTTGAGTAATATATTTTAGAAGGTACAATTCTCTCACACTATTTTTTTTTTAATTAACACATAATGTATTATTTGCCCCAGGGTACATGTCTGTGAATCCTCAGGCTTACACATTTCACAGCACTTACCATAGCACATACCCTCCCCAATGTCCATAACCCAGCCACCCTATCCCTACCCACCCCTACCCCCCAGCCACCCTCAGTCTCACACTATTTTTTGAGTGATTATGTTTTCCTAATTCAAAGAAGTCCAGCATGGATACCCAGGACAAAGCTCCCTTCACTTCTCCTTCCCTTCACTTTCAAAAGCTGTATGTCAAAACAACACTGACTAGAATGTGTGAAATGAATTATTGAGATGCTAGGAGCTAAGCAGTTCTCTGAGGCAGGCTGGATTATAGGACAAGCAGAGGTGCATGTAAGTCATTGAGTTCCACTCAGTCACAGGGCCAGAATCTAGCTTCTTTTATTTCCATAGAAACCTCGAGAAGGAGGAAATAAAAGACAAAGCCAAAAAGAAAGAAGGTGAGGGGGGAAATACTGTGTTTATCTGACTCTCTTTTTCCAAGAGTCTAAAATAGAAGATTGAAATTAGGGAAAACTGAAATTAGCTGAATAACCCTAACCAAGATACTTCCCATCTTCTGGATTCAGTTTTGATATCTGGTATATAAGAAAGTTGACTAAAATCCTCTTAATTCTCAGCAAGCAGTAAAGTGTTATGATTCTATGAAACAACTTTTTAGAGTCCCAAATGGTAGGGTACATGTAAGCAGACTTCAGCAATGTTAGATAGATCTGTGGCATTCAAATATTTATTTTTATAGTTCCCATTACTTGAGAGTACTCCCAAAGTTGCAAGGAATACAATAAAATGCAACTTGGCCAAGGCCAAGTTGAATCTTAAGTCTAAAGAGGCTGCACTGTAGGAAAACTATAAATCTATCCATCAGAGGAGCATCAGTGGGGCATTTCCATTCTTTAGTCATCTTTACAAATGAAGGATTCACAAGGATCTTAGGCTCTGTCTCCCATGATTGTTAAGAGACTCTCATAAGTCTTTCTACATTTTATAGGAATGCCTTTACTTAACACGGTAGTCTGTCTGTTTTAAAATATCTATCCTCTCTAGTTATCATTTGGGGCACTGAATGGAGCAAGTGATTTAAAAACTAACGAATGCCTTGGGAAATTTTTAGGGGTATAAATTAGTTTGCCAGGGCTGCTGTAACAAAGTACCACAAACCATTTGACTTAAACAACAGTAATTTTCTTTCTCAGTTCTTGAGACTAAAAGTCTGAGATCAAGGTGCCATCAGGGCTGGTTGCTCTGAGGACTGTGGGAGGGAAGGATCTGTTCTAGGTCTCTCTCCTTAGCTTGTGAATGGCCATCATCTCTTTGTGTCTTCATATCATCTTCCTTCTGTACATACCTGTATCCAAATTTCCTTTTCTTATAAGCATACCTTTCATACTAGATTAGGCCCCACTCTAATGACCACATTTTAACTTGATTATCTCTATAAAAATCTTATATCTAGAGGTCACACCCTAAAATTCTGGGGGTTAGGACTTCACAGAGTTTTTTTTTTTGTTTGTTTTTGTTTTTGTTCTTGTTCTGGAGGAGTTGGGGTATTAGGGCACAATTTAGCCCAGAACAAGGAGTATTTTCTATATGTGAAGAGAGCCTTAGCCATGGGTGATTTTAGTACATATGTGTACAACAATCTCATTGAAATATGAATTGAAGAAATCAAGCAAAGAATAGTTATTATTATTGATATTAATACTAATAATACTACAAATATATACCAATTATTGAATACTTACTAGATGCTGGAAACTATACTAATTACCTCACATACATTATTTCCTTTAATGCTCAAAAGAAGTTGGTGAAATTTTAAATATTATTTTCCTCATTTTATAGATAAGGAAATTAACTCACATTGGCCCAGGATTACACAGAGAGTAAAGCAGTAGTGGCAGTTTTCTAATCCAGATCTGTTTGAATAGTCTAAAGTCCCCAGCACATAGTAAGTACCAATAACACAGTGGTTAGTTGGCACAATGATTAAGATAGAACTTGGAGTTAACAGAGTATCTGAGAGGGATTTTCTCCAATAAATTTTCTATTCAGCCATAGAGTTAATCTTCTTGATGTTCTGTTCTGATAAATAAAAATCTCCATGACTTTACATCTCTTATCTCTTACATTTAACTATCTTGAGTAGACGTTCAAGGTGATCTGCCACCTGGTTATAATCTATGTTGCCCCTCTTAATGATCACAAACCCTCCACAGTATTTCCTAGTATAATCTATGACTCATATTCTTTTCCATTTATCTAAAAAGCCCTCTTCCATCCTGGAGTCTCCAGCTAATACATTCAGGGAAATTTTGATGGAAAAAAAAATAACAGTTTTACCGGATCCTGTAGGATTACTTGAATTTTGACAGGTAGAAGTTGGACCTTTGGAGGAAAGGAGAATTCTGAGAAGAATGGGTATGAACAAGAGACATTGCAGCAGAGTGAATGTTGCAGAAGCACTAAGGAAACAAGTCAGGACACTTGACTAAGAAATTAGGAAATCTTTAGGAAGATGCTTACACTGACCCTACATTTTTGGATTTCAAGTAACTGTTTGGTCAGTGCACCTGAAGGTAAAGGTGAAGGGACAGATAAATAAATAAATAAATAAAATCTTTAAAAATAAAAATAAATAAAATAAAATAAAATGAAAATAAGGGCTCTGAGATATGGAAAATTCTTTGACTAGATGCCAACAGAAAGCTCTGGAGAAGGAGGCAGATTGAAAATAAATATATATACGAAGCATCTTTTACCTCTCTTCCAAAGTAGTGGCCTAGCAATCTGTGGAAGATTTTAATGTTCAGATTCACTACCTTCTCTTTCTCTGATCCTGATCTCTGATAAACAAAGTAAAGAAACAGAAACATGCAAAATTTTCTTTTGAACATGATGCCAAAGTGATTTGGCAAAAGACGACTCCAAGTCTTTCACCAGACCTAATGTATATTGGGACCACAGCCCTGAAAGTTCTGAGCATAAGCACATTTGAAGGTAAATCAAGGCTGACAGCAGGCACCTTAAAATTTTAAAAAAGAGCCTAATAGAAAACGCAATGAAATGAAGAAATAAGAGGCCAGGCCAGAGAAGGAAGAGGTGCTTTTGTGAATTTCCAGTTGAAAGTTGCTAAGCAATAGCCAGAGGAACCAGTCAAGGGACTCAAGTTTTAACTACAGATGTTACATTCCTTTCTTGCAGGGATGGGGAAGAGGTTTTCAACAATCGAACAGGATGCTGAGACTTCTCTCCTGACCTTGGGCCAAGACAATCTGCTTTTTAACTGGAGGCAACTGTAATCCATTCTGCGAACAGATGGTGTGGAGGAAAAAATGCAAACACAGGCTCTCTAGTGTCTTTTCCAAAAGCTAGCCAACTTCCAGCTGTAGTAGGATAGGCAAGGGATGATAAAGGTCCTAGTGGGTACAGGAGAGTCGTTTAAAGAGCAGAAAAGATATTTTCTAACAGTGAACAATAACAGGCAGGGAGAGGATTTCTTTGGTGATGCTGGATAAATTTACATTGCAATCACTTTTACATCAGTTACACCTCATAACTCTCCTGGATCACCTATGATTTCTGCCTCTATAACAGGCTTGTATCTCTTTTTTTAATTAAGATTTTACGTATTTATTTATTTATTTGAGAGAGAGAAAAAGAGCACGAGCAGGGAGGAGGGGCAGAGGGCAAGGGAGAAGTAGGGGGCCCATTGTGGGGCTTGATCCCAGGACTCTAGGCTGAAGGCCGATGCTTAACTGACTGAACCACCTAGGTGTCCCAAAAGGCCTGTATCTTGTCTAAATTCTACATACTTTGTCCCTCTGATAATAACAAAACATTGTTCAGTTATTATTTAGATTTCATTTCCTCTTCACATCAAACAACTTGAAAGTCATAAACTGCATTGCTAAAGTTTGGTCACAGGATTTACAAAGGGTCATAGTAAAAGACTCAGCAAGAGGAGGTCCTTCCCTTGACATGATCAGGGGAAAACACAAAAACAAAACTGAATGTCCATGAAATATCCAGGGATGGGACGGTGTCAGTTTTGAGCACGATATTAATATATAATCCACATTGATATTCTCTACTGACTTCTCAACTTATAAAGTGTTGACTGTGAATACACTACTACTATTTCTGTGAACATTTTATTTAAAATACTAAAAAGGATTACGGGCATAATATAAATTCTAATTACTAAAAAGAAGAGTGTGGAGATCGGAGGAGAAAACACTCGCATCGTTACCACTGCAGGACATGTAGTTAAACAAAAGGTGACAGTTTGGGTCAGAAAATTATTTAAAATAAACAGACCAAATATCCCACTGGTTGTGGTTGAAAAGGACAGAGATTTCTACACTGGGTGGGAGCTTAGACTTCATTAACTCAAAAGGATCCTCCAAGTAAAAACCTCAATGTCTCCTACATTCAAATTCCTTTTTATACAGTCAATTACATTCAACAGATTCACTGATACTGACTATATGCCAGACATGGATCAAGGGTTCTAAGTTTTCAAAGATAAATGAAAACATAGACACCATAGCCAAAATAAGTAGTCATCGAAATGAAAAATTACAATGCAGTGTGATATGTCCTATGTTAGCGACTAAAGGTGCTACAGTTTTATGATGGAATGAGTGTCAATTATTCCAGGTTCAGTTAAAGAAATTTTCATATAGAAGGTAAAGCTTGAGTAGGACATCAAGGATGGGGCAAGAGTGCATCAGCCAATCAAAGGGAAGAGACTAGTTAAGGGCATTCCAGAGAAGGAAAGTCAGGTACAAAAGCAAGGAAACACATAGCAAGGAGGTGGATTTGAAAAGCTGGAAGGAATGGGTTGAGGGGTGGGGGTGCATTGAAGAAAAAGCAAGAGTTATACTAAGAAGTAACCACAATATCCATATTTTGCAGGCAATATGGAGCCTATGGAGTGCCATACCCTCTGCAGTAGATTTGGTCAGTGCTCTGCCCATATCCCCTCAAATCCTCTGCCATTTTCACGTACATTATCTCCCACTGAGGGTCAACAGAAAAGCCAGCAAGTGAGTCTCTTTGTCAGTGGACTGTCATGAGGCTGCTAGAGTTTGCTTTGCCTAAACATGTGGAGCACTAGAAGTGCCCCCAAATTTGTGTTCCTCCAATAAAGCCCTTAGCCATGACTGAAGGGGCGGGATACTCAGGCCCCCTGGCTTCAGATAGGACAACTTTGAAGTATCTGTGGTAGTCCTGATATCTTACTCTCGCTTATGATTTTTCCCCTTCAATACCCACTTTCTTACTCATCTACTGGTTTTTCCTTGGGATGATTCCTAATAAATCAGTTAGAAATAACTCCTCATTTCAGGGTCTACTTTTTTGGGGGAGTCCAATCTAACATATCCTTTAAGCTTATGGCTATGAGCTAATAAAATGAATCTATAGAGAAAATGTTTCATTGATAAACTAAATAGAAAACCATGATGAAATGAGAAATGTTTCTAATCAGCTTGTGGGTGTATTGCAAGGTTGGTAGCATTAAGAATAAATGAAATTATACATTTATATATTTATGTGGAATGGTAAGGAAGCAAGGCTTTAGGTGTTTCATTTGCATTAGAGCACCATTTCATGGGCGTGTCCTGGGTTGGAACTGATGATATTATGGCTGGAGGATCAGTGAATCTGATCCTTTAACTCCAGGTGCATAGGCCTCTCTGTAGCTAAGGTGCCCATTATGCAAATCCTTTTTTTTTTCCCGCTTTCTGTATTTCTCTTTTGATTAGAGAAAATTCATTTCAATTCCACATATGTAGGTTAGAGGACAATCAAATAAGGGGGAACCTTATTACAGTGGCAAACATCCAGGCTCTGTGAACATCAGCAACATTGTTCTAGTCCCAACCCATTCTTTATCTTATGGTTATTTCATTGTAAGCCAGAAAAGGCTCAAATTCCTCAAGCAGGAGAAGCAACTAAATGATAATTAGTTTTTGATATATGTATACAGCATTATCCATGATTATAACAACACTGAGAATAACAATAGTAGAGTCCATTAATGCACTCAAATCCCATGTCCCTCTGCTACTCCTAGCCTAGGCCCATGACAAATTCTTTCAACACAACTTGAGCTTTAGTAATCTTCTCTCCTAAAAAATGACACCTTGCTCCCCCAACCCCCAGCACACATACAAGTGCTTCCATGTAATGGATGCCAGCCTGCTGTAATTTTGATTTATTAAAGCGTGACTCAGACCAGTCCCCTCATTATGCTCAATTTCTAATTACTAGGACTGGACAATTTTAGACAGGAAGAAAAACCGCACTGAGATCTCTGGTGCTCAATGTTGAGTGACTTTTTATTGTGGTTATGACTCCTTCTTGCTCACAATTCCTCTCTCCATTCTAGCTTCCCCAGTGTTTTTGAACTAATATGTGGTTTTCCTCCCAAATCCATAGCAAGAGGACATAATTCCTCAAGAAGTTTTAATATGTAAAATCTTTCCCCCTCATCCCACATCCTTTCCTTCATCACTAGCTCTTATTAGTCCAGCGGCTGCCAACATACAGTTGTATTTATGTTGATTGACAAAGACTCAGCAAAAAGATCTCAAATCTACTTATTTCCAAATATTATTGAGAGCCCTGCACTAGCTTCCTATCAACCAGGCCAACTCTGTCCTTTGCTCTTATTTCTACAGTTCCTTTCCTCTTTGTAATCACTCTTCCCCTCTATTTTCTATTCCTTCTGTTATTCTCTGCCTTTTTTTTTTCCTTTTTACCATCACTATCTACTCTGCTTCACATGTAGTGACTAGCACATTCATTTCCTTTCCTGAAAATAAAATAAGAACTTCAAAGAGGCATGAATGATCTCTCCTGTTTTAATAATTAAAGATGAATCCACCACAAAGCTCGCTCTGCTGTTCCCAATGTTCACATTAGATCAGAAATGGCATTTTTTTAGCCCCAAAAGAAATATATCAGAGTAGTTCCCACCCTGAAATACATGGCACAAAGCCCAGCTTTTCCCTGGAACCAGCATGTTACCAATGGGTCTGTTTCAAAGTAAGTGTATTCAGAATATGGGAAGGAGGATTTGATAGTGTTTGATAATTCACAATTTAACAGCTAAGGAAAGGCAGCTTATTATTAAATGCAAATAAAATGAAATGAAGTCCGGCTGTCTGGGTGCAGATAGAAATTACACAAAGCCCATAAGCCACTCTGGAGATCTTAACTACTAGACAGAACAGAGCTCTGGGAGCTGCCAGCAAACACAAATCCCTTCTTTCAAGGGGCTTGCACGCTGTATTATCTCCAGAGAAAGACTCAGATTATACAGTCTGCTTGGAAAACTTAAGGTGTGACTAGAAACAGGGCAAGTACATCCACTTCATGGAAGGCAAACATATTTTGAGGTTTAAAGTATTTCAACCTCTTTAGTTCCTACTGTTACTTTCCTCTTTTGCAAGATGGTTTTTACTGGTCACTGGGAAATTGCCAAACACAGTTAGCCTAGAGCAAAAGGATATATATTGCCCTAAAATATCAAAATCTACAATATTAATATGACTGCTGCCTAACGGTCACAAGTATGAACTTGAGAACACAATAATAATTTTATATGAACAGTATTTATATAACTTTGTTACATCTGCTTATATTTTAAAATAGTGAAAGTATTTCAAAGCTATGGAATTAGACATTCTTGTCCCTTTATCAATTAGACTTCAGTGCTCTGGTGGACAATATTTTGGAGGAAGTACTAAAGCTGGATTCGCACAACTGAGTAATATTCAATGTGGTCATCAGATTCATTTATGGAAAACAATGCATTACATATGTTATTCACCAAGTCAAAAAGCTCTAAGGATACTTTTTGACCAGATCAAGTTCACATCATTTCTTAAGCAATTCTAGCTTTTATAATCTAATTTGAGACTTCCATACACACATTCCTAGAAAGATGGGAAGACCTTATTTGTGTTTCAAGAGTTTTGTGTTCCCATTCCCTGCCTCCTAGGCCTGGGATACCTCTTCCTTTTGCAACTACTGAAATTCAACACTTGCTGCTCGGCTATTTCAAATTGTATTTTCTCTTTGGACCCTTTCCTGAATGTACATCTCCCTTCTCTGAGGTGTCACTGTACCTGTGTTCTCCAGCATTCATTTTGGTACTACATCTTCTGCTTTGCATTGCTTATTACTTTCATGGGTTTATCAGGTCCAGCCAGTAGATTATACATTTCTAAAAAGCACAGATGATATTTTAGAGTTACCATCTATCTCCTGTAGGATTTATCATTACATCCAACGTATCTCCATCCTGGACATTTCCCTTGGACTTTAGACTTCTTTATCCATCTGTCTACTCAACATCACCCCTTGGAAGTCTAACAGGCAATTAAACTTACTACATTCAAAACAAAACTCTCAATCTTTTCCTTCTACACTCTGCTCCTCACATTGTTTTCACTATTTCAATATTTGGAAGTCCCATCCTTCTAGTTGTTCATGCCATGATACCTTGGATTCATCTTTCTGTCATACTCCATGTCTCATTTATCTTGAAATTATCCCATTTCTATCATCAGAACAACCCAAAATATGATCACGTCTTCTACTTCCGTTGCTATCACTTTTGCCAAGCCAACATCCTCTCTCCTACTATAATACTGTTAAATATTAAATATGCTAATCAGTCTCCATCTTTCCATCCTTCACCCTGCAATCCATTTTCGACATAGGAGCCAAGAGATCCTTTGAAAACATAAGTCAGATCATATCAAATCCCTTCAATGACCTCACATTTCAGAGTTAGTGTTAAAGTCTTTATAGGGTAGGGATGCCTGGGTGGCTCAGTTGGTTGAGTGTCTGAGTTTGGCTCAGGTCATGATTCCAGAGTCCTGGGATCAAGCTCAATGTTGGCCTCCCTGCTCCATGGGGAGTCTGCTTCTCTCTCTCCTTCTGTTGCTCCCCCAGCTTGTGCTTGCTCTCTCTCTCTCTGTGTCAAATAAATAAATAAATAAATAAATCTTTAAAAAAAAGTCTTAATAGGGCAGTGTTAACATCTTAACAGTGATCTACAAAACCCTAGAGACATTCCACCATTTCGTTGACCTTGTCTCCTCTTTCCACCATTCATTTCACTCCTGCACACAAGCCTCCTGCCTATTCCTCAACTAGCCCATGTAAGCTCCTGACTAAAGCCCTCTTCACTTGCTGTTCCTTCAGTTTGGAGTGTTTTTCTGTTTTATTTGCACCCACATACACCTTTGGCAATACACCTTTGGATACACTTTTCCAACTAAGTTTTGTTCTCCATGTACTTACCACTATATAGACATACTAAACATATTAAAATGTCTACTTATTTATTTCTATTATTATCTGTCTCCCTCCACTGGAATATATTAACTTCTGGTGGGGAAGGATTTTGTATGTTTTGTTCACTGCTCTATTGCCCAGTGCTAGAATATCACTAGAAGTAGATGTTCAATAATTATTTTGATGATGTATGAATGAATGAATAAACAGGCAGGCAATATAGTCCTGCTAAATGCCTGAGCCCTTACTAAATGAGTACAGTATAACATAAATGGGAATTTCTCCAAACAAAATCTCATAGACAGGCACTACACAAAGAAAGTGCATTTCTCCTCTGCGGTGGACAGTTGTATGTTTCCACCATGGCTAGGAGTGGTAGACTCCAGGCCAAACTCAACCACTGGTTACCTACATACAGGAAAGGACTGATATTGTCCTTGTCTTGGAGAGCAAATTTGTTATGATGCCTGTCTTTTAACTGAGTGCTTTGTATATTGCTTTATAAATTTTTCTCATGCTTTCTTCTCTGTGAATATTTAACTTCTAAAATAGAGTTAAATATCTCTTTTACATAGCATTCTATATCCAGTAGCAGACTTGTGATACAGAATTGGTAAATGAAATAGGATTTATCTCCCCAAAGTTTACATCCTGATGTGGAAAACAAGTAAAAAACTATGAACCACAAATTTAAAACATAAAATGACACTGCATTATAATCTTGAGCTTGACAATTATATCCTCAATATAGTAACACTGCCTAGTTAATAGTATTTGCTCAATAAATGTTCACTGAGCAAAAAGATAGTTTAAAAAAATTATATATATATGTATATATCTATACATATATATAATCTTACTGTTGAGAGTGAGTGCTCATTGAGGAGGGAAGAAATGAGAAGGAAGATGTTATGAGATGACCATGTGTGATTAAGAACATTGTCTTATTAATTTGACTCATTATCTCATAAAACTCCATGAGAGATACAGAGTTTTAAGATTTTTTGTTTATTTTAATGAATAAAGAAAGACATGGTCTTTGAACCATGTAATCCTTAGACTACATGAGAAAATTGCCCAAATACTGAATGTGTTTGGAGAAATTTTAGAAATGTGTATTTAAGGAGGGTGAAGAATATTTGGTAATTGCTAGAGTCTTAGGCAAGGGTTTTGATTTAGAAGGTAAGCATCTTGAATATTATCTTAGTATAAAAGGGACCACTCAAGTTTTAAGTACATGTATGTAACAACCTGTACTCTAGATGCTAGAAATAAATAAAACATCACTATTCTCAAGGAGTTGGCAATCTCTGGAGGGGGGAAACATAATGAAATAAATTAACCCAACAATGTTAGCAACTGAAGTATTATAACAAAGCAATGACATAATTAAAGTAGAATCACATTTAGAAAGCTCTGCCTACAGTCTGTAGAATAGATTGGAGGTACAACACTGAGCGCTGAAGCCAGTGGGAGTTTCTTTCAATGACACAAGCAAGAAATAACATAGGCCTGAGTATGGGTAGTGATGACAGGGAACAGAAATAAAGGGATAAAGTTGAGAAATGTTGAAGAAATTAAATTGGCAGGAACTCACTGCAGAAAACTCTGGAAAAGAGAAGAAACATAATGAAGCAAATGGGTTAGAATCAGAGAGTAGTAGCACTAGAAATTGGCAATTTAGCAAAACTCCAGATGAGGATGGGTGAAGAAAGAGAGGCTCTATCATTATGGAGGGGAAAAAAAAAAAAAAAAACCGAGTCATAAGCAATGCAGTGGCATTGTCACTAAGCTTCCCAAAAGTTAGGTGCTCTTCCACCCCGACTCACCAACATCAGTACCACTTCCAGCCACTTCTGACCTTGTTCCTTATAGATAGCACCTTTTTTTTTTTCCTGAGTGCATTTTTTTTTTCATACTCCACTTTGACTCCTTCTTTAGTAATTTTATTAACTTTTCCTTAGGTCTCCATAATGGTTTGATCCTACTGTTTAGTCACCTGTACATACACACTAAGTGGGATGGACACATAGTGTCCCATCTCTACACCCTCACCTTTACAAAGGAATAACACAAGTACGGATCTGCCAAGAGAAGGCCCACTGATGGCAATGCTATAGTTCTGCTCTAGCCTTGTATTTTCCTGGCCCAACCCTGGCTGTCAAGACATCTGAGACATGAAAATGGTAAGGACTTCTAACAAATTATTGATTACTTAATATTTCTCTGTACTTTGCCACATACTGAGTATCTCAGAGCTTCCGTATAACATCAAGGAAAGACTAGAAAGGTAAAAGCTTGTTAGGCTGTACTCTATATCTAGAGTGATTTCTTTATATCACCCTATACCCTCCCTTGCTGACTTGATTATTCCTTCTAATCCTTCAAGATTAATTTGCAACCTTTTCTTGCAAAGCATACCTAACCCCTGACTCTTCCTTTACGCAGAATTAGGTTTTTCTTTCTCTGAATAGCTCAGGGCACAGCAGTTCATAGTAATTAATTCACTATTCATGAAAAATAGACCAAGTAAAGGCTAAATACGTTCTGCCATATAATACCATATATATATATATATACATGTGTGTGTGCGTGTATGTATACACACATTAAGTTGTTTAAGTCTGTTCACTCTATAGATTGTAATCTTGAGATCAGAGGCTTAGTCTTATTAGTTTTGCATCCTCACTACCTAGTACTATACATGATGTAGAGTAGGTAGTTAATTTTTTCTATGAAAAGAACTAAACCACTTGCTACTCCATGAAAAATCTTATTTCACGTTTCCATTGCCCAATATAGAAAAACCAAAATAGAAAATTCAACCACTGTCATTTTTCAATAATACACTTCATTCTCTTCATTGTGGAAAACATTTGGTGACTCATAGCCTAAATATATTGTAAAAACAGCTGATATGATGCTATTTTAAAGAGATAATTATGTATTTTATTTGTGATTTCACATGTTAGGGCAAAAACAAATTTAGGCTAATATGTCTAAAGAATGAATAGACATTAGCACATCCACTCATTAAGGTACTGGTTGCCATTCTATTATGATGAATAATCACTTCTCATTAAGGAAAGATCTTGACTCTCCCTGAAAACTGTCATCCTATGAAACTGTTGACTGAGGTAAGAACTGACTAGGAAAAGCAAAATGTCTGCACATTACTTGTACAACTTTAATTTAAAATCAGCTTATCTCAATATCTCAATGATCAGAAGTAAAGAAATTTAACACACAGGGGCGCCTGGGTGGCTCAGTGGGTTAAAGCCTCTGCCTTCGGCTCGGGTCATGATCTCAGGGTCCTAGGATCGAGCCCCGCGTCGGGCTTTCTGCTCAGCAAGGAGCCTGCTTCCCCCCCTCTCTCTGCCTGCCTCTCTGCCTACTTGTGATCTCTCTCTGTCAAATAAATAAATAAAATCTTTAAAAAAAAAAATTAACACACAAATACTCCAAAATCTTTGTTTAAACAAAAAGTCATTTTAATTATTTATAGAAATATCAAGATAATCATAATACTAAATTAGCTTCCTAATAACTAAATTATTATTCATGGAATTAAACCAAATTAAAGCTGAATATATATATATATATACATGTGAATATATAGGTATATGTATGCATGTGTACATATTTATACATGTATGTATGTACACATATATACACATCATTAGACACATATATACATAAAATTGAGATGATTTATTTACAGTATGCGCTACAATTACCTTCAATTTAAAAAAATAAATCCACTATGTGTAAGACCATAAAACCTCATCTAATGCTGATTGTGCTTCTCTTCAGCATTTCTTGTATATATGTTGCACTCTGTCATGACCCAGTAGACGTATGTGTGCTTCTCCTATGCAGTAAGTACATCTTCATGCTTTTCATTCATCTGGTTGAAACCACTCTTACTTGCTGGGACTACCTCCTTATCATCCACCTACATTTTTTGTTTTTGTTTTTTTTTAAGATTTATTTATTTTATTTTAGAGAGAGAGCAAGAGAGAGACAATGCAGGGAGGGGGCGGAGGGGCAGAGGGAGAGAATGAGTCTTTTTTTTTTTTTCTCCAAATGATAACATTTTACTATATATGTTTTATATCCCAACCCTCCTCTACTGAACTGTTGTTTTTTATTATTATTTTTTATTAACATATAATGTATTATTTGCCCCAGGAGTACAGATCTGTGAATCATCAGGCTTACACATTTCATAACACTCACCATAGCACATACCCTCTCCAATGTCCATAACCCAGCCACTCTATCCCTACCCCCCTCTCCCCCAGGAACTCTCAGTTTGTTTTGTGAGATTGAGAGTCTCTTGTTTCATTTTCCACCCCCACACCCCACAACCCCCTGCCCTTCCTCTCAAATTCTTCATATCATAAAGGTCATATGATAATCGTCTTTCTCTAATTGACTTATTTCGCTCAGCATAATACCCTCTAATTCCATCCACGTCATTGCAAATGGCAAGATTTCGTTTCTCTTGATGGCTGCATAGTATTCCATTGTGTGTATATACACCACATCTTCTTTATCCATTCATCTGTTTTTTGTTTTTGTTTTTTGTTTTTTTTTTTATCCATTCATCTGTTGATGGACATCTAGGTTCGTTCCATAGTTTGGCTATTGCTGCTATAAACATTCGGGTGCACGTGCCCCTTCGGATCACTACATTTGTATCTTTAGGGTAAATACCCAGTAGTGCGATTGCTGGGTCATAGGGTAGCTCTATTTTCAACTTTTTGAGGAATCTCCATACTGTTTTCCAGAGTGGCTGCACCAGCTTGCATTCCCACCAACAGTTTAGGAGGGTTCCCCTTTCTTCGCATCCTTGCCAACATCTGTTGTTTCCTGACTTGTTAATTTTAGCCATTCTAACTGGTGTGAGGTGGTATTTCACTGGGGTTTTGATTTGTATTTCCCTGATGCCAAGTGATGTTGAGCACTTTTTCATGTGTCTGTTGGCCATTTGGATGTCTTCTTTGCAGAAATGTCTGTTCATGTCTTCTGCTCATTTCTTGATTGGATTATTTGTTTTTTGGGTGTTGAGTTTGAGAAGTTCTTTATAGATTTTGGATACTAGCCCTTTATCTGATATGCCATTTTCAAATATCTTCTCCCATTCTCTTGGTTGTCTTGTGGTTTTGTTGACTGTTTCCTTTGCTGTGCAAACAAAAGTCCTTAATCTTGATGAAGTCCCAATAGTTCATTTTTGCCCTTGCTTCTCTTGCCTTTGGCAACGTTTCTAGGAAGAAATTGCTGCGGCCGAGGTCCAAGAGGTTACTGCCTGTGTTCTCCTCAAGGATTTTAATGGATTCCTGTCTCACATTGAGGTCTTTCATCCATTTTGAGTCTATTTTTGTGTGTGGTGTAAGGAAATAGTCCAATTTCATTCTTCTGCATGTGGCTGTCCAATGGGAGAGAATAAGTCTTAAGCCAACTCCACACTGAGCACAGAGCCTGACACAGGGCTCAATCTCATGACCCTGAGATCATAATCGGAGCCAAAACCAAGAGTTAGATGCTCGATTGACTATGCCACCCGGGCACCCCTCATTTACCTATGTTTTGAAGGGAAGCTGCCAATTCCATTACCCCCAGTCTCTTGCCTTAACTGTTAGCATATGATCCAGAGATGACAACCACTCTATCCCGTTCCTCTGATCACAGTGATTGCTCCAGAAATGGCTTAAAACCTAAACTAAGTTAATCAGTCTTCTCCAAGGTAGGGTGATTAAATAATTTATTGCCCAAACTAGACTTCTGAGTGTGAAAGATAGTTACGCTGAGACAAGAGGCTTACAGTTTCCTGGATAATAAACAAAGACTAATGATAACCTTCCCAGAGATTTTCTAGATGGTATTGGCATGAAAAATTTCCTTTCCTTTATGGTTATAACTCTATAATGATGGGTGTAAGCCCAGCACTGCCAACAACACTGTAGTCCTCTAATATGTGAGGAAAAACCAATGAGCAGCACAGAAGAAAGAAGCCAGAAATGAGAAAAGATAGAAATAGGGGATGGCTAGAAAAAAAATAAGAGGGTATACAAATTAGAAAATTAGATGCAACTGCATCCTGAGGCCATTTTCATTTGTATCTGTAGAGACAATTATTTTTATCTCAAGCTAGTAAGAGCTGGGTTTTCTTACCTGCATATCTCTGAATAAATGATGAATTGCAGGACATCTAGCTCAAGTGCCTTATTTTATAGGTGAGGAGACTGAGGCCCACACAGGTTAAATTACTTATCCAAGGGTCCAAAATATTTACAAGTAGGCATATAACTCAGGTAATTGTCTTTCCTTCCATTTCTTTTTATAGATGTAACATCTCTTCTATATTACTCTAAATTATGATTTTAGTCTTCCAAATTATTCATATACTCACCCTAAGGGAAATGTATATCTCCTTTAAAGAAAACTTGACACATTTCCTATATCCTTCATCCAATGAAAATTTAATAAATTCTTCTAAACTTAATAGATAAATAAATACAATTCAGCACTTCATGGTCTGTCTCTAATGAGTTTCCTTTGTAATGTCAAAAATGGATAGGAAACAAATCATTTCTTTTTTGTTTTTTAAAGATTTTATTTATTTATTTGACAGAGAGAGAGAAAGATCACAAGTAGGCAAAAAGGCAGGCAGAGAGAGAGGGGGAAGCAGGCTCCCCGCTGGGCAGAGAGCCCGACATGGGGCTCGATCCCAGGACTCTGAGATCATGACCTGAGCCGAAGGCAGAGGCTTTAACCCACTGAGCCACCCAGGTGCCCTGGAAACAAATCATTTCTATACCTATATAGCAATCGGTAAATTTTCATTATAAAATTTTAATGCCACCTAATACTCATACTTCTGTAAGCATTAGCTAAATGTATATGTGAATTATTATAAAGTTATAACAAGAACAGGGGTGCCTGGGTGGCTCAGTTGGTTAAGCTTCTGCCTTCAGCTCATGTCATGATCTCAGGGTCTTGGCGTTCAGCATTGCATTGGGCTTTCTGCTCAGTGAGGAGTCTGCGTCTCCCTCTGTGCTCTCCCTCCCTCTCTCTCTCTCAAATAAATAAATAAATAAAATCTTTAAAAAAAATATAACAATAACAACCAATCTCATAGAGATAATGATGCTCATTTGAAAGGTGAAAGACATTACATGTAAGGAAAAGCATTTTAGGAAGGTTTTAGAGACATAAAATTTCTAATAGGATGAAACCTTCATGATGACAGACACCATTTCCAGCTTAATAACTGCTGTCAGAAAAGGTAGAAATAAGAACTGGAGAACTATCCTTGAATGAACGGTAATAGGGGAAGCCAGGTGGTTTACACATGGGGAGGAAATTCTTTTTTAAAAGGGAATCTACACCTAAAACAGTCAGGACAGCCACTTAAGAGCCACACAGGACAGTGGTGTTGAGATGAAGGATTGGTAAAAAGATTATAAGTAGTTGGAAACAAGGAATAATGTATTTTATTTCCATAAAAAAATCACTAAAAGTACATTGAGACAACTAGGTATGCACCCTAGAATTTCCTTCTATAATACATGTTTATTGAATAAATATCTACCAATAAGGCTAGATTAATCTGGGAAATATTATTTTCAAAGGCTATTTAAAAAATTCTTTGGGGGTGCCTGGGGGGGCACATTTGGCTAAGTGAATGGCTCCTGGTTTGGGCTCAGGTCATGATCTTAGGGTTATGAAATCAAACCCCACATGGGGCTCCTTGCTCAGTGTGGAGTCTGCTTGAGATTTTCTCTTCCTCTCAATTTGCCCCTCCTGCTCCTGTGGTCTCTCGCTATCTCTCTCTCAAATAAATAAATAAATAAATTTTTTGAAAAAATTCCTTGGTACAAATCAAATCAACTTACAACCTGGAGAACATGCATTAATCAAGTCCACATTAATAAAATCTAGCTAAAAGTCTAATTGAAATAATTCTGTGTGCTCTCAAAAATTAATGGGTTGAATACATATAGGCTTATTTTTCATATTTTCTAAAGATTGACATGGAGAATGTCTCTCAAATGTGATTAGTTAATAACATGAAAAGTGTCAAGATTTAAGTTTGGCTTAGAATCATTTACATGTTAAAAATAAGAGATTTATGAAAAAAGTGTTTTCCCCCTAATGTTTTAATTCATAGTTCAAAAAACAAACAAACAAATGGTAAAGAGTTCACTATTTGAAATGTTACTACAGACTTTTAATAGCAAGAATGGATATGAATATTCTATGAGTTCCATGACTATATTGCTTATAAGTTTTAGATTCTGTTCCTACAAAATCAAATTTAAGTATCTCATGCTTATGATGTAATAGTGAAAGCTAAAATTCTATTTTTAATGTTACAGACAATATTAATTTCTGCCTGCCCTCTGGTTTCTAATAAAGTAAGAATATGTCCACTTATTACTAGACATAATTGGCTTGAATAGATGGTCATTTTAAACTCCTTGAGGACAGTTCCTGGTTCCTTGCATTGTGCCTTAAAAAACGTATGCATAGAAAACATGTGATATTAATTGATGGATGAATGCATGGATGGATGAATAATGGGTGGGTAAATACAAATTGTACAGGTGAAGGAAGACATGCTTTCATTATTATTACAAAAATAACGATAATGATGATAATGACTATGACAGCCACACTGTATCTCTATAGATCATCAAAGAAATATTCCAATTTAATTGAATAAAATATACTTTTTTTTCCTCTCATCAGCTGACCTTAGACAAATGACATGATTCCAAGTATGAAACAAACTTGTCTTTGTTGGATTAAATATCAAAAGCTACACTTAAAATAAAAGGAGGAATATTGGTCATTCTTTTTCCTAGAAATTTTCTTCTTGTTGTCTTGTGTACAGTATTCAAACATATGGCAAATCTATTTTTCTCCCTTTAAATGTCTCATCCTGTGGTATCCAAGGTTGGTGTAATAATGCAACTCAGGACTTTAGATATAACATTTTACAAAAATGAAGATTTATTATTGGGAAATAACAATAAACCAGATCCAGATAATTTTATTCAGAGCTGGGAGTTTTTATTTAAATTGGACTATCAATAAGACAGGTAGTAGACAAAAAATGGATTTACTTCCTAGAGGTAGGTAGCTCAAAAAGACCCAAAGAACAAGCATAGGCAAGTGGTGCTGACCACAAAATTTCTGTGAATGGGAGGCCAGAGTAATGTCCCACACCTAACAACAGGGCTGTCTGGGTTACAGTTTGGGGTGTCTTATATCCTATTATATTACACTATCAAAATTGCAGGAATTGCAGATGCTATGCCATTACCTTCTAGACAGACAAGCTACTAAATTATTTGTATGGGGAAAATGACCCCATACCATCCTGATATGGGAAGATGATAGATAGGGATTGTCTGGGAGACAGACAGTGGTGAGGACTTCTCTGTCTAGATTGCAAAAGTGCCACTCTTTGAGATATCTTATCTGAATGACACACTGATAGTAACAAACACATCAGCAATATGAAATGTTTCCAATAGGATAAATAATTGGAAAGGAGGTGTTACATCTTGACTTTAAACGAACAAGTAAACAACGTGCAAAACAACTCTACTAAATGAGCATTTTTTTTGTGATCAACAATAGTGTTAAGTATAATATAAGAAAGAGGAAAATTTTTCATGAGTCTCAAATATTTAGATCTATAAGCACATAAGAAGTAGCATTGATTAATCATTTCCATCCCCCTCAGGTGAATTCTGAGATTCTAAATCCACAGATATTAAAACCTAAGATCATGTAGTCAGTTAATAACTGAGAAGGAGTAGAATCCATCCTTCTTATATGTCAAGAGGAATGTATGTGAACCAAAGTGTGGAGACCAGAAAGAACTACGTAAAGTTGGATAAACTAGAAACAATTAAAATTTAAATTTATTATTGGTGTCCTAGTCTAGAAAATTATCTGGACCCTCAGGCAAAAACTTTATGAGACTTCTGAATTTTCCCTAAATTCACTTTGCTGTAAATCCAAATATGATTTTCCTAGAGCGGTTAAATTTTTATCTCTTTTTACACTTTCTTTTAGTTCTGGCTAAAATCCGGAAATACACAGCTACCCAAAAAATGGAAGGTCAACAAAGGACGTGGTATCCAAAATTCTTTCCTTCTTGGAATAATCATTTACTTAAAGTTTAGGGGATTCTGGAGATGTACTGTATGAAAGAAGGTACAGAGGCCACGAATACCAATGATGGATAAATTAACATACAAAGAGATGTATGCAAACACTCAACTCTTTCTGTACCTTGAAACTCACACTATACACTCAGGTTAAAGTAAATAATATAAAGTATAGCCTAGAATGAATAAGTGGCATCAAAGAGTTACTAGCTTTAAATTCTTGGAGGGATGGCTTTCTTTCAGGATGGATGATATCATTATGAATCCTTTTTTTGTTATTTCCTTCTTGATTATGCCTCACTAACCCCCCTATTACTCTACTGGCATACATTTACTTCCTGCCTTTCCTATTTTTTATTGATATTTAAATCAAATTATCCCACTTTATCTTCCCATTTCTCTGCATCTTCTTCCCATTCTTTAAGAGTTGGGTACTAAATGTCCACTACTGCAAAAGAGAGGAAAAATGGGAAACTTACAAAGCATTCATTTTTCTTCTCTAAAGGCCTACCTCCTCCTGTTTCCTTCTACTCTGCACCTCTACAATAAAGAGTAAAAACTAAAATAAATGATCATTGTTTGATAGACATTAGGTGAAAAAAAAGAGAAAAATGGAGATTGAGAGTAAAGATTAACAAATAGTGCAGTAGAATACATAAGTGTAAAGAAAAGCAAGATGAAGATTATAAAGAGGTAAAAAGGGGAAAGACATTTATAAGAAATTATGGGGGAAAAAAGTATATAGAGAAAGAAAAAGACAAGTGATGGCTCTTTTTAGTAATTTTTAAGCCACCTGTCTTGGATTCTCAAAGCATCTGCTGTAAGAGTATGAAAAAAAAAAATTAACTTTCTGCCTTAACTAATTGATTTTTTTATTTAAATTTCAAGTTCTTTAAAGAGATAGATAAAAAAAATATCCAAGCATATCTATCTGTAAAGGGAACACACAGTACATTCTCATCGGTTCGTCATCCATTCATGTATCCCTCTCCCTATTCATCTGCCATCTAACTTGTCTACACCGGTGCATTATTTATGTATGTGTCTTTCCAACCACACATCCATCAAACACCTCGGTGAAGCAGATACAGAGGGGAGACTATTTTGAATGAAGCAGAAATAGCTTTGCTATTTGATGCAGAAATAAGAAGGTAATTAAAATTAAAGTCAAATTTAAAAGACCTTAGTCTACAACAACTGATGACCCTTAGTTGAATCTCAATATTGAATACTGTAAATCTTAAATAATAATCATTCTCAATGGTAGCAAGCCTTTGAGGAATCCCTGTGCTACTTATTGGTTTTGTTTTGTTTTGTTTTCCCAGGAGGGATACAACAAGTTTATATTCTCTATATCCAGGCTTTTGCAACAGAGACTTATGTTATGACAAAGGTGTAACTATAGCCTAAGGATTTGCAGGAAAGCAAATGGTGACTTGTGAAGGCAAGTCTGGGCTGTTCAATCTTCGGCTATTGTTATTTATTGTTCATGTAGTAACAATAATAACAACAGTAATAAGACTGTGGTACATGATTTACATGCTTGATTTGCCCTGTCATGTAATTTGATGAATTTGCATGCTAGGATCTATAAATTGAGCATGACAGGAGCAATCCAGAGGCCAGTGCCTACTAAGCCCAGCTTCCCAGGTGGCCACGGATGGTATTCGTTCTTAACTCCAGATACAACCATCATTCAACAGGGAAACCCATTCTAGTGACACTCTCCTAAACCATAATCTTCTAGGAACACAATTAGATTGTAAATGAGTCTTTTTTTAAGAGAAAATATTTTATGTAGTATTAAAACATACTATTATATGAACGTTGGTAGATAAGAAGATAAATATCAGAGCCCGATGTAAATTTATTGAGGAGTAACCTTTGAGGTACCCATCACAGAAACTTCTTGTCATAAACTAATTAGAGACAAAACGTGCACTCTGAGAAACACATTCTTGGAAGAAATTTTAAAGAAAAAAAACAAATAGTATTCATGTTTTCCTTCTTTACACATATCTGTGTCATTTAAATTTTACATAATGAGTGTATACCGTTTATCATTGGAAAATGATTTATATAAAAAGTTACACTTGTAAAATAGTAAACAATAATGTAAGTCAATAAATGGATGGATGAGACATCAATACTATGTGTTTGTTCTATAAATGCAGAATGATTTTTTTCCTTTGGAGAAATCCATTAAACTAGAAGTTTATTCAACATACACAACCCTACAATGTGTAACTTCTAAAAATGAAATCTGAATGGGGAAGGATATTTAGCATCTTTTTTTTTTTGACATTTTATATTGAAAAAAAGCAGTGGGCGTTGAGTTTTTCTCTCTATGAATCAATCACACCTGAATGACTAATACAGGCTTTACATTAATGTTCAACATACTGAGAAGCTTCCTATCTTGACTACGGGCATTGCAAAAAATAGGCATAGCAAAAAAAAAGGCATGTAATCCTCACAGCCATGATGCATGATAGATACTATTTTCCCCTAGTTTATTTGTCTCAGAGAGGTTAGAGAGATTGTACAACACCTCACAGATAGTTAAGTGGCTGAGTCAATCTGACTCCAAAGTCAACATCCATCACACCAGGAGCATAATTGTGTAAAAGCATAACAACAGGCAGTTTGAAAATAAGTTAGCTTACTGATTGTCAGATATGTAATGCCTATAGAAGCATAAATCCTTTTTTGCTTTAGTTCTAAGTAGTCTTTTTCACAGAAAATTCCTCCTTAAGTATGTGGTCCAGTGACTACGCAGATAGAGCATAGTCAGGAGACATATACTCTATTCCCAGGACGGAACTGAGCCATTTCCCATTGCGGAAATGGGAAAAATAAAAGTATTTTGCCATTCTGCTACATTGGTTTCTCCATCTGCACACCAGAGATCATATGTGCCTCCTAGTTCCCTTGGAGATGTATTGGGAGCTCTAATGAGTTATCATGTGTAAAGCACTTCAGGTTTCTTGGATGAGAGATGCTTTTAATTACAAAGCTTTAGGTTATCATTGACATTGTTACGAGACACAGTAAAAGCTTAACCACCAGCTGTTTGTTTAAGCATTTTCCCTCTGGATCCTTCAGGCACAGTGTAAGACAGGTGTGGACAAAGCATAGTTTACAGGCCAAATTTGGTGTAAAGGCACTTTACAGTGACCTCGGTCATCTGCCCCTTTACTGATGAGCAATATCTCAGGGAAATGAAACAACTCATTATGTAGTCTTTTTTTTTTTTTTTAATCAGCACCAGGAAGGTGCTTGGCATGCTGGGGTCTGTAGTTTTCATTGATCATGCCGCCTTTTAAAGATGAAAGTTAAAGACATCTGCTCCAATTTATACCTATGGGAAACTGCCCTGGTAACCTGGAAAAGTAAAGGCAACAAGTAGAATCGGCCCTCTCCATTCTACCCTTTAGACATAGCACTAATTAAGACTGGAAGGGTGGGCATTGCTATGCTGATGCCAGCTCTGAAATACTTTCCCTGCCATTGTTTAATTACTCCGTATCAATAAATAAATATAGGGAGACAACCAAAGATGAGGTAGGTAGAGAAAAAGCTGTGCTTATTTAGTTAATTATTAATTGCTTGGAATTTTCACAATAGGACATTAACACGTTGGCCTTTTAAATGGTAATAAATAGCAGACATATGTCTAATTAAGGAGCTGTAAATGCTTTGGAAGAGCTGAATGGAAGGAGAAACACACTTATTTACAGACCTATTCTGAATAAAAGAGACAGTTATTGGTGTGTTTAAAGCCAGCTCTCATGTACATGTCTGCTCAGATTCTCAGCTCTCTCTGCCTTCTCTGCAAGGGCATTTGCCACTGAGGCTGGTGCCAAGGGGAAGAGGACTCATGAATTTTTTAAATGGTCTCTTTTAAGAATAGTCTCTGAGCAGACCTCAGGTGAATCTCACTTTCCAATCTTTCCTGACTTTTCATTATTAGGATAAAAATCACATTGAGACAATTTCTTCTGCTTCTGTTGCTAAATCTCCATATAACACCAAAATCATAACTCTAATAGGATTCTTAGCCCTCTTCATAGACCATTATACTGAATGGAAGGAACAGATCTTTTCTTCTAAATAAGACCCTTGCTTCTTAGTCTCCACCAACAGAGGCTAACTTAAACATTGAATTATCAAGAGGAGATTATAAGAGGGAGTTTCACACAAAGACTTCCAGTGTCATGTTATTCCAGTG
>CM052898.1:137565656-137656839 GCA_028534135.1 Potos flavus | reverse complement strand
TGTGTGTGTGTTATAACATATATATAACATCAGGCAGTATGAGAGATAAATAAAATCATATTTCTACATTTATTTACAATCAAGTTCTTCTAAAAAATTAATAATTTATTTAGAAATCCTGAAAACTACTTTAATGCTTAATAAAAGATCATTAAAAAAACAGAGAAACATCCCCTCACTTACTGAGCATCTACTTTATGTTAGGCACTATCTTAGTCTTTACAGACATTCTAAGTAATCATTAAAATGCTTATACGAGATATTCAAATGCTCTCCCCATGTGTTTTGTGCCCTCTTACTTGCTTGCATGAAGGATGGAGAGGTTTAATCTAATTGCTCCTAGATTAGATATTCATTGAACCAAATAATTTAGTCACCATTAACAAGGTTACTATACTCTAAACTGGATCAACACTGATATTCTGCATTTTCTCCTCCCCTGCTTCCCATATGCATTTAACAAGTAAGAGAGAGGCCACTCTGCAACGAAGACTCTAAGTACAAATGATCCACAGAAAAAGTTTCAGACATCAGTTGCGGTTGAGGATATCCTTGGTAAGTAAGCACTGAAAAATTCAAGAGAATGCCCAACGAAAGAGGCAAAGGCCTCCATAGCAAACTCATCGCTCCAGTCTGCACTGACTGATTCATGAAAACAGTAACTTGCTGAATCTCAAGTAAAAAAAAAATAATTAAAAAGAGAAAAGGAAAAGACATAGGAAACAGATTTTGGAAAGTAGTCCTTTTTGTGCCTTTATACAACATGCATGTCAGTAATATTTACACAATTCTAAAAGAGGTGAAAAAAAAAGCAGTTAGGGAAGGGGGGGTAAAAAAAGATCCAAAAAAAGAATGTACATTATTCTTTTTAAAGGGAAATTTCTTCATTTTTTAAACATAATTGTCTGAAAAAAGTATTCCCTTTATTTTGTTTGATTTACATATATTGTGAAATGATTTCAATAGGTTCAGCCAATATTCATCTGTAGATACAGTAAAAAGGAAAAAAATTCTTTTGATGAAAACTCCTAAGATTTTCTCTTTTAACAACTTTCCTATATATCACACCTGAGTGTTAGCTAGAGTCACTATGTTGTATATTGAATCCCTAGTACTTATTTATCTCATAACTGGAAGATTATACCTGTTGACCACCTACCTCTAATATCCCCTCCCCCAACACTCCACCTCTTATTATCCCAAGCTCGATTTTTCTATGAGTTTATTTTTGTTTTGGTTTTTTTTTTGAGATTCTACATGTAACTGAGATCATGCAGTATTTGTCTTTCTCTGACTTACTTCACCAATTGATAGCACCACTCAGGTGCAGTGAGAGAAGCAGTTCTAAAGTCAGTAAAGCTCTTTGTTTGTTGTACTAACTCAAGTTGACCCACAACCCAAGTGCCCTGATTGAACAGGACCATTGGCTTTTTTCTGTAAACTATCAGCTCTGCCTGCCTGTCTCTCAGCGCAAGAGTTGGTGAACCACACAGCTTCCAAAAGTTCTCTCTAGCCCTTCTGGTCAGATGGGGCCAGAAAATACTCTCCACAGTGGGCAGGGTGGTCTCAGCTCCCTTGCCTGGGAAGAAGGGAGAGGGCCCACTTCCAGGTTAATCCCAGTTCCCCAAATAGGCTTTCTGGCTGATAGGCCAGGATTCTCAGCCCTGGCTATGATTTAATCCTCCCTGCCTGTGTGTACAACACAGGAAGTCTCCATACCCTGTACTGGCTTTACTATTAATGGAGGATAGTTGGAAGAAAGGCAGGCAGGGGTAAGGGGCCCCCATCCAAAGAAGAAACTACCCTTAAAAGGAAAAAGACCCCATGCTGTTATTTTACACCGCCCTGGAAGGAGCCCTCCACCCTTTCCCAGGTGAACAACTACCTGATAGGTAGATAAGCACATGGACAAAAACGTGATTGGGTGACAGGTGGAGGGGCAATCAGATTAAAACAGCCCACCAACATTCTCATAAAAACCCCTAGACTTAGAAATTCCAACGGCAACCCTCTTGGGCCCCCTCCCTCTATAGGAGCTTTGTACTATCATTCAATAAACTTTGCTTTGCTGGCCACAACTCTTCATCTGGTCTACCTCTCCATTGTTTGAAGCTGTGTGACCAAGAACTGTGGGTACTAGAGGAAAAGAAATCCTGAAACACTATGGTTGTGATCATCTCTGTCTGTCCACCTCTTGGTTCAAGTGCCCCTGGGCCACGCTGCTTCAAGGAGTTTTCCCTAGCCCTTCAGGTCCAATGGGGCCAGAAGATACTCTCAACTGTGGGTGGGGTTGTAATTCAGTTCCTTGCTTGGGCAAGGGCAAACAGGCTCTAGGGCCCATAAAATCAGGCACCTCACTGAGATGTTCTAGGATTCTCTCGAGGTATCTTGTTCTTTAAATAGTTGTAAATTCCTCTTATGACTAGAAGTAAAGTCACTAACAACCTAGGTGCCTGTCTTGGTGACATTATTTCCCACCTTCATTTTAAAGTGGCCTTGCATGCTGTCATTGATCATACCAATTTTCATTTTGGGGAATTTATATTTTTGGAGGGTGAATTTTAGAGCTGATCTAGAGACTATTATCACTGTTCAATGGGCACTGTGGAAGCAGAAATGACAGAAGAAAAAAAAGGCACTAAAATATTTATTTTTCCCTAAAATATCCCCCATTCCTTCAGTAGCAGGTTCTCAAAATGCTCTACCCTGCAGTACAGTGGATTTCAATAATACATCCATCCTCTGTGGCTTACTGCACAATTCCTCAGCATATCACAACGCTGCCTGCCTTGTGCCTTCAAGATAGTTAATTCACTCATTTACTCATTCATTCATTGACATGTATTAACATACGCCTGACCTAAACAATCTTACATCTCAACAGTTTAGAGCAAACAGAGCAATCATCCAACCTTGGGTCCTTCTCACCTCAGTGGGAATTATATTTCAGCAAAAAATCACCTAATTCATAAGAAAGCCTAAGTAGACTCTTTAGTGTGCCTTGAGGAGTCTGGGAGGAATCACACTACTTTTTTTGGATCCTATCTTTACTGGCTCACAGAACTTCAACGAGTTCCCTCAGTTCTACTCTGTGGTCTGCTGCAATCACCATGCTCAACTCTTTGCATATGCACTGCCATTTAATTTCCACAAAAATCCTGAGCAGCAGTGATCAAGTTTTCACAGTTCATAATGAACTATTTTTTAACCTTTGCTTTGTCTTTTTCTGACCAAACTTTAGTTAAGCTACTGTCTTTCTTACGGGCCCCTGAACTCTGCTTACCACCAACCTTGAGCAAGCACTAAAAAAGTGAATTGTGCCCCCTTATCAGTTTCTCCTGGGAATCAGTTGACCACAGAGAAATACTTCCCTACAATACCCCAGTGGTCATTTCCCCTTGTTTGTGTAACTTCCTCTCCAAAGATTCTGCTTATCTCTGCTTACCTCTCCTTTATCCTATCAAATAACACTTTTTTTTTTTCTGTTTGATTTTTGAGAAACTTGAAGATTTCTGAGATCACAGTGCTCTCCCTATTGTAATAGTCTTGCTTCGTAATTAAAGTCTCTCCTAAGGCCAGACTTATATTTATTTCACAGTTGTTATTATTATGACCATTTTGCAGGTGAAGAAAGTGAGGCTCACAGAGGTGGCCTGAGGCCACGTGATGTCAAAGGAGGTAATAAATTATAGGAGTAAGGGTTTATAGAGAAATCTGTCTAAAAATAATTACTTGGCAAAATAAAGAAACGTTTCCTACTTTACAATATTGCTGAAGGTGGGCTATAGATACAAAAGCCCAACCTGACAAAGGTCAAAGGACCAAGTTAAATCTGCTATAATAAATATAGATAGGTCAATGAGCTTGAGACCAAGAAACAGGTTCCTTGGTACTTTTCAACAGTACAACAGAATGATTAGGGTAGGGGATTATTTCCTGGAACTGCGGCAGGATGAGTTACCCAGATTGTCTTCATTTTCTTCTCTCTTGGAGAGAGAGCTGACATGTCCTCAAATTATATGTATAGATGATTACTGCAGACTAGAATGATGCAGGCATTTGAAACTTCCCACAGGTAAAGTGTAAACTCAAAGCATCATAATAAATAATAATGCTTTACCCTTCACGTGCATTGTAATGCTGCTGATGTCAAATTAACATAGGCCCTTGCAGAGAATGCAAATGAAAGCTCTGTAATATGTCAACAGGGCTTTGGGCAAAGGATGGAGCAGAAGCAGCCAGAAGGGGAAAGACAGGTGGTCTAATGGGGGATGGGAATGAAAGGAACAGGGCTGTGGCAAATGTATTTTGGAAATTTTATAAATTTTAAAGTAAAATGTTTATTCCAATTCAAACACTTTCCTTAAAGCGATAACATTCACAAAGCCTTCACTGTATATTCTTATAATTGTAAGCATAGAAATCATACATAAATTCAAAGAAGTGGAGTTATCATTCACATGGGTTTTATTTCCACAGATTAAAACATTACTTTATTCTATAAAATCAAGGTAGAGTGGGAAATGGTTCTGGGACATTTGCCTTCAGTCAGCATTACTGAAATAAATGATTCACTAATTGAGCACTTCTATATGACAGGAACTGTGCCAATGCTGGGACAACAAACCTGGGCAGGACAAGTCTCAAGGAATTCATACTCTTACTTGTTTTATTTATTGTCTCTACTTCTAGCATTTTCTACCCCAAGCCCAAACACATTCTTAGCTCATCTCCTTCTCAAGATCCATCCTGGGCTACTCTCATGACTTTCTCTGTTTTCATGCCACCTAACTGCTCACTCTCCAAACCATGCAGAACCCTTCCCTGGTAGATGCCAACATGTGTTTTGTACCAGGCCTAGAAAAGAGGCATTTTTTTTTTTTTTTTTTTTTTTACTTATAGTTGTATGGAAATGTAACTGCTAAATAGGGAGTTTTAAGGGGGCACCAGGATTAGAGCTGGAGGAACTAAACACTAGCTCACAAGTTTGAGATCCTTCATTCGGAATAAGAATGAGGTACAGAGGCAAAATGGGGATAAGAAAACAATGCAGTTAAGTGATTGCATCAAGGCAGGCGGTGGTAAATCTGCTGCAGTTTTCAAGGTGGAATACATGCTTACTTTGAGACTGCTATTTCGGGGGCTGGTATATAGCTGACACACTACCTAAAATACATCAAGTTCTTTCTGTACATGTTTACTTCTCTTTACCCTTTTGATGAATACCTAGCCACCTTTCAAGACCCAGGACAAATCTGCTCTTACATGAAGCCTCTCTCAATTTTCTCTTGTTTCCACAGCACATGGTACTTCATTATGGGCTTCTCTTACATTGCTGTTTTGTGACATCTGCTTCCTGGTTCCTCTGCTAAGTTGGCATGTCCATGATGAAAGAGACTTTTTTTTTTTTTTTGGTCCTCTTTGTATTCTCAGCATTTAGAGAGTATCTTAATAATACATATTGTTAAACACAATCAAAGAAGGAGATTAGAAAAAAGAAAGAAGAGACAGGCAGAAAAGAAAGGCAATGGTGACGAAGGAAAAGGCAAAAGAAGGGAAGGATAAGGCAAGAACAGAAATGAAAGAAAGAATAAATCTCTTTTTTCCTTTCTCACATTTGGAAGTAGTCTTGTAATTATTTTCTTTTCTACTTTCACTTTTTACTCTTATTTTACTCTTATTTGTTCTAATCTCCTAATTTTTTTCCACCACAAAAATGTGCATCCCTAAATTCTTAAAGTTTAAGAGGCAACAATTTTATTTTTTTCTTTCTTTTTTTTTTTTTTTTCTGGCTCAACTAAAAGCTCAGAGGAGGAGATCTTTATTCCTTTCTTGTGAGCACCATTAAGTAAGCCCAGAATTTGGCCTTCCACTACAATGGATTTCAAAACAGGTAGGCATGCTGGGGTTTAATTTCCTCCTCCTCAAAAGGAAGGGATTCTGTTGCACTTTTAACAGGGTTGTTTCTCTGAGCCAGCCCCAGCCACACGAAAACCCATTTGGGCTGGGGCCAAGGGGCTGTGCTGTCCATGCTGGAGGATGGCTATACTGGAGTGAGAGCAGAGATTAATCAATCCAAGACAACATCTGTCAGGATATTGAGTTTGGCTCTTGTTATCAGCTGCCTGCACTTCAGGGGCTGTGTAATATTCAATTTGATTATCTCTCACTCGCAAAGAGTAAGCTTCTCTCTTTGCTTAAAAATCACTGGGACTAGCTGAAGAGGAATCGATCTGTGGAGAAAATGCTGACAGGAAAACAAATCAGAAATAGGACAAGGGGATGAGAAAGCAAGGGAAAGAGAGTTTGGCTTATGTCCTGGTCTTTCTGGTTTTTTTTGTGAGTTCTGTGTGTGTGGGGGGTGTGTGTGTGTGTGTTTTCTTTAATCAACTGGCTTAGTTCCCTGTTGCTTTAAGGGGACGAGACTGTTTCACCTGTCAGTCCTGATTACGATAAAAGATAACAAGAGGTCAACACAACTCTTTATATTTCTTTGAGATTCCATTAGCTAAAAAAAAAAGAAAGAAAGAAAGAAGGAAGGAAGGAAGAAAAGAAAAAAAGAAAATAAAAGAAAAGGAAAGAAAAGAAAAGAAAAAGAAAAACGAAAAAAAAATAAAGTTTTGCTTTTTGTCTCTAAGTACCAGGACCCAAGTCCTATGGACCTCACGGATTTCCTGTTGGAGCAAAGCTCCATGGTACTTCTGTACATTGCAGAGGAAAAAAATTGCCTCCTAGAGAGACAGAAGTGACAGGATTGAATCTAATCACAGTTACTTTAATAACCTAAACTCCTTTGATATATAAATGATGCAATCTTTAAAAGTTGTACCATCTTTAGGGCATTTGTTTCATTAATATGCATTTATTCTTTTTCGCTCCTCTCACTGGTACCTGGACTTTCACATGATCGTCTTCCATGTGACAACCACAGTAGATGAATTTTTATGCCATTTATGTTTATTTTAAACTACTACTCTTTTTTCCACTATCCTGTAAAACTTCCAATCCAATCCTTCAGCACTGATGTCATTCATGAGATTTAGTCATTTATCTTAGTTGGCTAGCAGAAAAGTTTCAGATATTTTAATGCCATCTCAAAAATCAGCAGATCTAAAAACCCAATTCATCATTTTTCCTCACCAAAAATGCTCCCTTTCCTTAATTTTTTATTATTTGCAAGCTTGAAACTTGAATGACATCTTTGACTCCTCACTCATCATTGACATATAAGTCCACAAATGCTTGTTGATCATTTTTTCAAGATATTTGTTCATATCTTTTTTATTTATTTTAGTTCCTTCTCATCATTGTAGCGATCTCTTCAACATCAAACACATGCTATTGCAATAAGCTTCTAGATGATGCTCCTGTTGCTAGCCTTTCCTCACCTTCGAGCTATCTCATAGGCCACAACTATAGCAGTGTGAGTTACCAAATCATGTCTCCTTGCCTGAAAAAAACACATAAATAAAAATAAAAAAAACTAAATCCAGACTCCTAAACCTGATATTTAAGGTTACTTATAACTGATCCATTCTACATTTCCAGATATATCTACTTTGATTCTCTATGCAATCTTCGTATTTGCCCAGTAAAGATTCACCATTTTCCTAAAATCACCTTGAGCTTCCCCAGTTGTACCTCAATAGCTCATGCTCACATGCATACTATGCTTCAACCATACCAACCCACTCTCAAGTACCTGAATTCTCCATACGCCTTTAAGTGTCTCTACCTTTGCACATGTTATTTTCTCATCCTGAAACATATGTTCTTCTTCCTTCTAACCATTATGGATTAATTCTTACTTTGAATGTTAAATAGTCAATATTGATGTCATCTTCCTCGATGTGTTTCCCTTTCTCTCCCACTCTGTGTAGATGACTCATATATATTCTCCAAAAGCACCCAATGCTTTCTTTTTCTCTAGGATTATACCTTATAATGAATGAATGGATGTATGAATAAACAAATAAAACTATACTGTCTGGAGTAGCCTACTTTTCTATTCTTCCCACATCTGTATGAACTTAATCTTAACCTCCTTCAAGAATCTTCATTTGCCATATATCTTCAAAGCTTTCCTTGACCATGCCCATTGTGAGTGATTTCTCTCTTTTTAAATTCCCTGAATTCTTATTCAACAAATCATTTACTGCTTCTATTTGGAATTTATAGTAATTAGATCATTTACTTTGTTTCTGGAAAGTTTTGGGAGTAGGTTAACAAGATTTTAAGTAATACTGGTTTTAGAATAATTTCAATTTCTTTTCTGGAAAATTGGTGTGCTGGAGTTTAAGTCAAGACAACGGTCCCAGAAAAAAACAGAAGAGGAGTAAAGTGGGGCAAAATAGGGCAAAATTTAGAGTATGAGGACAAGCAAGATTTCAAAGGCAATTATTTGGGGATAGAAGAGTAATCTTTAAACAATGTAAAATGGGCATCAACAGGAGCAAGGCAGACTTGTGGAAACACAAGCGTGTAAATTAATAGGGTGTAGACAAACAACGTGAAGGCAAAAATAGACACTATGGAACAGAAAAGGTAGGGTAATTTGATTATTGTTTAACATAGTGATGGATATAATACTTGGTATTCTCCTACCTGTACTGGCTACTTAGGAACTTATAGCCAACACTCTGGATACACAACTAAACAACCAGTCATATATTTATCATAGTGTCTTTCATTAAAATGACTTTCATACATCAGCTTCTTTTGACTTAAAAATTCCAACTGCTTCATTTTGCTCTTTATAATATTTAAAAATGACACTGTACCTACTCTTATTGATATGTATGTTAAGGCATACACATCAAAAACTTTTTGAAAAAAAAAAAACTTTTTGAAAGCAAAAAAAAAAGAAGCCTCTTATCTCACTGTGCCTAATACAGTAGGTACTTAATGTAAGGACCATTTCTTATATATCTTTAAGAAAACTAGGCAGTAACAGAGAGGGAATACTATACAATTCATGCATCCTATGGCAATGACTGATCTGTGGACAAAATCTGCTTCATGGGCCACTATTCTCTTCTGAAATAGAGCAATTCAAAAAGAAATATATTGGCAAAGGTGCCAAATCAAGTCTACAGGGATAGGATAGTCTTTTCAACAAATGATTCTGAACCAACTGGATATGCAGATTGAAAAAAATGAATTTAGAGCCTACCTCACACCATACACAGAAAGGAATGAAAGTGAATCGGAGACTCAAACATAAAAGCTAAAACTATAAAAAATTTAGGAAAAATTCTTAGATTAAGCTTTGTAACTCTGGGCTAAGCAAAAAGTTCTTAGTTCTGATACCAAAAGCACAAATCATGAGAGAAAAACTTGGTAAATTGGCTTCATCAAAATTAAAAACTTTTATACTTCAAAATAAAATGAAAAGATGAGCCACTGACTCTAAGAAAATATTTGTAAATTTATATATCTGATAAAGGAATTAGATACAGAATAAATTTAAAAATTCTTGCAATTCAATAAGATGAACACACCAACTAAAAATGAGCAAAAATATATGAATAACATTATGATCAAAAAAGTTATGCAAGTGACTAACAGGCACTGGAAAAGATATTCACCATTACGTATTAAGTAGTGCAAATTAAAACCACTGTAAAATATCAATACACACATTCACTCCAACACCTATACCAAAAGGGAACATCAGTAAAAGTTGGCAAGGATGTGGAGAAGCAAAATCATCATACATTGCTGATGAGAATGTAAAATGGTGTAGGCACACTGAAAAACAATGTGGTGACTTCTTAAAAGTTAAATATAAATTTGCCATACAATCTAGCAATTGCAATCCTAGGTATCTACAGAAAATAAATAAAAATGTACACTGTGACAAGTGTTCATAGCGACATTGTCCATAACAGCACCAAAGTGTCCATCAACTGGCAAATGAGTAAATATAATATGGCCTATCCATATAATGGAATACTATTCTGTCATAGAAAAAAAAAAAACAACCTGAGGCATCTAGGTGGCTCAGTTGGTTAAGCATCTGACTCTTTATTTTGACTTAGGTCTTGATCTCAGGGTTGTGAGACTGAGCCCCATATCATGCACATGCCCAGCATGGAGCCTGCTTAAGATTCTCTCTCTCCCTCTGCCCCTCCTCCACCCCTCTCTCTCTCTCTGTCCTCTATCTCTCTTTCTCTCTCTCTCTCTCTCTCGCTCTCTCTCACTCTCTCTCGCTCTCTAAAAAAAAAGAAAAGAAAAGAAAAAAAAACTATGCTGCAGGCTACAGTATGGATGAACCTTCAAAAACATTATGCTAAGTGAAAGAACACAGATGTAAAAGACCACACACATATTGTATAATTACATTTATATAAAATGTTCAGGAGAAGCAAATATACAGAGACAGATTGGGGAGTGACCAGTGTCTGGGGTGAGAATGGGGTTGACTAAAATAGGCTTAAGGAATCGTTTGGGGATTATGAAAATCTTCTAAAACTGGATTGTGGTCATAGTTGCACTTCTCTGTATATGTATTAATAATCATTGAACTGAACATTTTACATGGGTAAATTTTATAATATGTATGTTATACCTTATTAAGACTGCTAAAAATAAATAAATAATGCTGATAAGCTTACGTAAATGCTGTTATGTCTCAGCTTCAGTATCGCCTCTTCAGAGGGGCTATATCTGGAACTTTTATCCAAAGTACCCCCTTAAAGACACTTATCATATGATCTCCCTGATATGAGAAATTTGAGAGGCGGGGCGGGGGGTCGTGAGGGAGAGGGAGGGAAAAAAATGTAACAAGATGGGACCGGGAAGGGAGACAAACCATAAGAGACTCTTAATCTCAGGAAACAAATTGAGGGTTGCTGGGGGGTGGGGGTGGGGGATACAGTGGCTGGGTTATGGACGTTGGGGAAGGTATGTGCTATGGTGAGTGCTATGAATTGGGTAAGCCTGATGATTCACAGACCTGTACCCCTGAAGCAAATAATACATTATATGTTAATAAATAAATAAATAAATAAATAAATAAATAAATAAAGTACCCCCCTTCATAATTTCTATTAGTAGATCCTTTGGATTTACATGTGTATCATTATCACAAGCTAATTATTATGTATGCAGTGGAATACTTGTTTATTTTCTTTCTCAATTGGAATGTAAGCCCCATGAGGGCAGGTACTTTATTTCTCTCATTTACCATTTTACTCTCAGAACGGTAGCTGGCACAAAAACATGTTTAGCGGTCATTTGTCAAATATATGAATAAATAAATAAATGGATAAATACATAAATGGCTATAGGAATGGATGACTCATATTTTCTAAGCAAATTAGTTTTATGTACTTTTAGGAGACACAGAAAATAATCCATTTTGAGAGGGGGAAAAAAGCAACAGAAGGGAAATGGTATTTCCTCATGATCAAGAAAGCAGAACCCCTTCCCCAGATTAGGCATCTGAGACCCTTATTCCCAGAGAGAACAAGTTGCCACAACAGAGCACAGCCAACTTCCACCTCTCTTTTTCTTTAACCATCCCATTAACAAAGTGATTTTCTCCAGGGTCTAGATCCAATTAAGAGCAAGGGCAGCAGAGAGGAGAACATTGAGTGAAGCAATGTTAAAGACATTTGCACACATTCCTCTAGGGGATAGAGAAAGCTTTATTGGCATTCTTACCCCTCCTCCTTCTTTTTCCCCCTCCAACCCCCACCTCCTAAACTCCTTTGCAGAAGGCATCAGGACAAAGAAGCACCCAGCATTCAGCTCAGGAACAGAAAATAAATACACTGGGAATACTCCATGGTCCCTGGCTGAATACAAAGCAGTGATTCAGCAAAGAAACGCAGCCTCAATGAGAACAGAGAGCCTGTACTGAACACAGCACCAGGAACAAGAAGAGAGAGAGGGAGAAAGAGAGAGAACATCTTAATGTCTTCACCATCTATCCCTCTGGTGATGTCTCTTACAATAATGAGTTAAAATGTAACCATAAGTGAAAGAAGAAAGGGAAAGGGGAATAGACAGATAACACTGCACAAAGGGGAGAAGGATACAGCAAGATAAAAATATCTGTTTTCTTACAAATTTCATACAAGAATGAACTTGATTCTAAAACAGGTGGTGGAACTAGGTGATTTAAAAAGGGAAAGTGGAGAAAATAAGTAATATAATTTATTGGTTAGTTCAAAATGAACCAGGGCTGTGTTCCATTCATGTCCTATGGCCACTGACTTCAATTATCTTGCTAAAAAGCCTGAGCTTTATTTCCAATGTATGTGGTAGGATAATGTGCACGTCTTCCTTTCCTTCTTCACTAGGGTCTGGTGAGTACTAATTAGGCAAAGTATGTGACATGTCTTTAGAACTTTAGAGTGCTAGATAAACAGAATGCTTTTTTGAAGTGCCTGTATATTGTTGGTGCTGAATAAACATTAAATCACACTCAAGGTTTGAGGCTGAGCAAGAGAGAGCAGTTTATAGTTCATTGGGGAAAGATTTAAATTTCATTCCGGCATTTCTAAACTAGTGACAAAACACTACTAATTTTCCATAGCCCTATCTTCTCCAAGGGGCAATTGTTGGGGGGGTGTGGTGGAAATCAGAGAAAGCTCTTACTAACAAAAGCTGAATGTTTTATAATCAAGTGAGGGTCACAGGATGATACAGAGTATAGAGGTATGTGGATAAAAGGTAGAACTCAGATAACTACAGGGCAGAAATTATAAGGAATATCTCTAGGTTTTACACAGAGACTCAATCTTACAAAAGATGATAGAGGAAATATTGTAGATTAAATAACATGTTATTTACTCAATAAAATCTACAGAAACTAGTAAGTCAAATGCTTTAATAAGAGTCTTGGAAAGCCAGGCTTTCCATTCTTCTGATTGATGGAGCTCTGTATGCAGCAAATAAGGCTGGGTGCCAGGTTAATACTCTACATATTAAGAAAACTTTGGGGAGTGTGCCATTTTATTATAATTTCATTTCTCCTGTATGCAAAATTCCATTTTTCTTGCCCTTCAACTAGATTAAATACTGTAAATCACAGCTTTATTGATAGGAAAGGAAGTATTTGCATTACTCTCAAAAATGCCATCCCCAAAAGGCCACCTTCACTAAAAAAAAAAAAAAAAAAAAAAGAGTGAAGTTCGCCAAGCCAAATGTATTGCCTACTGTGAGGGGGCTGGGCATTTAGATCTGGTGGCAATACTAGATGTCTGAATCATAAAGCTTTTGCCAAGTCATCCACTCTGGGAATGTGATTATCACACAAAATCAGCATGAAAATAATTTCAAAAGAATTGTTCACCTTTAGGGGTATTTTCACTACCCCTAAAGATTTCATCACCCCATATTTAATTATGACAAAGGAAAAACGAATGTCCTATTTTCACTCCATACCTCTGGCTATATATGATCCATAGAATAGAATATAGCAACCAACTCGCTTTACTCTGTGCCTACCATTAATAGAAATTACTGAGCACCTGCCATTTGTCCAGCTTTGTTCTAGGCAATATGTAGGGCAGATAAAAGAAGGTTTCATGGATACAGTAGTGATGTAGACTAGGATCTGCTAATAACTAGTTGTTTGACCATAGGGAAGTCATTTATTTCCCTAGAGTTTTTTTTCTTCCTCTTTAAAATGCAGATAATATGATATACTTGAGTAAGTATAACAATATAAGTATTGCTGGAGAGGTTACCCAGGAATTTTGTGGTCTCCAACTTCCCTTGATTCTATAATTTTTATAATTTTGGGAGTTTGTATCCTAGCTGAGGACACAAAGCTAAAATGTATGAAACCATTAGCAAACACTTAAGCACTAAATTGTTTAGCATCGCCTAGAAGTCCAAAAAGAAAAATAAATAAATAAATAAACAAACAAATAAGTAAGGAAAAATAATAAATTGAGGATGGAATAATTGGGGCACCTGGGTGGCTCAGTTGGTTAAGTAGCTGCCTTCGGCTCAGGTCATGATCCTAGGATCCTGGGATCGAGCCCTACACTGCATCCGGCTCTCCACTGGGGGGGGGGGGGGGTAGTCTGCTTCTCCTTCCCCTTCTGCCCCCCCCACCACTCATGCTCTATCTCTCAAATAAATAAATAAAATCTTAAAAAAATAAATAAATTGAGGATGGGATAATTAATGGTTTTTTTATAGGAGGAAGGAATTAAGGTGAATAGAATGTAGGTAAATGGAGAAGGAAAAATGAAACATACATTCTGAAGGAAGATAAAACATTAATATTTTAAAAAAAGGAAATGTGGGCATGGGGTATCAGGAAACATTCCTGACAAAAAGGGAGGATGGATATTATAGAGAGACATATTAAGGCCTGATCTTAGAAATTGAGGCTGATGGGACACAGACTGGAGGCCAATTTTAGTTTATTGAGCAAGGAAAGGAACTGATGAAAATCTATGTTTGCAGAAGAATCTAAACAGTGGTGAAAATCTAGAAGTTTAGACTATAATCTCCATATTACTCACTGCTCATTGCCAGTACTCAGTCCAGCGCCTAGCATAAAGTAAGTTCTCGATACATGGGAAGACTGAAGCCAGTCATGTACTGATAAGGGTTTGGATTAGAGTGATAGCAGTGGGAATAAAGGAGTTCTATTACTCCATGACAACTCATTAAAATTACAAAGTATAAAGAAAAATAAAAGCAAAATAATAGTAATATCAATAATAAAAACTATAATAGCACTGTAGCACAATTGGGAAATCAGATCTGAAATGGGACTATGTATCTTCTGTGACTGCCCTGTGTCTCTCTTTGTCCTGAACCCTGGAGCCGTTATCACCATATTTCCTAACTTCGAAGCAACATAGAGCTGTCAACGGCAGAGTGAGGAGGTATTTCATGGTAAAGAATGATGAGCCGAAGTAGTTTACAGTATGGTGGGATGTAATTATAATTACTAATCTGCCCAAGGTGAAGAGGTGTGCCAAGAAGTTTGAGACAAAGATCTCCTGGTGTTTTTCTTGTAGTACACAACCTGAGATTGGGTTACTCTATGTATCATCCCCTCACTTCTTTACCAAAATGCCTGGCTTTCTACTTTTTCTCTCTATCCCCGTTCAGGTTTCACCAGAACCCTTAAGACTCAGCTCTTTCATTAAAAATGTCCACAGTAACACATCAACCCACAGCAGTTTTGAAAAGCCACCTGAACCATCGTTAGGAATATATTGCTTTCATTGTCACTTAATTTTTCATTTGTACAAGGTCCTGAGGAACTAGAACAAGTATGGATACAGATTTTTGTGGATCCTGAAATTTATAGTGTGGGGTCTTTCTTTTAAAAAATACAAAATAACAAATTAGAGACAAGGCTTAGGAATAGCTGGTCCATGCAAGTGAAGAGCCTCAAAGCTTAAACTTCAGTGTAAATCTACTTCTGTTGGACATTTATTCAATCCCCATAGAATGTCCAGCACAGGGCTATGCATACTAACTACCCATGTTACATTCTTTCCCTTAGCAATTTCATCTAAACTATAGATAAAACTATCCCCTAATGGGGAAATATTCCATGATCCTCAGTCACGCAGTTCTTTTTCTGAACGCCAGAGTTCTCAGATTCACTTGTCAATCAACAACTTTACCTGAATATCTAACAGCCAGCCTCTCAAACTCAATTTAACCAACCAAATTAATCTTAGTGTGAAAATCTATTTAATTCCACATATCCTTTCACATTTATTCCTAGCCTCTCCATATCTATATTTCCAGTAATACTTTACCTTATTTACTTAGGACTCTCCCCTCTGTCTCTATCATTCTGCCAGCCTTCTCATTTCCATTTCCAACCAATATTTTAATTGAACATATCCTTACCTCCTCTAGGTTTGAAAAACAATAATTTATTTACATGTGAGATATATAATGTCTACAGATAATGCTTAAGTTTCGTATGGAAGTTTGGAAACTTTGCAAGAATTCTGTAGTTGCCCAAGAGACTAGCGCTTGGGAACTGATTGCCTGACCCTTTTCTCTTCGGACTAATATTGAATGAAACTGAGACATTATCCACAAGGAACTAACTCTGACATATTTAGGATTTTGTTAGATAATTCTTAGGATTTCTTGTCATTATCTTTTAACAAGTTCTATTTTTATTTTACGTTCCACCAATTTTCCACTGGGAAACTGACATTCGTGGGAATATTTTCAGCTTTACACACAGATAACCCACTTTGGAATGGGGCTATGCGTGTTTTACTGACATCCTGACATCTGATACTTTCCTAATCTGCTTGGCCCTAACCTGTCTCTGTCTTTTCATTTCTCCCTTCAAATCCTCACTTTGGTTTGCTTGAACTTTCTGAGCTCTTTCAAAACTCTTACCCAAAATGTTACATTATATATTAAAAGTCACCCAGTTCTACAGACAAAGCTGTGCATCAATGATTCTCTCAGTATGAATATGGTTAAAGTAATGATGAGGTAATTGGCTAAGAACCTGTCAACTCAACAGAAAGGAGACTGGTTTAATACTCTGGTAATTGCTGTTTACAGATTTTAACAGTTGAACTTTCAGATAAATTAAAGTCATTTTACAAAAAGAAATAAAATAAGGTAACAAGCATACAAAAAATTAAGCAGAAATGCTGAAGTTGGTGAAAGAGACTAGGTTCAGCAAGATTGGGAAATATGATTTGCCTAGATTTATGGATGGATGCCATTCATTATTTGACTTCATATTTAGTGGCAGCAGAGGTTATGTGAATTGTAAGCATAGCAAACCAGACATTCAAGTTCTTTTGCTTCATTTTTTCTGGGAAAGGTACATGATACAAAAAGTAAGGGAGTGATACAAACAAAGCAACTCAGGAATAGCAGATTACCAACAGGTAAAACCCATGGACACTGCTACTCCACGCCGATTTTACTGGAGATGACCTCTGATGATACTGAAGGAGTCAGGAGAGAGAAAGTTCTTACATCAAATATCTGGGGATGCTTAGTCCTATCAGCACTCAGAAGGAGCCAGGACTGGAGGGTTCAAGGCCTCGATTATCTCAGTCCTCAGTAGAAAGAGAACCAACAGGAAGCATGAATTTGGAGGTAGTATCATGCTTTACTCATTGGGGGAGTAAACAAAATAACAATTTGAGCCATATTGAACAGTGTAAGAAATGAGGTCCCTACTTGACTGGATCAATCTTACCTATCTCTATGAAGCTGCAGGAATATAAAAGTATCTTTCTAAGACTAGATTTGTCCTAATATTGATCTACATAGAAAGATGAAAGACCTAAATAGATCTTCCATTTTAATGAAATACAGTCCCTCTCTCTTAACATGTTTGCAAATTCTCCAGTGGGAAGAAAGTAGTAGAGGTATGAATATTAAAACTGAAAAATGATTAGGGAATATATTTCTGAATGACATTCTTCATAAGCAAAGTTATAATGGATGCCAGCAAAATAAAATAAATAAATAAATAAACAAAAAATTAGAGTAGAAATACAGACTATCAGAGAATAAGAGAATATTAGTGGTAGTATATGAGAAATCATCCATTTCAACCTTCTACTACATATTTCTGGGTTTAGGTCCTTTTTTTTTTTTTTTTTTACATTTTATTTATTTATTTATTTGTCAGAGAGAGAGAGAAAGCACAGGCACAAGCAGGGGGAGCAGCAGGCAGAGGGAGAAGCAGGCTCCCCGCTGAGCAGCGAGCGTTATGCGGGACTGGATCCCAGGCCAGTGGGACCAGACCCAAGTTGAAAGCAGACACTTAACTGTCTGAGCCACCCAGATGTTCCTGTTTTGGTCCTTTTTAAATATCATTTCTTAATTGTGGTTATCTGGCCTCTGCTTAAATACGAAGATGAGTTAAGATCTACTTCTTTACAAGGAAACCTATTCCACTTGGCAGAAGACCAAGGGACATTTATAAAATAAATATACCCGCACTCAGATATATATATATATATATATATATATATACACACACACACACACATATATATATATACATATATATACATGTACACACGCACACACACGCACACATATACAGATCCTTATTTTACGGGTCCTTCTTATTTCATTCTTATACTAGCTTTCTGAGGTAAGAGGGTAAGTATTATCATTTTCATTTTATAAATAGAGGACCTGAGACCCAGCAGGGATAATTTGCCCCTATTTGCCCTTGCTTACAAAGCTGGAGATTGGTAGAGGAATACTTGGAGCTAGGTCTCCTGGCTTAGAAGCTATGTTATCTCCATCATGCCATAAAACTATTTGAAAGATCATTTATAAAAGAATACAACCTGATTTACTTATTTAAATTACGTTCTATTTTAATTATAAACTATCCTAAATTCTTTCCCTTTTCTTCTTTCTTTTTTTTTGTGGGGGGGAGATGATGTATGATATAAACACACATACATATGAATAACATTCTTTTATATAGAGAGCAAAATTTGTCTCTCTATAAGCTATTACCCATTTTTACCTTATAATTCTGTCAAAAACCAGAATCCTTTATCTTTGTGCCATAGACATAGTATGACACAAAGCTATCCTCTTATTTTTGTGTTATACACATTGTAGCAAGTTCGCTTCCTGTGTTTTTATCCAAATATTGAACACGGCCAAAAACAGACTGAGAGAATCCTTCACTGCTGTCAATCAGTATTTATTTCTTTGGCATGATTATCCGGTTAACTGAAAAAATCTAGCTTATTATAGACCACTAATCTGTTTATATGTCTATCAGGAGAAACTTGTCAAAATACAGATACTCAGAGTAAATGGCATTTCCCTGATCTACCAGTCTAGGATTTTGTTTGTTTTAAAGAAATCTATTTACCATATCACAGTTTGTTCCCAGGGAACCTGTAGTGGCTCCTAGTGGTCACTGCTTCTTTTTTAAAATGTTCTAGTATTTAGGATTTTGTTGTTGTTATTGATTTAATATCATTTTCCCCTTTAACCAGGAAAATATTATATGGCACCAATATTGTGAATTGGTTTCTGTTTTCTACAGGGTTTCAAATGTTAGCAATAGTATGTCTATAATCATACTACCAAGTCGTTTTATTGCTCTGGATATAATAAATCCAAGTCTTATACCTGAATTTATTTATATTATTCTAATCCTTTCTTCACTTGCTTTGAACCCTTAATATTGAAAAGGACATAAAAGCATAATTATGGTGATTTTACTTGATAAATTGAAATTTAATTTGAATTCTTATTCTTCTTTAGTGGCCAGTCTCTCATTTTCAACAAGCGTGCTTGTTAATAGATCTTGACATCTCTTGGTGACTTAGAATGAAAGAAAATGTAAATTTCGTCTAAAATCAAGATCAGAAATATGAAGAATTGACTTTACATTTTTTTAAGTTATTTCTCACTTAGCTAACACACCATTAGTGTCTATCCTATAATCCGAATAGAAGAAATGTTATACGATCTTATTTTACTCCTCAGGGACTACTATGTATGTTAACCAGGATGTAACAGAAACAAGAAACATTACGTCAGGGGGGAAAAAAAAGAAACATTAAGTCTGGCTTCTCTTACAAAATAATTTTGGCACTTGCGTAACGATTAATTAAAAATAAAACATTAATCAAAACGAATTAAAAAAGACATCATATGCTGCTTCTTATATATTATACCTGTTAATATCCTTGATAACCTAGAAAATTTAGTTTTCTGCAGTAAACTTCTCCACATTGGTACATCAAATTAAATTAGATTCCTATTAAAGTATACTATGACCCAAGTTCACAAAAATATTCAGATTCATATTGTGTATATGTAAATTTATTGTGCATATAAAAAACACATGTATGCTTTTGCTTTTTATATATTATTACTATATGCAAAAGAAACTAAAATTTTTTTTAAATCTTGAGTTCAAAAAATCCACACGATGTAATTATGTATATTTATGACAATTTGTTTACACATCATAACACATTCTGTATAAATACATACTTTTATTTTTAGAACTAGATTTTAAGTTGTTTTATACAAATATTAAGGCATTAATGCAAAAATATTTTTAAGTTTCCTATGCCATGACATTTACAAGGTAATGCAGTTTATTTTTTTATTCGCGCATATCACCATCCCACTTACTATATCACACATTTCTTCTAATGAACTCAACCATATTCAAAAACTTAATGTCACACCAGATTGAAATCTTTGTTTAGAAGGTAAGTAGGAATTATACCCATTTTGGAGTTAAAACAGTAAAAGCTAATTCCCAACTTTCTATAGTTAAGGTTTTGTGGAACTAAAGCCTAAATCTCTTGGTGTTCGATCTAGAAGTTTACCTGATCAGTGGTACTCTATAGACATTAGGCAGTTCCTTGAGGTGCTGATGATATGAGATATTATTAGTTCATTATATTAGAGTAACAAAAGATAAAAAAAGGGACCCTGGATGGCTCAGTGGGTTGAACATCCAACTCTTGATTTCAGCTCAGGTCATGACCTCAGGGTCATTAGGTCAAGCCACAAGTTGGGCTCTGTGCTCAGTGGGGAATCTGCTTGAGATTCTCTCTCGCCCTCTCCCTTTGCTCCTCCCCCTCCTCACAGACACCCTCTCTCCCTCTCTAAAATAAATAAATAAATAAATAAATAAATAAATAAATATTTTTAAAATGCTTAAAATAAAGATAGAAGAATAAAGGTCAGAAAGTCAAAGAAAAATCCATCTGCTAAGTTAATGATTCTGCAATATAAAATGCTGATCTTAAGATTTGCTCTTATATTTACATCATGAACATGCATAACATGACAACGATCTTAGTCATCTCAAGACAAAGATCAGCCACAAACTGGCAACCATATATGATTCAAACCCCATAAAATAAACAGGTCTGATATAAGTGTCCTAGAGTGAAATATGACTGAAGAAGCACAAAAATTAGAAATTAGGAAACCAATAATTTTCCCAATCAATATTTTCACATGTATACATTTGGCTATGCATGACTTAGTGTTGAACTGCATGACTTTCATTTTTGTCTACATCGTTTCTAGCAGAGAAGTGTGGCAAATAGTAGCATGACTAAAGCATTATTTTAGAAAAGATATTATTAACTTTTGATAACTTCAAAATATAGAAACTCAATACAGAAATCATCACCAAAAAAATTATAATGGAATAAATAGTAAGGCATTATTGTATGAGAAGCTGGGTTTCATTTTCCTCAGAGTTATAGGCTTTTCCTCTGACCTCACATAAATAATGCTTTTGTGCATTATGGCAAACATACAGAGAGAATTTGGGATTACTAAAAAGTCCACTGTACATTCAAGTTTGAATTTCACCAGGAGTGAGTAAAGAACTCAACACTGCAAAACCCAACTAGGCATCATTGTTCAGTATGAATAATTACTGAGTCAAATGAGTGCAAGTGATTTGTACTTGGTCTCATTTCACAAGAAAGTAGAACAGATGAGGTGAATATACCTGTTGCACAACAATCCTGCCAACCATAAGTAACTCCCAAATCCTCAATTCAGTTTCTGAAAGTTCACAGCCACCTCTAGAGGGAGAAAGCTTCGGCAGCTCCCAGGAGGTATACTCCTTCTCTTAAACTACCTGGGATTCTGAGCTCATCACAGACATTGGACATGAATCACTTCAGGAGCACTGAGTGATTCCTAGTTTTGTCAAAAACTCATCCACAGTGAATGGAGCATACTTTGGGCACCTGTGACTAAAGTTTTGGGTTCCCCTAAAATGCCCCTATATGCCTTTCTCATGCTCTAGAAAGCTGTGCTTAAAAAGAGTAGCTGCGATGGAAAATGTTGGGAGTATTTCTACCCAAACACCTTATCCCCTCAACCAATGATCAGAAAATAATCCATCTCTGATTTTACTATTTAACCTTCTTGAACCACACATTTATAATTTCTGTAGTAGTGGTTGGTTTTACCACTAACATAACTTGTTTCATCTCTGTCTCCTTCCAACTTATTTCCTCTTCCATAAACCAATTTCTGATCTGCTTGATTTACAGTATGACTAACCCCCTCTTTGTTTAATTCAGTGAATAAATATTTATCTGAGCATCTACAGGTACTAAGCTAAATTCTTGGATAGAAAATTAAAGTAGATGAGACACCTGTCTTTGAAGGACTGATAGTACATTTGAGGCAAGACAAGAGTACCTTTAAAGTGTAGTAAATGCTAAGTTGAGGTATGCATATACTGAACAATCCCACTTCTGGGCATATATCTGAAGAAAACCAATGTCCTAAAGAGGTATCCGTACTCTCATGTTCACTGCAGCCCTATTCACAATAGCCAAGATTTGGAAATAACCCAAGCATACATGGATGAATAAGTAGAAAGAGAAAACATGAGATGTATCTTTATCTATATGATCTATATCTATCTATCTCTCTACGCGCGCACACACACACACACAGACACAATGAGTATTACCTAGCTATAAGTTTTTTTAAAATCTTGCCATTTGCAACACCATGGATAAACCTGAAGGGTATTTTGCTAAGTGAAAAAAAGGTAGATAAACGCAAATACTGTACAATCTCGATTATATATGGAACCTAAAAAAGGTCTAAGTCATGAAAACAGAAAAGAGAATGGTAGTTGTCTGGGACTGGAAGGTGGGAAAATGAGGAGATATTGGTCAAAGGGTAGACTTTCAGATATAAGATGAATACATTCTAAAAAAAAAAAAGAGGGGCGCCTGGGTGGCTCAGTGGGTTAAAGCCTCTGCCTTCTGCTCAGGTCATGATCTCAGGGTCCTGGGATCGAGCCCCGCATCGGGCTCTCTGCTCAGCAGGGAGCCTGCTTCCCCCTCTCTCTCTGCCTGTCTCTCTGTCTACTTGTGATCTTTCTCTCTCTCTGTCAAATAAATAAATAAAATCTTAAAAAAAAAAAAAAAGATGAATACATTCTAGAGATCTAATGTGCATCATGGTGACGGCGGTTCATAATGCGGTGTTGTAATGTGAAATTTGCATGGAGAGTGGATCCTGGGTGTTCTTATCACACACAAAGAAAGGTAGTTAAGTGAAGTGATGGATGTGTTAATTAACTTGATTTTAGTAATAATTTATAATGTGTGTGTATATATATGTTTATATATATATAATCACACTATACAGCTTAAATACATAAAATTGTATTTATCAATTATACCTCAATAAAGCTAGGAAAGAAAAAAGATATATAGAGAGGATATTACCAATAAAAATAAAGTATTTAGCCCAACCTGGGAGAATAAGAGAAGATTCCTGAATGAGATATCACCAAAACCAGCCTTGAGCCTGGAAGGAGCAGCGAGGTAACCTAGCAAAGAAGTATGGTTGGAAAAAGTGGAGTGGTGGAAGGGAGAGAAGGTTCTAGGTAGAGAGAGTTTCATGAACAAATATAAGAGACAAAAGTGTGTGTGTACACACATTCACATCCTCATGAACAGAGAATGTAAGTGGTTCTGAATTAGTAGATGCAATGAGGTAGCAGGGCATGGAGAGTTATCCAAGCTAAGGACCTTTGACTTCATGTTGTAGATAATGAGAAGACTTTGAAGAATCTGGTGATATTTCCAGATTGATACTGGAAAACAATTGGCCTGGGATAGTCAGGTGAGGTCAGGTCCATGATTCTGCCAACTACATGGGGTCTGAAAGGATTAAGTAGAATAAAGATATAATCTAGCAAAATTGCCTAAATCAAGGAGAAGCAAGTAGTGTTAATTCTTACCTCATTGCAGACCTCTATCTCTATCTTTTCCCCATCTCACTAGACCAGGTTTTATGATCCCAAACAAGTTTTAGAAAGATGGAGTTTGGTGCTCTGAGAGTTATCTTCGTGTTACCCCTTGGTTACAACAGCTGTGATACAGAGCTTCACTTGTATCCTTGACCAAGTTAGCTGCCTTGGTAGTATGTCTGGGGTCTAAGTCCCTTATTACTGAGGGCTCTGCCGTGTGTAAGTCAGCCCTTCTCCCATGGACTCCCTTCTGCTCTGAGCTTCTGCTTTGTGGCTACGTCTCTATACGAGCTGACAAACCTCCACGTGACACCTGCCTGCCTACCTGTAGGGCTCACTGTGAGGTGCTAACCTGTTATTTCCCCCCTTACGGTGCTCTGTCCTTTTTGTGGCGTAACGTGTTGGACCTCCCTTGGCTCACCTGCTAAGAAAGCTTCATGAAACATCATTCTACATGACACCAAGAAACCCCCTGGCACTTGTAGTGGAACTTAGCATCCAGTGCCTCCACCATCCCAGGAGACTGGTCTATATCTACGTCCAGTTCCTCCCATTGACCACCATCAGCCCATTGTTAGCCCAAAATAAATTCTGTACAAATAGAAAATAAATTCGACCTTCCTCAAAGAATTTTAAGTATAATCTACAATGACTACAATGTGTAGAGCACCCCTTGAGGTTGTGTAAAGGATAGGTTACAAACTGAAAGCTGAGCCTTGGACCATGATCTCACTGTGCAGTCATCCTGATCAGGGTCTCTAAGAGGGACAAGTAATAGGAGACTTAACCAGGTAAAAAGTCATTAAGTAACAATAAGGAGGTAGTAGGGTTGAGGAACCCAAGTCAAATACTGGGGTAAAGAGTTAGGAATTCAGATAAGAAATCTGAGTAAGAGGCAGAGCACCAGAAACAAAAAGGAAAACAAAACAAAACTTAATAAAATGTTATATAGGTTCTGCCAAGTACAAGACTGGCTTTGCAAATATGATAAGATGGAAGCTGCAAGCGAAGAAAGCAAGCCTATGTGGTTAAGACAGATGATAGTCGACATGTAAACAGTAAAGTATTTATTTAAAACTTTCTCCTTGACCAGCACTAGCAGGAGGATCATTCATAAGAAACCTCAGTTTTGATTTTCAGGGATAAGAGACAGAAGAGAGGAAAGGAAGAAGAGGGGAGAGGAGGAGAGATGAGAGAGAAAGAAGGGGAGAGATAGTAGATAAAGGAAGAGACAAGAGAGGAAGCAAGTGGAAGAGAATGGAAAGATACAGAGGGGAGGAGAGAAAGAAGAGAAGAAAGGGAAAGAAACTTCTGGTTTAATTTTAAATAGCATATCATGAGATAGCACGAAAACCAGGAAGATAACGTCAGTGCTACTGTGGAATAAAAATCTCTGAATGAGAATTAGAAGATATAAATTCTAGCTCTAATCACTCAAATCTTTAGAAAACCAACTAAATTTTTCTCTTCTCAGTTACATCAATTTATTATTATTTTTTTATTTGAGAACGTGCGACAGAGAGAGAGAGACAGAGAGAAAGAGAGAGCACGCGCACACAAGCTGGGGGGAAGGGGCAAGAGGAGAGGGAGAAGCAGGTTCTCTACTGAGCAGGGAGCCTAACTCTGGGCTCAATCCCAGGACCCCAGGATCATGACCTGAGGCAAAGGCAGACACTTAACCAACTGAGCCACCCAGGCACCCCCTCAGGTACATCACTTTAAAATGAAATGGTGGGGGGAGCTTGGGTGGTACTCATCTCAGGTCATGATCTCAGTAGGGGAGTCTGCTTCCAGTACCTTTTTCCTTCTGCCCCCTCCACCACCTCCCTCCCCACCCAGGCTTACACACTGTCTCTCTCTCTCTCTCAAAAAGTAAATAAATAAATATAAATAAATAAAACGAGATGATGAATTGCCTAATCTCCAAGGCCTTCCCTACTCTAGATTTCCACAGGTTTATCCTATAGTAATTAACAAAATCTGAAGGAAAGTGTTTTCTTTTGTGAAGGTTAATCACCCATTAACTTGAGATTATGTTTTGATTACAAGTGACTACCAAAAATTCTTCATTTTCACCCTGTACTCCTGATAAGAAACTCAACTAATATTCTAAGATACGTGTAACTTTAAATGACTTTAAAGGGGGAAAAAATGATACAAACATAGAACAAATGGCCAACCTTGACCATAGAAATAAAAACAAAAAGCTCATTTTATCAAGTTTCCTAATGTTCTAAAGGTTATTTCCTACTATGAATATAATGACCATGATCTTATTAAGAGCTTATATTTTATGCCATTTTATACTTTATAAAACACTAATACATACTAGGTCATTTGATCATCATAAAAATAGCTTGTGTGGTAAGCCAAGTAATTGGCAGTTATTCTCATTTAACAGATCAAATTATTTCCAGCTATTTAGATCTAGGTCTTCTGAGTACTTGTTAAGCATTCTGAACTTAATAGATCCTTGACAGTATTTACCTATGACACAAAGCCTTGATCCTAAGTTTTAGCTAAAGATTGATCACCATGTAAAACTGAGATGAAGTCCATACACATGTAACTATCATATTGTAAATCATATATTTGTATATATGGCAACATAAGTGACAATTAAGCCTGTTTGAATAAGTTATCACTGAAGACATTTTCCTTGCCTAAATATTCTGTTTTCTCTCTTAGAGATAGCACTGAAAAAAGCAGAGTAGAACTGTTTTCGTGTCTTGCCTAATATAAATGAAAGTGAGAACACAAGACAATAATCTTTTAAAAACCAAGTTCAGTAGATACTATGTAAAATGGATCCATATTCAAATGAAGTCACTCCATTTTCCATGACATCGTAGTTATGGGATCGTGTGGTAAAGAAATAGATTTATGATGGTCTCATTCTTCTCTCCCATTTCAATTTGTACATCTTTGCTGTTGACATATTTCCCAAGCCATACAACATGACTTTAATTTTTTACTACATATCCATTAGGCACTGCCCCAAAGGTGTTTTGTAAAAGAGATTCCTCTACTGGGAAAACAGTGGTTCTTAACTCTATATACATACCTGAATCATTTTTTTAAAAAAATACTTATGCCAGGCCCTACCCCAAACTAATTCAATAAGAATTTCTGAAAGTAGAGAACACGTGGTTTGGGTATTTTTTGAAAGGTCTCCACCTGATTGTAATGTGCGGCCATGGTTGTAAGCCATCTCAAGCAGCACTTCTCCAAATTTAAGATGTTTGTGAATTATTTGGGGATCTTATTAAAATTCAGATTCTGATTTGTTAGGTCTGGGATAGACCCTGAGATTTTGGATTTTAAAAAGCAACTGTGTGATACCTCATCTACAGAACACGCTTGTAGTAGCAAGAGTCAGTGGTTCTCAAAGTGTGGCCCAGTCCTGCAGCATTAGCATCACCAAGAACTTGTTAGAAATGCGAACCTCAGACCCTATTGGAGACCTAGGGAATCAGAAACTCTTGTAGAAGCCAAGCAATCTGTGTTATAACAAGCATCCCTGGTACACCTTCATTTTTTTTTTTTTAAGATTTTATTTATTTATGTGAGAGAGAGAGAGAGATCACAAGTAGGCAGAGAGGCAGGCAGAAAGAGAGGGGGAAGCAGGCTCCCTGCTGAGCAGAGAGCCCGATGCGGGGCTTGATCCTAGGACCCTGAGACCATGACCTGAGCCGAAGGCAGAGGCTTTAACCCACTGAGCCATCCAGACGCCCACCTGGTACACCTTCTGATACACCCTCAAGTTTGAGAAACACCGGTCTAAGCAAAAGAGCTCCCTAAAGTCCAAACAATTGGTTGAATGTGGTTGGAAAATAACTAATAGTTTTATGCTTGTGTAGCAGTTTACAATTGAACAAACTTCTCTACTTTATCTCTTCTGAGCTTCTTAAAACAACTCTGTACTGTAACTAGAGTCACTAAAAAAGGCAGTTTCAGCATTTTATAAATGAAACTGAAGCTCTAATATTTAAGAGATTTGTTCAAAGTCATGTAGCATACAAGGATGGATCCAAAATTAGAGTCCAGGTCTTCTGAGTCGTACACACTAACAAGCAGGACATTCTGAAAGCAGGGCAAATGGCTGTAAGTCATAAGTAATTGCCTGAAGAGAAGGGCTCTCTAAGGTTTAAGCAATGACAGCAAGGGGTACCAGCACACAGTTAGGTAACTTCCTATCACAGGAGTTACAGACATTTGTACCTGGAGCTCTCAAACACCACAGCAAAATATGTACTGATCCTTTTTTTGCCTGAGTTTGCGATTGTGTAGAACCAGCTTCAAGAAACACAAATGTTTAACCCTCACCAACTAATTTAGTGGATAAATCAGTCACCTTTGTTTGTTCACTCCACAGTTCTACAAATAACTCATTCCAAGTCAGATGACACAGAACAGAAAAACCACCTTAATATGTGGGGTGTGTGTGTATACATACTTCAGTGTTTCATATTTATAAAAACACACATGATCACGAATTGCATTTGTCACATGAGACCTGGCTGCTGTGTTCCTGTCCATAAGTAACAACAAATGATACAATTCACAGGTCCATCAATGTGAAAAAGTGCAATTAATATGCCGTATTCCTAGACAAGATACACTGTGCTATACGCTATCATTTACCAAATATATTTGATAAAGGATTTAATGTAAAATGAAGTGTCCTCAAAGTATCAGTAGTAACCACTAAATGTTGATTAGTGATGTAGCCACAGAAAAAGAAACCTTCATAATTGTCACAAACTTTCCCCAAAGACCCATGCCCACGAAGTTTGTTTTCAAATAGTGAATTACAAGTGGTAGAAAAATCACATATTGTGTCAGAAGTATGTTTGAGTGTTGACACTTTCTTTGTAAATGTAGGCGTTCCAGATGCCTTATAGAAGAGAAGCCATTTTTCCCTTGAAATTTGCACAAAATTCTCAGACTACGCTGTCAAATAATCATATCTTTTGTGTTGCTTCCTCTTTTTCCCCTAGTGTTAAAACAAGGGAATAAAGACCCAGAATTTTGAAAAATCAAAAACTTAACTATGTTGAACTTAGATACTTAATTTCTTTTACCTAACTCTTATTAAGTACATTTACGTTTAAGTGGGAAAAATGTTATTACCATAAAAAGTATTATAGTATCTTGCAAACATCAAATAGGGTCAGAACTGTGAAATAAATAAAATTCCAATGCCTCAAATTTAAAATATTCAAACCCACAATAGTATGAAACCTCTGCATTTTATCATATATGCACTTACGCAACATGTACAAATATGTGTAAATATGTCATTTTTACAAAGTTACCTTTTGAACAGATACATTAGGATTAATTATTTTATAATTATCTTTCCAGACATATGCTACTCATATTAAAAATATAGTCAGTGGGACTATTAAAAATGAAAATTTAAAGGTTAGATAAGGATACTATTTCCATTTTTCCTTTGACTTATCAAGAGAGCCATGTGATTTTAACCTGCCAAGACTAACCAGGAGGTGAATCTCTTTGTGAGCCTGTGTGCAAGGGCAGAAAGTTAGAAAAATCAGTGCTAGAAACAGGTCCAGTAATGGATGAATTCCTACACTTGTTGGGGGTGGCAGTGAGGCAGGTGGGCTCTGTTCAGAAAAGCACCCGAGACACTCCCATAAGTCAAGTCCTGTGGGTATGCCTGATACTTTACTCTGCATACAAATATAAATGCAGATTCTGGTTCAGTATCTAGGAAGAAACTTATGTGCTGCTGCTGCCACTGGTCTATGGATCGTATTTTGATTCTATGCCCTAAGATAGAAGATGGTGTGTGGTTTCCTTTAGCTCTTAAAGGATCTCATAAAAAACCTCTGGATATCTAGACTCTTGTCTGGGAAACAACAGGGTGAGGCTGGTACACATGAGAGTATTTCTCTTTCCATCTAGTTCTGTCACCTTCACTCTATAGTCTTTTGTTGTTTTCTTTTCCCCCAAAAGATAGAAATTACAAAGTAAGACCCCAAGACTAGTATTCATGTCCTATCATAATTATACAAAATTGAGCATCGGTTCCCCCCCCCCCAATTTTTTTTTTTTTTCATGGGAGTAAGGCAGTAAAGGTAAATGTTTTGGGGATGGTCAGCCAAACTCCTGTCACTGGACCACCAGAATTACAAACCTTCCTTGTCTCCTTTTGCCACTTCAAATTATTCAGGGCCACAGATTCACTGAGAGATTTTTTTTTTTTTTTCTCCTTGCCATTTCACTTTCTCAGTGCCAAACATCTACTGTGGCTTCCAATGAATCAAGTTCTCCTTCCTCTCCTCCCCTGGAAGCTCATGCTCCCAGTAAAATGTCACAAATAAAGTGGAAGCAAGTATTTCCCAGGCCAGGCTTGTAAAACAGAAAGCAAGAAAACCATTCTTCACAGGGAAACTGACCCACAAAGCTTACTGGGCTCAGTTAAAGAGACTGAGAAGAAGGTCAGCTAAGAAAACAAAAGGAACTCTCTCCATAGTTACTTCTGATAGAGCTCCACCAATCCAGAAATAAAAGCCATGTCCAAGGCAAAGGAAATTGTAAAGAGGGCACATTAGGTGAGGTTTGGAAAAGCAACGGACTCTCACAGGTGACTTCTCTGCATGCTCTGTTTGTCTAGCTTCTCTTTCCCAGTGAATAGCTGCTTCTATATTTATTCTCATTTCTCACTCCCTCCATTTCCACACCATAATGTCTACTAAAGTGTAAGGCTTAAAAACTCCATTTCTTTTAAGCCAGAGACACATGAAAGCACATCTAAATCATATGTAGATATTTATGTAGTAAGACACCTCTCATAGGCATAGACTTCTATGCATATGCTATATGAAAGTATAAGAATATTCTTTTTCCTCTGAATAAACATTTAGATGTTTACCTAACCCTTTGATAACTATAGCTTAAGATACAGGTGATGCTGACTTACAAAGTTGATGGGCATTTAAATAAAAACTTACACAACCAGGGTATTCACTTTCCCCATATTCAGTCTCACAATGAGCAAAAACAAGTCTTCCTGGGGATTGCATAAATTTATATAGAGTGCTTCACTAGTAAGGGTTAACGATATTAGGGAGTATGAATGTTAGCAGTTGAGATGGCATGCTTATGTGTTTGCAAAAAACATTTTCTGCATCATATCCAAATCCCTTTGCAAACAGATAAATTACTCTATAAATCTTATTACTCCATGTGGATAAATCACACATGCAGGTTTACAGGGCTGGAAAGCTGGTAGGGAAAATCTGCTTTGGATAGTAGGATCTTTGGGATTCACAATCACTCAGTGCTCAGGAAACGAAGAAAAGAGCACTTACACATTAGGATTTTCTTAGTTTTTACAATCTGTAGCAACACACACACAGGACAACACACAACACATACACAATCCTCTCTAACAAGGCTAGAGATCCCAAAGCAGGACACTGTGACAGCCAACCAAATTTATTTCTGAGGAAAGGAAAGAAAACTTTGCTGCTGTAGGCAGCTCTGCTAGAGAACTGCTCCCTGATGCCCCAGGGTTTATGCACTCTCAGCTCCTTGCACACAGATTAGAGGTTTACTTTCTATAGTCTGTTTTTTATTGCCGCAACAAGCAATATTAACTGTATGGACAGACTGACACTGGGTCATTTTATTTGGACAAAATGAGATTTTAAAGGATCTCCAAGGAAAACATTTTTTTTATTCTTTTTTTTTTTTGTATCTGATAGAAATTTAAGAAAGCTGGAAAAAAAGACTAGGGGCATGTGCAGTGGGTGGAGGAGGGGAAGAGAAAAAAACATAGGAAAAGAAGCTTGAAGCTTTTTTTAGAAATAGAATTATGGCTAGGTTCCACCTGAGTTTCTCCAGCTCACTGTCCCAAATAGGGGTCAAACTCCCAAGGACTGGGACTTTCCCTGTCCAAATTTCAATCCCAAATTGTATTTCAGATTTTGGCAGAGCCACAGAGAGATGGGACTTTAAGATCAATAATCAATTTGAAATACCCATTTTACACCAGGTTAATTCTTGCCTAACCTTTGCGCTTAATACTCCTATTCTTAAATATCAGCAATTTGGCAAGTTCCTTTACTTTTTCTTCTCTACTTTCATGTGTTGATGTCTATCCACATTCCAGAAAAGGCTCAGAAACCAACCGAAGTTCTAAGATTGATTTATTGCCCTTGATGTCAATTAGATGATCCTTACAGAGAGTCTCCAGTCTGAACTACTGCTGGGGCAGGGCGAGAGCCTTGATGTGCATATATTCTCTCTCTCTCTCTCTCTCTCTCTCTCACACACACACACACACACACATACACAGCATAGAGAATGCAGAACTGTGTACCACTCTCTGAGAGCCATAATTCAACAACTCTTCTTTCCCGATTAAAGGACCCCAACAAAACTCTAAAGTGCAAAGCATCTGAAATTACCGAAGCAAGAATACTGCCCAAATGTCACTAATACCATATGTGAAGTTAGGCTTTCTTGGTAAGAGAAACAAGGTCCTAAGAAACCAAACAACATTTAACCAACATTGCTGGTCCTTGACGGGGAAACAGAATTCCCTTGAAATTTGTTGGCAGATACCTGGGCCGCTCAGTAAAAGGCGCGTGTGCATGCATCACACACACACACACACACACACACACACACACGACTGCAGCATCAGAAGCTGGAGTTGACGATCACACACACACACACACACACACACACACTCTCGCACACAGCAGAAAAGTTGCCCGAAAGCCCTACCTGAGGATGGCTGTGTCCCCCTGCCTCACGGTGATGTTGTCCGTGCCTCGGTTAAAATCCACGCTGCGAACAGGCAGTCCTGTGGGAAGAAGGCAGAGCAATCTCAGTAGGACTAGCGGCAACTGTTTCCGATCAGGCTGAACTCTGCCGACCATGGTGGCCACGCCGAGGTGCAGGTCCGCGGTGTACTCTGGAGGGTGTGTGCGTGCTGCTCACGCCGAGAGGGCTTTACAAACACAGGGCTTTCATCAACAGCCAAGGCGGAACGGGCTTTGCCAGTTTGTGCTCCTTTCCACTTTGCCTCTCTTTCCCTGGCTCAGTCTCTCTTCCCTCTAAGACTTAACAAAGCCCTCATAAAAACCCAAGCAGAGGGGGGGAAAGTCAAAGGAGCACAATTTGAAAGGAGAGAGTACAAATATAAAACCCTCTAGAAAAGATGAAGAGAAAGCTGCAAAAGGAAGGTGTTCTTCTCTGGTCTGTGTGTGGCTGGATGCTCCTTTGCCAGTGCCTGAGCTGAGCTCCTTCCCTCCCTAACCCACTTTCCCAGGCGGGCGGGCGGGCAGGCAGGCGAGGGAGCCGGCACCCAGCCTGCCAGGGAGTGTAAAGAAACCCACACAGCAGCGGCAGCAGCCCAGAGTCTCTACCCCCCTCCCTTTCCTGTTTCTCCCTCCAGTCCCTCCCCTCCGCTCGCACCTCCCCCGCCCCCCCCCCCCCCCGCGGATTTCGACAGCCCCTCCACGTCATCCCCTCCGCCCTCCCTCCGGCCTGGCCCCTCGCTTTGCACAACTGCCCCCTTCAGCAGCAGCCAGCCTCAGTGAAAGCCTGATGCGCCTTTAGGTTGTCAGGACAACAGCTCCATCTGAGGCCTGGCTGATTTCCTTAAGAAGAGGGAATGGAGCTTGGATGTACTGTGCAAGAGAGAGGGGAGAAGGAGAAGGACTCGGGCTGTAAAAGCACCAGAGAAAAAGTGTGGGAAAGGACGGGGGAAAAGGGAGAGAAAGAAGGAAAAGGAGCCAGGAAGGAGAGAAGGCAAGCAGAAGGCAAACCGGAACAGATGAAGGGAGTGAACCAGAGAAGGATAAGAAAGCATGGGGAGTGGAGGGGCACCGGTGCCCAAAGATGAGATGGGGCATGTAAAACAGAGAAGAAACTTGACAGGGGAGGCTCAGATTAAAAGCCAAAGTTGATTTCAAAACTAAATAGTCCTGGCCACTGGCGTTTCATACTCACCTCCTGTTCATTCTTTCCTCTCTCCTGCACTTTCTTTTACAGGATTAAAAAGGTTTCTTTTCTCTCCTTCCTTTATCCCCTCCCCCTCTTGGAGCCCCCTTATGAAAGATGGATTGGAGACAATGCTGGTATTGAGTGGTCTGGAGTGTGAATGCCTGGTTTGTCTTTTCCTAGTGCCTGCCTCAGCAGCTGATCCCCAATCCCTAAATCAACCTCACTCTCCAGGAAACCCTCACTCAGTCCCACACGTGAGGAATAGTACTAAGGATTACTGTCAAATGTCATGTTGCTCTTCCTACCTAGGTTGCTACTGGCACGTGTTTTTCAAAAACGCTCATATGTAAGGAAGAGATTTGTATCCCAGAATGCTTGTCACTTATAGGACCACACGGAGTCAACGTACAGCACTCCTGCTAATGGCAGACAGGTTAGCATCATTTGTCATTCCTTCTACTCCAGGAGTCAAGCCAAGTGATAAGGACCATAGGAGTAACACTGTTAGTCACTCATGTGACAGCCCCACACTATTAGATATCTCCCTCACTACTGATGCTGAGGATAAAAGATAGGGTGCACCAGCCAAGGACTTCTTTTTTTTTTATTTTTAAGTTTTGTTTATTTGTTTGAATAGTTAAGGCATGGACATGGTGAAAAAATCAAGTGGTACGGAATGGTGTAGAGCAAATTGTAGATATCTTTCCTACTCCTGTCTTCAGGCAACAATTTCTCCTGTTCGGAGGCAACAAGTATTTCCAGTTCTTATAAAACTTTCCTTAAATCTTCAAGTATATATAAGTAAATATGCACACATATTATGTCCACCCCTCTTAGTTACACAAATGATTAGCCAAGGGCATGGTGTGGGAGGGAGAATATGTTTAGGAGTTCTTATCAAGTCCCATCAGAGTACAAGCCCTAAAGAGGCACTTACTGTTTTGACACCTGTCTTGTCTCCCCAGAATTCGAAGACTTTATCTGGTGAACTCTTTCAATTTAAAAGGTAGGTACGCTCTTACAGATTATGTGAGGAAAGTAAGGAAAAAATTGTGTTTTTTAAGTGTTTTGCACTATGTTGGTGCTGATAAGCAGTGCCCAGATAATAAACCAGGGATATTCCACCCCTAATTTGTCACTCAGCTGTTTAAAACTTGGATTTTTGTTCCAAAAATGATTAAGTCAAGTAGTTAGGTAAACTACAAAACCCATAATCCTGTGGTTCCCAGTATCAATGGAAAAATGAACTTCAAGTGCCAAATGGAGATGCTTGGATCACATAACTCTATGCAAAGATTGCAGGGAAAAGAGCACCCACCCCCACCGACCCCTGCCAGTGGGCTTGACAATCCCCGGTGGACGTCTTCCGAGCTTTTAGAGATGAAGGATAGTCTTAGATAGAACCTCTTCTTTGGGTGAGTGGTGTTTCCTCCGGTGACAGGAGGAAGAAAATAAAGACCCGAAGGACTGGGGCCACTAGAAAATCTATTTCCATTGATGAGACCAGGTGAATGGAATGAGACCGCCCCTCCCCCATGGGAACTAGAGTATCAGTATCCTCTTGTATCAGTGGGCTACACTTCGAATGAAGAAATAAAGAGGTTTTTTTCTAGGGCAAGAAGAAAAGCATGGTGGGGTGGTAGCGTATGATTTGTAGGAGATTATAAGGGTTGCCACTTATGTCTATACAAGTAATCTCAAATTACCAGTAGGACTTGTCTAGTCCTAAAATGAAACATAAAGATTAACATACTTGGGTTCAAAATAATTCACACCAAAGTAACAGGAATGTGGAATTTGTAGCAAATCAATCAAATCTGGAGTTTGTCACTATAATCATTCTGAGAAAAGAATATATTGTTAATCAGAATCGTAATAAAAAATGGAATAGACATGCCTAACCTAACTAAGAAGATAAAATTGTAAGTACATATGTAAATAGAAAGAAATGATATAATGTAATTAAAAGGGTTTTTTAAAATATTTTTATTAAAGTCCATTTATTGGTCACTTTTGCCAAACTAAATTGACTTACTATGTTTGCTGGAAGTAAAACACAAAAAGAAGACTACATTTTATTTCACTTTTTTTAAGAAGATTACTTTTTAAAAATTGTCTAATTTAGACTGATAATTTACACTGGGTTTCTGAAAAATTTCCAAAAAATGAAGTTTAATATGTAAGTTAATTCTTTAATATTTATAATTTATGTCCAGGAGGCACTTCAAATACAACTTCTTAACCCAACTCTTGGCACAAGGGCAGCATTCTATAACTGATGAATGTAAGAATAAAGGAATGACTGAATGCCTAAGCCCACTCACGCGGCTTATCCCATCATTTATAAAGTAATAAATCTATTTGTGAGTGTACCATTGACTTGCATTTCAACTTTATGTTCTCTCAGAGATTTTCCTCTTTTTACTCCTTGTGGACTCCTTCTAGTTTTCCTTGCCTCCAGGATCTCTCAGTGAGATCTAATAAATTCTAATAAATCCAATAGTCTATATATACATATAGATATATACTATATATATGTAGTATGTATATATATATATATATATATATATATATATATATATATATATATACTGAGTAACTTATCTCATCCTAATGGTCACTCCACCAAATGTATTTCAATATGAACTCCTCTGCTTGCTTTCCTAAGAAATGTAAAGGAGGAAACAAATAGACGAGTTACTGAAATTTATACAAGCTATTTTTCTGTACACCACTATATGCATTCTTCCAAGAGGGCTGGCAAAAATGAACATACTTTTGGGTTATTTGTGAGGCGAGTATGGCTGTTAGCCATGTGAAACAGCCATCATCACCCAAGTAAGATGATCTTAACTACTACTTTAAAATAACATACTGCCTTCTAAAAGAGGCTTTAGAAGATTCTGGCACTCTCCAGGGACAAATGCTGCAGGAAAAACAAAAACTGGCTAACGTCTGAGCACCCTAAGAAGTATGAAAGGTTTATTCTTCGGTTTAGCTTTGTAATGTAACAGGCTCCCAGGAAATCCAGATGCAGCCTGGAATGTACAACTAATTTAGTTATATTGCTCACATCTTATGCTAAACATGTCTATAATATTATTAATGTACCACTCTACATTTTCTACAGTTGTAAGGTCTTAATCATAATAACGCCATGCCTGTACTTTACTTTCGAAAGTGGAATTAGCATTTCCATATGAACTAGAAATGCAGAACTGTTAATACTTCTCCTTAGGATTCCTGCTATGACATTTTCAATGATTTCATCATAATTTAGCAATATTCAAGTATCTCAGTTTATGTTCATAAGCATGGCACTATCTCGTGTGAATTTCCTTCAGAATCTGGCTCCTTTGAATACGGTAGCTTCATCCACATGTGCCTCCCTGCCTAACAAAATCAATCAGCTTCAAGTCAGTTAAATATTGTTCAAATCCTTACTACAGCACTCTCACTCAATCTGTAGTCTGCACAATTAAAATTGCTCTTTCATGGTTTGCTTTTCATTCATGCCTTTGTGGTATATTGTTACCATATTTGTCTTCCACTTCTTCGCTCATTCATTCTGTTTTGGTAAGTATCAGTACTTGGATCTGTCCAAGTTTTCATAAAGTCTTTGAGGTTCTTGAGCTGCGGCTTGAGTCCTCCCACACCAGCAAACTTACTCTCATATTTATGTCTTTTTATTTCACAGACACATACATGCTATCCCTTCAACCTTCCTTTTTTCTGGATTGTCCAGTCTGTCACCATGAACAAGGAGGTGGCAATTGCCAAGTAATGCTGCATCTGCATTGCTACGGTTCTTTTATCTATCCCTCCCATATGGGAAGAACACTGCAACATCTGGGAAGATGGTGGTAGCAGCATCTTCAGTATAGCAAGATGTCAGTACAAGTAGGTAATTAGACAATTATATCCTCTATTTGTGGTTACCGTAGTCACTTGGATACCTGTACTCAGGAAATAGGCCAAGGAGAAATGAGAAAGAGTGGGTGCAGGTGTGCCGTTCTGTACTCTGACATGCCCAGTAGGTTTATGAGTCATTCATTCATTCAGGGTTTATTGATATGACAGTTATACAAGACAAGCTAAGACTCTGTTCTCATAGAACTGAACGTACGTGCTTGATGGAGAAATAGACACTAAACAAGTAAATACATATTAGGATTATGTTGGAGATTAAATGCTATGGAGAAAAATATGTGTGATACAGAGAAAAGGCCTAGAGGTATGGTGAGGGGAATGTATACACTGAAATCTAAAGGAAGCAGACATGCAAATACCCCCAAGAAGACTTTTCCAGATAAAGGAAATGGCATATGCAGAGGTTCTGAGGCAGGGACCAATACACAATACACAAGAAAACAAAACAAGAACAGTGACCCAGGAATGTGGTTTATATATATGCTGTGGGAGGTAGCTAGAAAAAGTAGATGAGATTAGAAATTGAGGAGGGGTAATAATGAAGATATTCCAAGGCAAGAATTTAGATTTTAGTGACTTGAAGGATCAGTAAAAGATTTTTAAGCAAGGGATTGAGAGGAAGATTATTCCAAATATCATACGGAGAATGGATTGTAGAAGAGCAGTAGTGGAAGCAAGGAGACAAATGAAAGTAAATCCTTGTCAACTGGCTTGGACTGGGGAGTAGCAACAGAAATGGAGGAAAGATTGAGTTAACTAGACCTGCTCATGACCCTCCCCCAAAAGGCCATGTTCTATCACAAGTGATCAATATTTCCCACACACTACTATACTAGTTCAATTCTACTGTACTGGTGTATTGGTATACTGAACACGATGAACACCAATTCTGGTGTTCAGGAAGACACCACTCATCAAATAAGAACTGACAGAATGTCAAGTAGCCCATAATTTATACCAGTTAGTCAAGAAAACAAAAACAAAAACAAAACTGTGTCTCAGCTGGTGTTTTCTTCAGGTATAAACTTCACTTACCCTTAATATGGTTATTATACATTAACTAAATGTCAGTATAAGAAAGTGCTTTGCTACAGATTAAGAAGTACCTAACAAGATGAGCAGATGCCACTTAATTGCTAAACTTTACTAAACATTTTCTTATATATCTGTATTTATTTAGCAGGCAATAGTTATCCCGCTAAATCTAAATGGAATGCCTAGTTAAATATCTTGAGGCTATAAATCATGTAAATAACACTAATATGTTTTCTCAAGAGTTTACTGACAATATTGAGCTGCAGGGCAAGTCTAGTGTTAGGTCATTATCTTATTCAAAAGGTCCCAGAATTTCGCCTGCTTAAAAGTATCTTCCTTTCCTATCTGTAAATCACATTCTCAGCCCTCTCTCCTGTTAGCAATGAATGTAGGAGCACAGACTGTGTGAGAGCAAGAGGATTCACAAGATGTGTCTCATCAGTGGTGTTGCTAGGTAAAAAACAATTCACTAAAATAAGCAATTTTTTTGAGACCTACGACATAACTACTATGCTAAACTTGGGAGAAACAATAATGTACACAACTGACACCCTGCCCTCATGGAATCTAATGAGGGGAATGCCATTCAAAGCCCCTTCTAGAGAGGGACGAAACATCATCTTTGTGCAATGATAAGGTAAGCCTCTCCCAGCTGCTCTCCATTACAGAACAGGACCAAAATTAATCAACATATCCGCCCAGTCCTCTCTGGTATTGAGCAGTACTGCAAAATAATAAAATTCAGGGACCCACAACCCAGACGGAGAAGTTACGTAAAGACATATGAAACAGAGAATAAGGTAGCCAGTGAACAATTGAGTACTAAATTAGAAGGGAGCGGAATCAAAACACAATGGTAGTTCAGAAAAGATAATCGAGAAAGAGGTTTCTTGGAGCAAATGGTATTTTAGGTAACCCTTGGACGATGTATAAGAGGAGACTGGAGGAAGGCAACGCCTTATGCAAGAGATGCAAAAGATGGCCGTGAGAACCATCCCGAAACAAAGAATGGAACTGGAGGAAGACTTGCCTGCCTAACAGCAGGAAGGAGAGAGTAAAGGCTGAAGAGAAAAGCTACATAATGGAGAATCCTGGATGCCTGAATGAAGAATCACACTTCACCTCTTCATCTCCAATTTGGAAGGCTACTTTAAATTGTGAAGGAGTGAGATGAGATATGGACATCTTAGGGAGATAATTCTGGCAATGAGAAATTAGAGGTTAGAAGGAAGATGAAGTGGAGAAACTAGTTAGAAGACTAATAAAGCTGCCGGTGACAGATGAAAAAGGGAATGAGCATTATTCATTATATACATTATTGCTTTCTAATAATGATGAAGACCTTCTTTCGGAGACTTTATGTTAGTGGGGAAGGTAAGGTGTAGGAAAAGATGTGGAGGTTGAAATGGAAAAAGTTAGGATGGAAAATGACTGATTTTTGTAAGTTGGGGTCAGTGAGGGCCTTTGCAGGCAAGTTAATGAGTTTGTCTTTATTCCATATGCAAAAGGAAGCCATTAAAGAAAGGCTTTAAGCAAGTAACATCATCAGACTTGTGTTTTAAGAAGATAACTAACTGGCAATGGAGTGGGAGATGGACTGGGGCAAGTCAAACTTGCGGAAGACCAGTCATAACCTTTCTGAAATAGAAAAGGCAAGAGATGATAAAAGCAGGTCACAGGACAAACACAGTGGAAAGAAAAAAGGAGTGAAGACGTTTGGAGGCATTTCAGAGAGGCACTGATAGGACTTGTCAACTAATTGGATACAGAAGATTCCATTCTCTCCCCCACCCCCAACCCCGTGTGTGTGTGTGTGTGTGTGTGTGTGTGTGTGTGTGTGTGTGTGTGTTTTTTTTTTTCCTCCTTCAAGTCCAGGCTGATAAAATGAGAAAGTTGAGTTAAGAAACTAGTTTCAGAGGAAATTTGGAAATTCTACTTTTAGAATTCTGAATTGGTTCCTAAATTGGTACTCAAATAGTCTGTACCTCCAGATGGACATGCTTAGGAAGTTGTCACAGGAATACAACATGCTTCATAGGAGAGCTATCTCTGAATCCTGTAATAAAGTAAGCCCAGAAATCAAACATTTCCCCCCCTCCAATTTTTTCTCGTGTTTTCTTTCCCTCATTTGTTTCTGTAACTTTAATATACAAATAGAGCATTGAGCCAGTGATATATTTGCTAATACGAACCTCGTTTTAATTTTTAAAAATGCATGTGCACATAGCAATTAACTGCTTCTATGTTTGAAGAAGAAATACAATCTGAACTTGTCTCCCTCTGCTGGTTGCACACTGAAGTATCATGGGTCTTTTATAATAGAAATAGAAATATACAATAATAATTTGTTATGCACAAGTATGTATACAACTTTGCAGTTCATAATGCATAGTGACACATATAACTTTATATTTTATCTTCACTGTAACACTTTGAGATAAACAATGCAAGTATTATCACCCCACTTGTCAGAAAAACACTTTGATTCCAACCTATTAAGCTCTCACTAATAAATTAAAGAAATCAGAGGAAAATCAGGAAACATATGTAATTAAAAGAGTTGCATACTGTTAAAGCTGGTAAAGACTCAGAAGATCTTCTTGCTCAATCCCTCCATTTTATAGCTGAAACATGGAAGCCTAGAGTTTACAGTTATTTCAGATCACCAACAGTATTCAGAGAGTACAACTCTCAAAACAGTACTCTTTCTATTGTACCATGCTGTCTACCTAATGCTGTCAGGATATTAATCCTTTATGCCAAAGATGAAACATTTACACTGTAGTCTGGACTGTAGTTTAGAAATGCCCATTTCTCTAAGGCTAAATCTATAAACCATCAGAACAGTTCATAGCTATGTTAAACTTAAAAGCAAGTAAGAAACAAAAAAACAAAAAGTAGGTATGTCAATTAAACAAATAGATAATAAGGCAAAGACCAATCCCCAATTACCTGTTTGAATAGATTTTCGGTTGGTCCCGCCTTGGGGGTCTAGAATCATAGGCAAGGCTTGAGATGATTTTCAGAGATGCCAGGGCATTATAGCCTGTGTCAGCAGAAGAACTGAAGTGGACTTCCTCATCCTCTAACCGCCTGTAGAACTCTTTTCTTCTTCCTTATAGGTTCTCCAAAGACAGTGTACTATAGGTCTCTGGCTACTCACCCAATATCCTATTCTCCAAAGTCATCTCCAATCTTTTTTTTTTTAAGATTTTATTTATTTATTTATATTAAGATTTATTTATTTATTTGCTTATTTATTTATTGTGACCTGTGCGCAAGGCAGATGCTTAACTGACTGAGCCCCCCAGGTGTCCCCAAAGTCATCTCCATTCTTAATGGATGTTCCCATTTTCTCTTGGCAGAAAAAAAAAGCCAATTAAAATTATTTATACTTGTGTATGAGTGGTAAATTCTAACTTTTGAAGGGATGTGAATATTATACAAGGGGAGTTTCCTAAACCCTCAGTAGATTTCTATTTGTTAAAATAAATAGAGAAGGTTTTTTTGTTTGTTTGTTTTCAAATGGGAGAGTCCTTTAGTAACTCTTGTTTTTTTACTGACAAGAGATAAGAACCTTTGAGTCAACAACTGTGAAAGTAACTTAAGAGATCTAAAATTAAAATTAAAAAAAGAATTTACATCATCTTAACCCATTAAATCATAATACCCCCTCACACAAGAAGAAAACTTAGCTTAGACCACCAACTCAATATATTGTGCCTATTAAAAAAGTTCTTATACAGATGATAGATATTGGTCAGGAATAGAGAAATGCCAGTAAAATTTTATATAATATATGTACATATATACACACAGATAGAAACAAATATAGACAATTCGAAAACATAGACTACATCCAATACACTTGGTAAATATTTCCAATACCCATAGCCAACAACAATTTATCAGTGAAACTTCTTACATAGACTTTTTTCCAGTAGCAAAATCAAAATTAGAGTGAGTCCTTTTCTTTAGTGGTGTTCTCTTTTTCTCTTGTAAGAAAGCATGACAGAGTATTGATCCTAGGCTAGAATCAGGTTGGTAAGTGGCTTTAGAAGCCTTTTGTGATGTTTGGAAGCAATGAGAATGAGCTGATACGAGGAATACTCGCTGTTTCAGGAAAAATAGGTTATAGTTAGAGCTTTGATGTAGAAAATATCTAGCTTGGATATAAAGACTAAACAGTTTGGGGAAGTAGGAGGATAGAGAAAACGATAAGCAGGTGTGAAGATGCAGATCTAAAAGCACTAGGAGAACAATAGGGAGTACAAGACAACAGGGGCAATGAGGGGGAAGATAATAAGTGAAGAGAAACTTGTAATGTGATCTATTATTTCTTAAAATATATCATTTTATTCATCAGCTAATGTGAGACAGTCTTATGTTCGTACCTATTTTAATGTATATAGTAAATGAGTAAAATTACTTTTCTTGGGACAAAAATGACCACCTTGTTATTAAGAAACAATACTAAATGTTGATTTGCAACTTCTTTCCATTCCTACTAATTTGACTTATGATATTTTTGGTCTATGATATTATTAATAGTTTGATTACTTAATTAAATAACAAGAATTTAATGATCACTTTTGTGTAAGTAGGTATTCTGAAAGATCTATGGGAACCATTCACTATGTGCTCTATGATAAGGTCTCTCGGTAATAAAAAAATTTTCAACCTTGTTAGGAAAAGATCAACAAATAGATTGGTGAAAGATTCAAAAACAGTAAATAATTAAGTCTGAAATTTTGAGAAAAACTGCTCTAAATGCAAAGAAATTCAAACATGTGGAGTTCACTTCAACTTTTTACATGTCAGTCAAGATACTAGGCACTGAGATCACAAAGAAGCATGGGAAAAGACCCCGGCTCTTATCTCTGAAAAGAGATTACAAATGGTCGGACAATGACAATAAGTATGAACTGGACAAATGTTTACATGGTACTGTGTCCCATAAAGTAGGCCGCCTAATCCAGACTGGAGGGAAGGTTTTCTGAGATGGTAACAGAGTTGTATCCTAAAAAAGAATTCACCTGAGAAGGTAATACATGAGGACTGTGTCCTTAAGGATGTTTGGGATGTTAACTGTTGGAAATGAGTGTGGAATAAAGTTCAGGAGGGCAAACCAGAGGGATGAATGCTGAGTTAGGAGCCAACATCCTGGAGCAAAGTGATGCAGCAAGGAAGAAAGTGCCCCTGACCAGAAAGGATCCCTGCTGGAGAGTAGTATGAAATTCATTTGGATGAGGAGAGAGGAGATGAATTATAAAGTCTTAAAAGACAGGGATGGGAGAAATCTAAACTTAATACATCAGCACACAAGAAGTGTTTTATTTTCTTGGGCAAGTTCTTAGAAGTGGCAATCGGTATAATAGTTGTATAAAACAGAGGGCCTAATTAGGATACTATCTCCGTAACTCAGTCTTGAAAGGTAATGAATGACCTTACAGTGAGGGTAGAGAAGAAGGATAAATGTCAGGGATATAAAGAAAGAGTCAAAAGGAATCACTGACTAACTGGATACATGAAATGGGTAAGAGGAAGGTATCCAAAATGAGTCCTGTGAATCTCCTCTGGGTGTCTGGAGAATGGGGTTATCATTGTTAGAGATCAGGGAGGTGAAAAAAGCAGAGTGTAATATACTGGGGATGGGGGAGGGTGAGGAACTACTTGCCTCTAAGCAGCAGCACTGCCATTTGGTTAGCAGCACTTACTGGAGGGAGTGTGCTTGTTAATGGATTTGGCTGCATTAGCTCAATTGGTATGAATTTCCCAGATGTGCATAATTAAGAAAGAAAAAAATTTCAAAAAGAAACCATATGATCCTTTCAGTATTCATGCTTACATTTATAATTATTCATAAATAAAACAGTATTAGTTATTATCTAATATTCACTCTCTAAAAATATGATACACATAAAAAAATATCCAAAATATATGTAACACCTGGGCTAAAGTGAACCTTCCTCACTAAAGATTGATTATCTTAAATTTCTGTCTAATATAACTCTAGATTTTTTTTAACGAGTTCTCACTAGATCTCATTCTCAAACTCTTAGAGTCCAAAATATCCCAAGCCATGCTCACTGAATTTGTTTGTTCATCATAATCCTCTACCCTTGAGCTTCTTACACCTTTCTTTATTATAATCTATTTCTAACTGGGGCCAGGCCATTTTTTAAAATTCTGTACATTTCAAGATGCATTTGGAATATCAAATAAAGTTATAAGATAGTTTTTCTAATGATAAATAAATAATGAACTTTATGCTGGGAATGTTAGATTTGTTTAAATATTAAAGAAGAAATTTACAAAAGATAGTTATAAATACGAAGCAGAGTTTTAAGAAAGGATCCAGTAGTGAAATACAGAGTGGGGAGTCATCAGGATAAAGATGAGCGTTGCAGTGTGTGTGTGTGTGTGTGTGTGTGTGTGTGTGTGTGTGTGTGTGTGTTTGTGTGTGTTTGGAAGAGTAAACGAAGATAAAGAAGAGCAGAGACTGAGAACTGCACCATGGGTAGGGCTTGCCATGTTGGAGTAAGAAAACAAGAAGCAAGAGAAGTTATTCCTGGAAAGCAGCAGATCCAGAGTGAATCTCCTTTCATCTGTAGAGCACAAAGTGCTTCAGGGTTCATTTGTCTTCACTTGGCACCCTATTGCACTCCAGAGAGCTCTTTGGAAGAAAGATGTTATAAATGTCAGGTATTTAGATAATAAACATAGAAACAATAACAGATACTCAAGGCCTTTAAATAGAAAGAGAGCGCTGCCTATATTCATCACTAAGTGGTCTGAATCAATATCAAAGGACAATGAGAACCCAGGCCAGAGAAAACTTAGGATATCCCTATGTATGCTATAGGATGATAAACTCACTGAAGGAGAGGGGTGGTCTCCTCTCCAAATGGGCTTTTCTGTCTTATCCAAATTTCCATTTGGACTGTCACTAATTTAACAGATGAGTAGAGAGATTCATCAACAGATGAATAGTGAGATGATTATTATATATATAACGGGACTTTCGTGTTTCCAAGAGAAATTCTGACATCACAGGCCACAACTTAATCATTAGCAGATAAGAAGAGAGCTACTTAAACACGTTTAATGTGTTTTTCTAGTAAACAACTAACATGGAATCCATTGCCTAAAATGCCATTTTATAAGTTATTTCAGTTTGTAAATACAGTTTGAGATTCTGATGTTATCCAAGCATTTTACAAATGAATAGAATTACCCTAGGTAACCAGCACTAAATTCTTATTTTTTCCCCAAGAAACATTTTAAATCTCATTTGAAAAGATATAGAACATTATACACCCCCCCACACACAGAGGCACATGTGCAAAAATATGTCCACCACAGATATATGAAAAACTGGACAGTTGGTGACTTACTAACCAGTTAATTTTTATTCATTAACTCATCATTAATTCATCTAAAACCTAACAATGTAATTGGCAGACTTTAAATTTCAAGTTTGCTTCTTAGCTGTGCTCACGTTGCTTCCAGATGGGGCAAATGAAGTACCAGAGAACTGAAGATGAAACCTTGAGCTCCAAATCTTGGAGAGATGTTTGCGGAGGAAGGATAATATGTCTGGTGCTATCTTTGGTATTATACGTAGTTTCTGAGCTCAAGTTTTCATATTTGACAAATGCAAATCCTACAGATATTTTGATATGAGCAGAAGATTTGGTACATCCCCACTGTATTTCCAGCAATTCAATTCTCGCTGTCACCTGGAACTTGAAGCTGTGCACGGCACTGATTCTTTATCATCTCCACTTGCCTAGGCAGAGCCAGACAGAGTGTTATAATGTACTATATGTCAATGTCCTAAGTCTTAGCAGTGCCTTTTCTTATCTGAAGTTTGGTGGGGGGTGGGGAGTGTCCTTAATTTTTAAGGAAAAATGTTACATTTATACCCTAAGATACATGTGCTACCAAATGATAAAGAAATTTGGAATGGAGAAATATTAAATTTGCAATTATTTTTCCTACTAATGAGAGTCAAAAATGTTTTCCCTTATGTGAAATTTAAAAATCAGCTAGCTTGGATCACTTTTCATAAACTATTCTTGTATCCCTAAATCGTGAGTTTCAGATCAAACAGGTTTTAACTCTATCTCCCAGTTTTTTTCACTGGATGTAGCTCTAGCCATCATAGAATCTAGCCTTTTCATTTTACAAATGGAATAACTAAGATCCAGAGACTTTAAAAGTCTAGCTCAAGGTCATACAATGGATCCTAGCAAGGCTAGTCCCAGAAAGAATTTCTTCTTAATATTCAGTTCAGAACCCTGATTGAAATATGCTGACTTCCAGGACACATGAGTGTGTGCACAAGTGTGTATTTGTGTATACGTGTGTGTTCTTTTGCTTGATGTGTTTTCTTAGGTAGAATATCCCTACCCCCTCCCCCAACTTTGTCATTCCGACTTTTCTTTAAGCAGCAAAATCTTACTCTTTAATCAAAACTAAGTTCAAATACCATCTCTTCCTGTCCACTGCTTTAACCTCCTAGAAAGCACTTGAAATGATTTGGTAGCACAGCTGTCAAACATATCAGAGTTCTTTGCAAACATTTCTGTCTATTTCATTGGAATAGATTATGAACTAGTATCACTGCATCACAAACTCCTTAAGGATAGGAGTTTGAATGTCTTGCCTTTGAATGCATGATGTGCATGGTGCTTGGTGATGGTGAATGCTCCAAAGGGATTTGTAGAAATAGCTCAATTTCCTTTAGACCAACTGAGCAAAAAACTAACTCTTCAGAGTAATTAGTGTAAGAATTATACCTGTACTGTGTAGGCATCACATTGCATTTTATTTAAATTCCTCTGAAATACTTAGAAAGTATAATAAGGACCTAACTTTAATGAGTACTTTGTGGGATACAGGGGCTGGGGAGACCAGGTATTGCTTTCAGAAACAATGCTGGTCTATGTCCAAAAATTTGATAAACTAGTTGAAATAGACCACATCCCTGAAAGACAAAAACAACACTGGTACCTACATTTCTTGTTAAGTCTTATTCTAAAGAAATATTACCTATAACTCCTCAAGATCTATTGAAATCTTCTGCTATCTCCCTGTGTGATATTTCTCAGCCATTTATAGCTATTTGGTTAAAGTCATCAGAGACAACCTAAAATTTCAGGCCTCATCTTAAGTGGGTGATGCTTCAGTTAATGATCTGTCCACTAGCCTGAAGATTTGCTTTTGGGGAATATCTGAACTATCACATCTATTCCTATGAGACTAAAAATAGATTATTTAGAGAAGGCTACAATTTCAGAATGTGTGAATGAGAACTTTGAGGACAAGACAAAGAAGGGCCAGCCATCTAATTCAGCTATGTCTGCAATGGCAGATTTTGGAAGATCATTTAACCTTGGCTATATGTCCAGACCTTGCCAGGCTGAAATATGACAGATTTTGATCACTGGGGAATTTGGGGGAGTGGGTCACTCACACAGTGTTTGTTCTGTTTTAGCATATAACATCTTTGTCTTTGCCCTCTGCTTTTGTTTTCACTTGTTCAGCTTCCCTACTCTTCTGATTCATATTCAGTTTAGTCCCTATTCCCAAAATTTTCTTTCTTTGCACCCCTTTATCTTTTTTAGGACTATCTCTCTCTCTTTTTTTTAACTTTAACCTCATCATTTACCCCATGTCTCACACTGGGCCATAAAAAAGGGAGTCACAGGTTTAAAAATGATCTAATATAGATATTGGCAACACTTTGTATTTCTTTTTTTAATTCCCTACTTGGTTTTCAGTTACCAAGCACTCTTGATTAGGAGTGTTTGAAAATACTAAACTCACCCTGAATATTCATGTTTGACAAAGAAACAAAAAAAGGAGATAGGCACTATATAACGTACTGGGGAAAATTTTTCAAAAAGACAAAGTCCTTGTCCTCAAGAACATCATGCTGTAGTGGGTAAGGAAGGCACACAAATTATTTTCTGCTTATGTGTGACCTGAGATTGAATTTCAAATTTTTGTTCTGTAAGTTATTGGCTCACAGAAATTCAAGGATTCTCACTCTGCATTTTGATATATTAAGTGAGACAAAGAATGGAATATTAAACAGAAATACTAAATTGGGAACATAAGGTAATCCTTTTAGACCTTTATTAAAATTGGCACAGACTTTGAAGACTTGAGACTTTAGTGAGAAGGAGGAGATCTGGAGAGGTTCTAAAGCAGAGCCCCAAAAATGATTAAAGTGGTTAGAAAAATTAGCAGATGCCCAACAGTTTGGAGCCAAGCAGATATTGTTGCTGGTTCAAATTAGAATGTGCCCAAGGCCTTAGGAAAATAGTTCTGTACAGTTAATGTTTTCAAACCATGAATGTCACCACAACTTCATTTTCTTGACAGTGCTTTAATCAGCCCCAGGCATTTCAATTCTCTGTCAGCCCCCTTGCAGAATTCCAGGCTTGCTTCATTCCTGGCACCATCTCAGCAAAGGCAGGATGTGATCAGTGGTCTTCACTGCTATTCCTTCACCTTCTAGACTCAGTAACCCAGCCACAGGTTCTGATCTCCTATAATGTTCTCTACACTCCTGGCTTTGTTCTTCCAGAAGTAGCATTCGTAGTAAGCCAATCCTAAAATCCAGCATATCAAAGCAAAATGCAAATAATTGGCAAGTAACTAGATGCTCTGAGCCTTCTGCAAGAATGAGATTTCTCATGAAATTGTGTATGTGTGTATAGTATACGTAGGTATATTGCTAAAATATACTATATATAGTATTATATAAAATATAATGTTTTAATTATTATATAATTATATGCTGGTCATAACATAATATATATTATTTATGAGGTATTATAATATTATATATAACATAGATAATATATTAAGTAATGTTACTATAATATTATATATTATATGTATATAAATAACTTCTAGGTGCCAGGTACTTTGTCAGATACTGGGAATACAAGGAAGAATTACATATATCGTACTTCCATAGTTTAGTAGAACAGGGAATGTCATGCAAACTAGCCCATTAGCATACCAGAAATTCAAGATATTAGGATAGACATTTACAGGAGGAAGACTGTAGACACAAAGTTGAGGCTGATTAAGTGTTCTCAAGATTCTGGAACAGAGCAAATAATTTCAAGGAAAATTCTATGGTTAAAGGGATGCCAAAGCTGAATACATTTCTTTTAATTGAGAAGAGGGAAGAGTGGGAAGAAAGTCACATAGTAGACCACTCAATTGGTACTGCAAGCTGTTCAGTATGTCTAGAAGAACAATGAATCTTGGAACGCTGAAAAAACAAAATAAAATAAAATAAAAAAACCTGATTAGGAGTTCTAGAGAGTGTCACAGGAGTCAAGTAACAGAGGACTTGCTCTGACTCCTACTAGCAACCAAATAGGAAGAGTGAAGATGTTAGAAGACAACATATACAATCATAGGGCCACACTTCCTCTGCAGCTTCACACGGATTTTTTTGCACACATTCTACTCATACTAAATGCTTCATTTTCTTTCTAGATCAGTGAAGTACAATATAACTTGCTTGTCCAAATTAAATACTCATTTTAGAGTCTGGCTCAGTTCTGTCCATAAGAAGGACTTGAAATAATGAAAAAAAATATTTAAATATTTCCTTCTATTTTCTCCCCAAGTTGCTAAACCTAATACATATTTTTTTCTTCCCCTATTCCTCTTCATACCATTCACATGCACACAGACATGTGCACACTTACATAAACACATTTACAGGGAGAATTAGGAAAGTTAGAGACAGACCCAAAAAAGGGAGAGGGAGGACAGGAAAAAAAGAGAAGGGACTAGAAGTGAGGTCTTCAACTGCTTAGACAAGAAAGAGCTGAAACATAGCTGAATGACAGTTTGAGAGACCCCCAAGACGGCAGTGTAGGAAGATTCCAAACTCACCTCCTCCCATGGACATACCAAGTCTACAGTTACATATGTATCATTTCCCTCTGAAAACAAATGAACTGCTTCTCCCCAACAATAAATAAAAGGACCAGTACAAGAGGGGTAGGAGAGGCAGAGACACAGTCTTGCTAAAACCCCATACCTGGTATAGTGATGCATAATAGGAAGATACCGTACCAGTCTGGCACTTTTCCTGGAGGAGCAAGGGGTGAGTATCCCACATCAATTACCCCAACCTGTAGGATCTGCACTAGGGAGACAAGCTCCTCTAGATCTGGCTTAAAAAACCAATGGGGCTGATGTCCAAGGGACGCAAAGTGCTATAGGAAACTGACATTCCCCTTTTAAATAGCTGGCATATGCTCCTACTTGTCTCAGGGCCCAGTGTGTGTGTGTGTGGTGGTGGTGGGGGGAACAGCAGTTTGAAGAGTACCTGGACTATATATGAAGTAAGTTCATTTGCTAATCTAAAAGCATATGCTAGAGAAGCAGGGGATGGTTGAAACTCCCTAGAGATCAAGGCACTGGTAGAGGCCATTTTAAAACCCTCCACCCACCTAAATAGCACAGGTGGGTGAGCTCTGATCCAGTTCCCTCCTGCCCCCTAGCAAAGAAAGGTGGGAGCAAGCAGTTCTGGCACTCTGCTGCAGCCTTGCTTAAACAGGAGTATGGTAGTTGCAATATTCCCTCAACTCCCTGGTTGGGGCTGGAGAACATGAGCAGTCATGGCATTTTCCTGCTCTTGGTCTAAAGATGGCACACATGCTGTACTCCTCACACCTGCGGTCACACCCAGTCAAGACATTTTTTTCCCCCCAGATGCTTTTCTGAAGCCAGCAAGCATGCCCCCCGCCCCCCAACACCACACTACATTCTGCTTCTGCCCTGATAAAGCTAGCAGACATATACAATTCACACAGGGGACACTCTTGGATCACTTCGCCTAATGGCCAAGGGGGCTGGGATTCCTGACCTCCATGGAAATGTAACAATCAAGAAAATAGTTCTTGGCAGGCCACCACCCGCGGGGGACTGCAAAGAAAACAGACTGAAACAAAAAGCAGTCTTCCTGTGGAAAAAAAGATCCTATTTAGTTATCTTGGAGCTTCAACCTAAGGGATGAACTTCAGATTTCCCATACATCCTGAGGCTAAGGAGAAGCTACTAGGGAATGTAAGCAGGGAGACACCATCCTTGCACACAACCTTGGTCTTGCTATAGCTCCACAAAACCTCCCAGAAAGTAGCTTATACACTCATCTGGAGTCCTGATTTTTGCAACTGTTGTCCAAAGAACACCTACAGATCTCTGGTCTGGGGACCAGTAGGGATTATGATTGCAGTCCACAGGACAGTATATATTTCCATATTTTAAAAACTGCTGCTCGAGGGGCCAGCTTCCAATTAGCCAAAACTAGGTGCTAAATGAGATCCGCCCAACCCCTTTGGAATACCAACAGGTTTTGGCACACCCTTCACAATGGCAATATATTAAGAATAAAGCAGGCTATTCAGATAATTGCACAGTTTTGAGAGAAAACAAAGAGCTAGGGCAAGATTGAATGTTTTATCACCTTCACAAAGCCCCTTCTCCAAGACTGAGAGATGTAGCCATTCTAATATATAGAAACAACCACAGAGAGTCAAGCAAAATAAGGAAATGAAGAAATATGTTTCAAATGAAAAAAAACAAAAAACAAAAACAAAAAACAACTCCGGGTCCTGGGATTGAGCCCCGCATCGGGCTCTCTGCTCGGTGGGGAGCCTGCTTCTCCCTCTCCCTCTGCCTGCCTCTCTGCCTACTTGTGATCTCTTTCTCTCTGTCAAATAAATAAATAAAAATAAAAATAAAATCTTAAAAATAAAGACAAGGCAAAACCTTAGAAAAAGATCTTAATGATATGGAGAAAGGTAATCTTATCTGATAAAAATTTGGAGTAATGGTCATAAGGATGCTCACCAAACTTAGGAGAAGAGTACACAGTGAGAACTTCAACAAAGGGATAGAAACTATAAAGTACCAAATATAAGTACAGAGCCAAAGAATACAACGACTGAACTAAAAAATACACTTGAGGTATTCAATAGCAGACTGAGCGAAGTGGAAGAATAGATCAGCAGGCTGGAAGACAAAGCAATAAAATTCATCCAAAAAGAGAAGCAAAAAGAAACAAGCACATTTTAAAAAGAAGATTACATAAGGGACCTATGGGATAACATCAAGTGGAAAAACATTCTCAACATAACGGTTTCAGAAGGAGAAGAGATATAGAAAGGGATAGAACATTATTTGACAAAGTAATGACTAAAAACTTCCCAAACCTAAGGAAGGAAACAGATATCCAGGTCCAGGAAGCCCAGAGAGTTCCAAATAAGATGAACCCAAAGAGATCCACATCGAGACACGATAATTAAGATGTCAAAAGTTAAAGATAAAAAAACAATCTTAAAAAGCACAAGAGAAAAACAGATTGGTACATATGAGGGAAACCCCATAGGGCTATGAACAGATTTATTAGCAGAAACTCTGCAGGCCAGACTAGAGGCATGGCATATTTGAAATGCTGAAAGAAAAACACAGAACAAACAAACAATTTGCAATGAAGACTACTCTATCCAGCAAGGTTTTCATTTAGAATTGAAGGAGAGATAAACAGTTTGTTTTCCAGACAAGCAAAACCTAAAGGAGTTCATCACTACTAAACTGGCCTTACTAGAAAAGTTAAAGGTATTTCTTTAAATTGAAAAAAAGGGGCACTAATTAAAGAAAAAACATGCAAAAGTAAAAATCTCACTAGAAAAGATAAATATGTAGTAAAAGTGGTGGATTAATTAATTATAAAGCTACAATGAAGATCAAAAAAGAAAAGTAGTACAATTAACTAAAAATAAAATAGTTAAGGGATACATAAAATAAAAAAGATGCAAAATGTGATATCAAAATATAAAACAGGGAGTAAAAATGTAGTTTTATAATGTGTTCAAATTTAAGTTGCTATCAACTTAAAATAGACTATTTTATAATAGGATGATATATATAAACTTCATGGTAACCCAAAGCAAAAACTTAGAGCAAATATCCAAAGGGAAAATGGGAAGTTTATCTAATACCAAAGGAACAAAGAGGAACCATAAGAACTAAAAAAACAGCCATCAAACAATTAACAAAATGGCAGTAAAAACATACCTATCAATAATTAGTTTATATATAAATGGACTAAGTTTCACAGTCAAAAGACATAGAGTGGCTAAATGGATTAAAAAAAACAAAAACAAAATACATCTATATACTGTCTACTACAAGACTCACTTCAAAAGTAAGGATACACACATACTGAAAGTGAAGGGATAAAAAAAGACAGTCCATGCAAATGGAAACAAACAAATAATAAAACCTGGTGGAGCTATACTCATATCAGACAAAATAGATTTTAAAACAAAGACCATAATAAAGGACAAAGAGCAGCACTACATTGTGATAAAAGAGTCAATCCAGCAAGAAGATATAACATATACAAATATATATGTACCCAATATAAGAGCACCAAAATATAAAAAAGCATATATTAATGGACATAAAAAAGTTGTTGACAGCAATATTACGGTAGGGAACTTTAATGCCCCACTTACACCAATGGACAGATCATCCAAACGGAAAATCAAGAAGAAAAAATTGGCTTTAAGCAACACTTTAGACCCAATAAATTAAATAGATATACACTGGACATTCCATCCAAAAGCAGAACACACAGTCTTCTCAGACGCACATACAGCATTCTCCAAGATAGATCACCAGTTAGTCCATAAAATAAATCTCAATAAATTCAAGAAGTTTGAAATCATATCAAGCACCTTTTCTAACCATACCGATTTGAAGTCAGGAAACAATTACAAAAAGGAAACTGGAAAAACTACAAATATGCAGAGATTAAAGAACATGTTACTGAACAACAATTGGGTCACTGGAGTAATCAATCGATGGTAAAAAGATAAATCTTTTTCTGTAAGATCAGGAAGAAGACAATGATACCCACTCTTGTCACTTTTACTCAACATAGTATTGGAAGTCCTAGCCACAACAATTAGGCAAGAAAAAGAAATTAAAAGGATAAAAATTAGAAAGAAAGAAGTAAATCTGTCACTATTTATAGATGACATGATACTCTATAGAAAACCATAAAGGCTCCACCAAAAAACTGTCAGAACTAAGAAATTAACTCAGTGAAGTGGCAGGATACCAAATTGATATATAAAAATCTGTCGTATTTCTGTACACTAGTAACAAACTATCAGAAATAGAAATAAACCAATCCTGTTTACAGTTGCATCAGAAAGAATACCTACGAATAAATTTAGCTAAGGAGGTGAAAGACCTGTACACTGAAAATTATGATATTGATGGGATCAGGAGGGAGACAAACCATAAGAGACTCTTAAACTCATGAAACAAACTGAGGGTTACTGGGGAGTAGTGGAGTAGGGATAGGGTGGCTGGGTTGTGGACAATGGGGAGGGTATGTGCTATGGTAAGTGCTGTGAAATGTGTAAGTCTGATGATTCACAGACATGTACCCCTGGGGCAAATAATACATTATATGTTAATAAAAAAATTAAATTTATAACCATATAAAAAATTAAAAAAAGAAAGTTATGATATTGATGAAAGAAATTGAAGAAGACACACAAATAAATGCAAAGGTTTTCTGTGTTCATGGATTGAAAGAATATTGTTAAAATGTCCACACTGCCTGAAACAATCTACAGATCCAATGAAATTTTTATCAAAATCCCAATGGTATTTTTCAGAGAATTAGAGCAAGTAATTGTACTATTTATATGGAATCACAAAAGACTTGAAATAGCCAAAACAATTTTGAGAAAGAAGAACAAAGCCAGAGGTATTATACTACCTGATTTCAAACTATGCTACAAAGCTATAGTAATCAAAACAGTACGGTATTGGCATAAAAACAGACACATAAATCAAGAAACAAAATAGAAGGCCCAGAAATAAACTCATGCATATATGGTCAATTAATTTATGACAGAGGAAGTAAGAAAATACAGTGGGAAAAAGACAAGTCTCTTCAATAAATGGTGTTGGAAAATCTGATAGCCACATGTGGAAGAGTGAACCTGTGCCACTATCTTACACCACATACAAAAGAAAAAAACTCAAAATGGATCAAAGACTTGAATGTAAAACTTGTAACTATAAAGCTCCTGGAAAAAAAGAAAAAAAAAATAGATGGTAAGCTCCTTAACATCAGTGTTAAGGCTGTTTTTTGTTTAGATTTGGGTTTTTTGTTTTGTTTTGTTTTGTTTTGTTTTTGCATCTGACTCCAAAGGCAAGGCCACAAAAGCGAAATTAAAAAAAAAAAAATGGGACTACATCAAACTAAAAGCTTTTGCACAGTGAATGAATCCATCAACAGAATGAAAAGGCAGCCTTCTGGATGAAAGAAGATATCTGCAAATCATATACCAATAAGGAGTTAATATCCAAAATATATAAGAGAACTCATACAACTCAATAACAGTAACAAAAAATATTCCAATTAAAAATGGCCAGAGGATATGAATAGCCATTTTTTCCAAAGAAGACATACTATGACAGGCAAATGAAAAGATGCTCAATATCACTAGTCATTACAAATCGCTAATCAAAAGCAAATCAAAACTACAATGAGCTATCACCTTAAACCTGTCAGAATGCCTATTATCAAAAAAAATGGAGAAGAAATAACAAGTGTTGGTAAGGATGTGGGAAAAAAGGGAACCTTTGTGCACTGTTGGTATTCTTGTAAACTGGTGGAGCCACTATGGAAAGCAGTATGGAATTTCCTCACAAAAGTTGGAAATAGAACTACTATATGATCCAGCAATTCCACTACTGGAAATCTATCTGAAGAAAACGAAAACACTAATTTGAAAAGGTTTATGTGCCCCTTTGTTAACTGCAGCATAATTTACAGCAGCCAAGATAAGGAAATAACCTAAGTGTCTACAAATGAATGAATGGATAGAGAAAATATGGTGAGATCTATCTGTCTGTCTATTATCTATCTATCTATCTATCTATCTATCTATCTATCTATCTATCTATCCATCCTACTCAGCCATAAAAAAAAGAATGAAATCTTAATATTTGTGACCTAGGGATGGACCTAGAGGGTATTACACTAAGTGAAATAAGTCAAACAGAGAAAGACAAAGACTGCATGATTTCACTTATATGTGGAATGCAAAAGAAAACAAACAAACAAACAAAATAAAACCCAGGTTCATAGATACAGAGAACAGATTGGAGGTTGCCAGAAGGAAGGGGATGGGAGAAGGTGGGATGGGTGAAGTACAAACTGCCAATTCTAAAATCAGTAAGTCATGGAAATGTTATGAACAGCATGAGGAATATAGTCAATAATATTGTATTAACTTTGTAACTAGTCTAGGTGGTAACTAGCTTACTGTGGTGATCATCTCACGATGTATACAAATGTTGAATCACTATGTTGTGTACCTGAAACTAGTATAATATTGTATGTCAATTATACCTCAATAAAGAGAGAGAATGCCAATTCCTTTTACTCATCATTTGCCCCTTCGGATATTAGCCATAAAATAACCTGACTTTCTAAGATCAGGAGGCATACCAAGTGAGATTTCAGCCAAATATCTAATTTATAATCCTTAGTGAAAGCATCTGAAAACCAACAAAACTGGGTGTTACAGAAACTTGAAATATTTGAGTAGACTTTTAAAATTCAGAATATTTAAAATACTTCTCAAGATTAAAAATACATATTTTTTAACATCTAGTTTCACGGGCTTGTTACTGCATCAACAATATACAGATGAGAGCTGTCAGAGGACTCTCATATAAATGTGTTTTCCCATCCAAAGCTCTATTTCTTCATTTCCTCTCTCAACTCTGTAGCCCATCTGGAAGTGTATAGACCACTGGGTGAATTCAAACTTGGAAACTGAAATTTCAGCCTTGAAGAAAAGGTGAAAATGTTCAGAATTTCCCACTAGCTTTAAAAACCCCAAACAGTAGCAATCCTATTCATAAATTCAGGCGAGAGCTGTATGAACTTTTTGTATAAAGTACTGCTGATTAGCATTTTGCAAAAATCTTTGGGAAAAAAATGATGACTTCATCGAAAAGACAGGTAGCTCCTTCCCTACCCACCATCCAAATCCTCCTTTACTCATGGTTGCAAAAGTCTGAACGACCTGGTTAGATGTCTGTCCAGTTTCCTCTTGCTAGGACTTGACCACCACATTCAATATTTCCCTATGAGAACTTCCCTGAATTATTAGGCAAAGGGGGAAAGAATGGGACAAAGAAGCTTGAGTGAACACAAACTGGCAGAGATTATATCCCTAACAACATTTTGTTGGGTTGTGTTGGGTCATTTCACCCTTCTGAGTCACAAATTTGATAAGACTGCATTGATTCAGAGTTCAGTCTTCTGATCCAAGTTATTTTCAGGAGTATTTTCATGGCTCCTCTTCCTACTACAGTTGATCCTTGAACAACACTGGTGTTAGGGGCATCCCCCAAACAGTTGAAAAATCTGTATATAACTTTTGACTCCCCCCAAAATTAATAGCCTACTGTTAAACGAAATCCTTATCGATAACATACAACAGTTGGTTAACACATATTTTTATGTTATGCATATTATATACTGTATTCTTACAATAAAGTAAGCTAAAGAAAAAATGTCATTAAGAAAATCACAAGAAAGAAAAAATACAATTACAGCACTACACTGTATTTATCAAAAAAATTTGTGTTTAAGTGTACCTGCACAGTTCAAGCCCATGTTGTTCAAGAGTCAACTGTATATTTATATGTTTCTTAGAAAAATATTGATTTGGGGAATATTCTTTCCCCATGAACTCATCTTTTTCTTTATGGTGAGTACTGTTTCTTTTTTTTTTTTTTTTAAGATTTTATTTATTTGACAGAGAGAGATCACAAGTAGGCAGAGAGGCAGGCAGAGAGAGAGGGGGGAAGCAGGCTCCCTGCTGAGCAGAGAGCCCGACGCAAGGCTCAATCCCAGGACCCTGAGATCATGACCTGAGCCAAAGGCAGGGGCTTTAACCCACTGAGCCACCCAGGCGCCCCAGTGAATACTGTTTCTAGATGTTTGTTTGTATACCAGTCAGTCAACAATAAGCTTAGTCAACAATCAGCTACCTTTCCCAGTTGATCTTTAACATCCATATCAATTCCCTTCTCGAAAGATTTCAAACATTTCTAGGACTGTTTTAATCTCAAAGGTAACCCATCAGATGCCATCCACTTGCCTGGTTTTCAGAGTATGATCCTCAAAAATCTTTGATTTTTAAACAGATGATCTAAGGCCAAAGTGAGGAATGGGGGCAAGAGAATGCCAAGAAAGGTTTCAACAAAAGAAACAAGACTTTAAACTTCTTTTAGACACTGAGGTTCCACTTTCAATTTCATTTGATAAAAGATCTTTTTGTTAGTGGATGAGAAATTCAAGTCTGAGAGATTCAGCAACTTGTTTCAGCTAATGACAGAGCCAGGCTTACAACCAGGTATCCAGAATCTTCACCTAGTAAGTATTGCTGCCACTCTCCATCTGACTCTTCTAATTCTTTTTTCTATCCTGTTAGCATCTATTTATTCTCTTTTTAAAAATTCCCCACTCTTTCTTCCTTTCGCACTTTATAGTTTTATCTAGAGCATCTTGTTTTAGTTTCTCTATGTATTTCATTGAATATCTTTTTTCTCATCAGTTCTGAGAATATTAGCCCATTGGCAAAAACTGGAGGGCTCATTATTATCATCAGTAATATTATTGTCTTTCACATGGATAATATTTTATTTAGAGATATTCACCTTTCATAGATTTACACATTAATTATATTAGTATGAACTCATATACCCTTATAAAGTACACAGAAAGGGTATGAAAACTAAGACCCAGAAACAACTTGCCCATTGGCTCACAGCTATTCAGAAGCACAAGTAGGGCTAGAGTCCTATTTTCCAGTTCCCTCTTTCCACTTGGGTATTCCAAATGAAGAGAAGGATTGGGGTGGGGGTGGTGGGTAGTGTTAAATTCCTATCTGCATGGGCTATTAGCCTGCTTTTCCTTGACATTTCAAATGACTTGGTTCTAACTAAATCAGTCATGCATACACTTACAAATTACTCCCTCACCTTGCCAACCTCACCACCAATCTGCTGGAGCAAGAACAAAGGGCCATAAGTTCCTTCATAAACTTTTCCCTACAATCCACATGGTTGATTGTCTTTTCATCTAAGCATTGTTTAAATTTTGACAATGTTTTCAACATAACTGATCCTCTTTTGACCTCTCATCAGTCCTAGATTTTTTCTTCCACTGGATTTTTATTCACATAGTTACCCTACTCACACCAGGATATTTCATTTGGTGAACAACCCTCTGTAATATACTATCCAGGACTTGATTTTATCTTTGCCCCTTTGTAGAGACTCTAAATCCTTATCTGAATATTCAGTCTAGCAAGCATAAGAGATTGGAAGAAGGACTAGTAGCCAAACATGAAGTAAATGCTCCTTCACAGAAAGTAACAATGGCAGGAGAAGGCAAATTTCGTAGTAGTGGCATATGCATAACTCCAACATAACATGTACGTACATTCAGTTAGATATACATAAGATACCTAGGTATTTAAAATAAATCTCATGCAGCTTCTGAATCCCTACCCCTCCATAACATGTAGATTGGAGAGAACAGAGGACACCCCAAATTAGAAGGAGCAATATATTTGTGAAGAGCTACATCCATTTCCTTGATCCTCCAGCTGAGGGGAGGCACATAAATGGTAGTGATACTAATAAATCCTAAACTAAAGCTCATGCTCTTTGCCCTAGAGCAGGCAGCTGGGAGGTTAAAGGTATCAATTTGAACACCTGCTGAAGGGTAAGGAACTTCTCTATAGTATGAGCAATTCAATTTTCTATTGAAAACTAGTTATCTTTCAGAAATCAAGGTAAAAAGCCATTTCTGGGTCAGTCATAGCAAAATGATTATAATCACATTTCTCTATTCCTTGATTAGGTCACTATTCACTAAGGCCCTGAAACCATCAGATTCTTTGAGCTGTCATTTCGTACCCTATACCACTTGTGGTGAGCTTCCCTATATCTAGTTTAGAAAGCCAGTTCAAGGCAGAAGGTGGTTTTCTTTCTCTACTATAAAAAGAGTTTTGGGTCATGGGTGGTTGCCTTCTCACTGTGCTTTTAAAAGAAGAGAGAAAGTGCCGTCCGTTTGCTGGGAGCAAAAATATGTTCTTTTTCATCTGAAACCATTCCTTGCATCTCACTAAATATTACTGAGCATCTCACAAGTAGCCTATAGTCTTACCTATCTGCAACAATAAACTGAATGTATTAGGAAAACCTCTTCACACTGGTGGAACCCAGCAGCCTAGGAAGCTTTGGGGAATAAAATATCTGACAGCAGGTTGCCTAAGTAGAACAGCCGTATGGCTATACATAGGAACTGCCACTGAACGAGTTAGGGCAGCTTGTTCCCATAGCTCGCGGGGAATTGGACACATTCTACTCCCTTTAGACTCTCTGGGCTAGAGAGGAAAAACAGGCATTTCATCATGTCCTATGCCTCCTTAATCATGAGATTTTAAGTTGCTCTAAGACATAACAGTTTCGTGTGAAGGAGTACAAATGGCAGTCCCAGGACATACCGGACTATTGACCCCCTGTTCCTATGTCAGTAGTCTCCTTCTCCTTTGTGACAGTCAGTTACCATGGTAATCAGTAGCCAAAGTTTATTAGTGCTTGTTAGTATTTAAAAGGTGATTTATAAGCATATAAATAATTGACTGCTCATTAACAGGTGGGGCTCCTGAACTCAGCTGCCTTTGGCAATTATCTACAGGTTTCAAGAGTTGTGCTCCTGTCCTCCACAGCTGCCTGCCTGTTTGGCTCAGAGAGTATCAACCTTGAAAACAAGGCGAAGAGAAAACAATCCATCAGCGGGGTAGGAGGAGCAGACTTTGTGACCGATATTGGTTGCTTGCCTAGCAGAGTGCACAGGAGAAGACGGGAGGGAGTACAGGTCGCCCATGTTCAGTTCTTCCTTCAGAAAATGTACATACTGTATCCTGAAAGCTGTTGTTTTTCAGCAAATTCATTAGGGATGGAGCCAGACTTACATATAAGTTGTTTATACTGGAAGAGCCCCTTATCTAAAAATACCTCCCTGAACCAGCAGTCACAGGATCTGAAAGTGCATCAGAATAGATGTATTATTGCCAGTGTTGTGTGCGTGTGTGTGTATGTATGTATGTGAAAGAGAGATTGAGAGTGCTAGACAGAGTTGTATATTGTTTGGGGGTGTTAGAGGAGAATGAAGCTGAGAGAAATGGAGTATTTTAATACTCCTAATGGTAGGAAACATGTTAACCTTGCTGCTAACCACATTCTTAGTAATTGGAGAGACCCCAGATAACCTGAGAAAATCTAAGAAAACATAAGTGTGGATCGGAGTCACACATTTTCCATATTGCAATTTTGACAGGCTAGACCTGACTTAGATGATTCTGAAGTTTTTGTTTTTAATTTTTAAAGGTCCTTTTACACTTCTAATTTTTTCCCACAGCTTTGGAGTTTTGAATAATTGTTAATAAAAAGATACACTTATTGAAGCATACCATGCGTTCATCTTCTTAATCTATACAGCTTACTAGTACTATTGTTATTATTACTTATTGTTATTTTGACTTGAGGTACGTGAAAAGGAAGAGGGGAAAATAGGACGATAACTGGAAGATACCACAATGGTAATAAAATGTAAGAGAAGAGATTTTGAAGAGGGAAAGACTTTAAAGAGAGAGATTAAGAAGAGAGAAAAACTGGAGGCTAAAAAAGATATTCCATCTGGTTTCTGCAGCTTCTTTCTTTCATTTTTAGACAATCTCAGGAGCTGAGAACAAGGCACAGTTGGCCAGTGCTGTTTGAGGAATGGCATAAAGAAAGGTAAGAGAATCAGCTGTGCATTGCCCTGTAGGATATTTCATCAACTCCAGGGGGTATACAGACTAGAAGGGAGAGTGTATATCTCAGTGCGAGAGGGGCTGATTACCCCTTCGATTGTTTTAATTTATGAAACAGTGTATTTTCTCCCCCATTCGACTAAGTGCCTAATTCCACCGATGAAGCACCTACCTCACCAGTAACTTTGAAAGTGTTATTCAGGTTGATTAAACACTACTCTATTTATGGAAATACCTTTTCTTTTAATAATTGGTAGTGGTTTTTAATTCCACCCTCTACAAAGTGTGTGTATCGGGGGAGTAATTATCTTGATCCTCTATCTTGCTGAGATTTTTGAACACATTCCATACTTTCTGAAGAAAACTCTATTACAAATTAAAAAAATAAAAGTAACAGGCCTTCATATAATTTTTTTTTACTATGTTTCAGGCATTATTCTAAGTGCTTTATATAGCTCATGTAATCCTCAAAAAAAATTTACAAGTTGGGTATCATTACTATCCCCTTTTTCACATGTGAGGAAACAGAAGTTTAAAAAGAACTTGGGGCACCTGGGTGGCTCAGTTGGTTAAGCAACTGCCTTCAGCTCAGGTCATGATCCTGGAGTTCCAGGATCTAGTTCCTCATCAGGCTCCCTGCTCGGTGGGGAGTCTGCTTCTCCCTCTGACCTCTCCCCTCTCATGCTTTCCCTCTCTTTCACTCTCTCTCTCAAATAAATAAAATCTTTAAAAAAATGAGATTAAGAAGCAACTCGCTTAAGAATATAGAAAGGAGCAAATTAGGAACAGACCTAGAATTTGAAAACTTCATGCAGGACCGCCTGCTCTTCTGCATCTCTTCATTCCTATGAAGTAGGAAGTTAAAAGAGAATGTAACTCTCACCATAACAAGCAAAAGAAATCACGTGAGTTACTAAATTAATTTTCCTGAACCCCTGAGAAAAGCGACATTGAAAGACTCTTTACGCCAAATTCCAGTGACTACTTCATAGAAGAAAAGACATACAAAGCTACTCTCCTTGGCTGACTAGCAGGAAAAGAAAACTTTCTCCACAGACTGAAAAATCAGCAGAATCTTTAACAATATTTTAAGACCTGTATGTGGGCTGCCAAGAAAGATTGGAATTCTGAGACTCTAGTGAAGTCACAGAGTAAATCTGCACTCACTCACCAATTCTACTGCCTGGGTCTTTACTGACTATTGAGGGGCAGTTCTCCACAGGCTAGAAGGCAGGGGAGAAGAATTGAGAGGGATTGATTTCAACTCAAGATTTCAGCTTCTAAAAGCTGGAGACAGCGTTCTGAGAGGGACTGCTTTGAGGCATTCTGGGAAGAGAAAGATCTTCCTGGGCATACAAAGTCTTAGTAGGGCTGGAAGAGAGCAAAGAAAACTTCCTAGAAATACAGAGAGCTGCAAATGCTACAAAAGCAGAAGTCTTCATGTTTTAAAAAGTTAGCACTGGGCAGAGAAGCATAGAAATATATGGATCTCGCTAGGGCTCAGACCCCAAGTCTGCAGGGTTTCATTCTAATTCCACTTCCAAAACTTTTAAAGCCTATGGTCAAACTAAAACTGCAACAAATCCCAAACACATGTCAACTAGAGACCAGATTTATTTAGCTCTCCATTCTAGATCTTTTCTAGAAATAAATGATTTACATCCATTTTTTGTATTGTTTACTTATGCAAAATATCCTTAGTGCCATAAAATTTGCATGACAAATAAGATATGTAAATCATGGCCAAAAGAGAATATATGGAGAGAAGCAGAATCAGAGATGGCCCACATGTTGGAATTATCAGAGATTTTAAATAAAATATGTATAATAAAAAATCTAAAGGAGGAAGCAGAAAAAGTAAGCAATGTGAGGAAAGAGATGGGGGATTTTAGCAGAAACATATTAAACAGAAATCTATTGAAAATTCCAGAAAAGATGCACTATCATAAATGAAGGACTCATTCGATGAATTTAACAGCAGACTGGAATCTGAAAAGAGTAAGTATCCTGGAAGACAGGTCAATAGAGCTCCTGGTGCTGCTTGTGTGCCCTGGTTCAGGTGAGGGTCTGGACCTCTTTAAGAAGAAGCAGCCAAGGATAATGTGGTACATATCACGGCAGATGAAAAACCCAAGGGAGGAGTCAATATTGAGAGTAAAGATCATGTTAATTTGAAGGTGTTGGGTCTGGATGGTTCTGTGGTGCCATTTAAGATTAGGAGGTACTCAGCACTTAGTAAACTAATGAAAGCCTATTGTGAACAATAGGCTTGTCAATGAGGTTTGTCAATGAGGCAAATCAGATGCCAAAGGAATGAGCAGCCAATCAATGAAACAGACATTCCTGCATAGTTGGAGATGGAGGATGCAGATACAATTGATGTGTTCCAACAGCAAACAGGAGGTGTTTACTAAAAAGGAAATCTGCTACTTTACTCCAGAACTCTGGTTCTCCAGACCAAAAGGACAACCTAAATTAGAAAACTGCAATGTGCTTCCACCACATCCTGACTACTACAGTAGAGTTCTCTCGATTCTTTCATTTTCCCTTTTTCCATTCCTTTATTGCACATAAAGTAACTGGTGTATATACACAAGCATATTGCATTTTTTTAACTAAATGGCCAATGATATGTTTTGATCAGCACCAAATGGAGATGAGATAGGGAAAAATATTGATTTTATGAAAATTCCCCTTTCTCCATTTGTGGCATTCAACTACTATCTTTATATGTCAGTAAGTTATCTTGCTCTCAAAGCAAAACAAAAAAGAACAACATAAAAATCCTTACCCCCCCCCAAAAAAAAAATCCTTGCATACTTTGTTTGATTGGAGAATTTCAATGCTTTTCATTTATCACTATAAAACCAAGGACAATTTTATAACTTTTTTGTACACAGCTGTAACATGTAGGATGATCTGTCTTAAGGAGGAATAAATTAATCTAAAAGAAGATTACTAGATATTTTTCAATTCAAGTATCTTGTTGTTTAAATAAAATTCTTGTTTAAAATGAACAAAAAAAAACAGGTCAATAGAAGGCATCCAAACTAAAGCAAAAAAAAAAAAAAAGAAAAGAAAAGAAAGAGGGGCTCCTGGGTGGCTCAGTGGGTTGAGGCCTCTGCCTTTGGCTCAGGTCATGATCTCAGGGTCCTGGGATCAAGCCCCGCATCCGGCTCTCTGCTCAGCAGGGAGCCTGCTTCCCCCTCTCTCTCTGCCTACCTCTCTGCCTACTTGTGATCCCATTCTCTGTCAAATAAATAAATAAAATCTTAAAAAAAAAAAAAAAGAGAGAAGTGTTTGAGATCTGTAGAACAATATCAAACCCACCATGAGTGTAGAAAAAGACGATAAAGAATAGGGTAAAAATATATGTAAAGAAATATAGCAGAGAATGATTCCAAATTATGGAAAGATGTTAACACATGTCTGATACTTAGTGGACCCCATGCAGAGTACCACAAAACAAAACACACCCAAACTCTTCATAGTTAAATTGCTGAAAACAAAATTTAATAATTTAAAAGCAGTCAGCAAAAAATAGACATTATCTTCAATGGTATAATATGCATGATGGTTGATTTACCACTAAAAATAATTGGAGAATATATTATTGGACAGAGCAATAATATAAAGTGCTAAAAACAAAATCCAACCTAAGAATACTATATATAGATCTATCTCTCCTTTACAAAAGAGGGCAAATGAAGTCATTTCAGAGAACAAAACTTCAGGGAATTTGCCTCCAGCAGCCCTTAATATAAGGCATGCTAAAAGTAGTTTTTCAGAAATGAAGTTCTTCAGAAATGAAGAGAAATGAAGCCAAATGAAACCCCAGATCTGCATGAGATGCATGAAAGGCATAAAATAAATACCTGGGAAAATATAAAAGACCTTTCAAGCTATATCTGTATTTATATCTACATGTATTTTTAAAAGACTGCAGATCATTTAAAAGAAAATAATATATCAAATTTAGGGATTTTTAGCATATGTAGAATTAAAATGTAAGAAATGAAGTGCATAAAGGATAAGAAGATGGCAAAAAACCCCACTGAACTGTAATATAGCCTAATATTATTTGAAGGTAGGTTATAATGAGTCTAAGATTCATATTGTAAACTCTGAACCTATACTGTCCAATAGGGTAATTGGTAGCTACACGTTGATATTTAAATTTAGGTAAAAATTAGTCAAAATTAAATAAAATTAGAAATTAAGTTCCTAAGTTGTATTAGCCACATTTCAAGTGCTATGTAACTACGTATCTCTAGTGGCCATCATATTGGATTGAACAGATATAGAAGATTTCCAGTTATTTCAGACATCACTGCTCTAGATAAAGAATAAGAATACAACCCAAAGACATAAATCTAAATACTAAAAGTAGGAGTAGAAATGGAATACAAAAAAAAATGTGATTTACCTCAAAGAGGGCAGTAAAAAAAAAACCCAGAGAAATGTTTACTAAATGAGATAAATAAAAACGAAATATGAAGATAGGAGATTAAAATAGAACTGTATCAATAATTACATTAAATGTTAATAAAACATTCCATGTAAAAGTCAGAGATAAGATTATATAAAAAGACATAACTCTATAGATTTTATGTATATATATGAAAAGACATAGCTCTATAGATTTTATGTGTAAAGGCAGAGCAGTTGAAAGTAAATGTGTAAAAAAAGTACCACTGAAACACTAAGATTAAGAAATTTTAATTATATAAGATTTGTTGAGTTAAAGATACTACTTAAACACAAAGATTGAGAAATTAGTTGCCCATGTTAATATCAGACTAAGGTGATTTCAAGGGAAAGAATATTACTAGAGAAATAAAGAAATACTTCATAATTATAAAGGGGTCGATTCGTCAAGAAATTATAACAATTCTAAAAGTGTATGTACCCAATAACAAGATTTCAAAATGCATCAAGCAAAACTTGAGAGAGTAAATGGAGAAGTAGGTTCACATTTGTGGTCAGAGATTTTACAGAACCATCCCCCAACAACTGTATATGTATAATTCTACCCCAACTACTGTACACAGTCTTTGTACGTGCACATGAATTATCCACCAAAACAGACTACAAACTAGGCTATAAAATCTCAAAAATATTAAAGAATTAAAATCATATAGAATATAGGCTCTGGATATAATGGTATCAAATTAGAAATTAATTTTTAAAAGCTATATAAAAAATCCTAAAGTATTTGGGATTTCAAAACAAATTTCTAAATAACCCATAGGTCAAGAAGAAATCAAAAGGAAAATTAGAAAAGACTACAAAATGAATGATAATAAAAACATAGTATATAAAAATGTGTATGATTCAGCTAAAGCTGCATTAGAAGAACACTTAGAGTTTAAATGTTTATAGTAGAAAAGAGGAATAACTTAAAAATAAATAACTAAAATTTTTATTTTAGAAGCTAGACAAAACAGAGTAAATTAAGCCCAAAGTAAATAGAAGAAATAATGGAGACAAAAATATAAATCAACAAAATATAAAACAAACAACAGGTAATCAAAATGTTGAAAGTGGAATTATTAAAAAGATTAATAAACTTGACATATTTCTAGTGAGATTTACCAAGAAAAAAAGAGAAAATACAATTACATCAAGAATGAAAAGGGACAGTACTAGAGACTGCAAAAAATAGAAGGATAAAAAAGAAATTTATGGGGCGCCTGGGTGGCTCAGTTGGCTGGGCGACTGCCTTCAGCTCAGGTCATGATCCTGGAGTCCCGGGATCTAGTCCCGTATCGGGCTCCCAGCTCCGCGGGGAGTCTGCTTCTCCCTCTGACCTTCTCTCCTCTCGTGCTCTCTCTCACTTTCTCTCTCTCTCAAACAAATAAATAAAATCTTAAAAAAAAAAAGAAATTTATACCAATAAATTCTACAAATTAGATGAAATGGACATATTCCCTGAACAATACATTTATTTAAACTGATGTAATAAGATAAGAAATAGGCAAAAAAAAAAAAAAAGATAAGAAATAAGCAATCTAAATAGCCCTATGACTATAAAATAAATTGGGTTCATAATCAAAAACTTTCCCCCAAAGTTATTTCAGGCTCCAATGGATTCACTAAAGTTTTATCAAGTATTTAAGTAAGGTATAATGCCAATTCTACATAAATTCTTTCAAAAACTGAGGGAAGAAGAAACACTATTCAACTGATATAGTCTGATACCAAAACTTGGCAAATATAAGAAAAAAATTATAGACTAGTGTCTATTATGATCACAGATGCAAAATCTTAAAAACATAGAAACAACCTGAGTACAGCAAGCAGACTCACACACAGTGATACATCATGAACAGATGGATTTTATCCCAGGTATGCAAAAGTGGTTCAACATTTAAGAAATATATATAATTCACCATACTAGCAGAATAAATAGAGGACAACAACATCAAAAACCCTCCATATAATCATTTCGATTGATGTAGAAATAGAGCTTTCCTAGTACTCTCCCAAAGAAGAATGCCCTCTCTAATCATTTCTATTTTATATTTTCCAGGAGTTTCCCTTCTGTACAATGGGGCAGGGAAAATAAATAAAAGTCTAACAATCTAAAAGAATAATTAAAGCTGAGCTATTTGCAGGCAAAATAATTGTAAATATAGAAAACCTTCAGAGAATCTCCAAAAGGACAAGGACTAAGTAAATTCAGTAAAACTGTAGAATTCAAATTCAAAAAAAAAATCGAGTATTTCTATATACAAGCAAACAAAAATTAGAAAAAAAAAAATTGGGGTAGAGATAAGAAGGATTTAGAATAGCCAAAACAATCTTTTAAAGAAAGTTAAAGGACTTAACACTATCTACTTCAAGACTTATTACAAAGCTACAATAAGAACGGACTCGAAATATTGACTTAAAGAATTAAAATATAGATCAATGGAAAATAAGAAAGTTCAGAAATAGACCCATACATAAAAAGTCAATTGATCTTCAGATAAGGCACCAAGTTCATTCAATGGAAGAAAGAAAAATCTTCTTAACAAATGACATTGGAACAAATCAACCCTTATACTACATAGATAAAATATTAATTTGACGTGAATCTTAAATTTATAAAGTACAGGGGCGCCTGGGTGGCTCAGTCGTTAAGCGTCTGCCTTCGGCTCAGGTCATGATCCCAGGGTCCTGGGATCGAGCCCTGCATCGGGCTCCCTGCTCCGCGGGAAGCCTGCTTCTCCCTCTCCCACTCCCCCTGCTTGTGTTCCCTCTCTCACTGTATTTCTCTCTGTCAAATAAGTAAAATCTTAAAAAAAAAAAAAAAAATGTATAAAGTACAGAAAAAAATAAGAATAATATCTTTGTAACCTCGGGAACAGGCAAAGATGATTTCAACAGGGCACAAAATCAGTAACTCTAAAAGAAAAAAATAGTTAAATTGAACTTCATCAAAATTAAAATTTACATCTCATTAAAAGAAACGTTAAGAAAATTAATAGGCAAAAAACAGACTGTGAGAAAGTTTTCATAATACATCTATTTGACAAAGAACTCGTATACAGAATATTAGAGAAATCCTATAATACAATAAGAAAAGGAAAAATAATACAAAGGTATACCCAATTTACAAAATGGTTAATGACTTGAATACATACTTCACAAAGAAATACAAATGGCCAACAAGTGTGTGCAAATGTGTTCAAAATGTCCAAAAAAAGTCCAAAAAAGCCTGTAAAAGGATGTTCACAGCAACTATCATATTCATAATTACACAAATATCTGCCAACAGAGTGAATAAGCAAAAAGTGTTATAGTCATGCCATAAAATGCTACTATATAAAAGGAGAAACTACTGATATAGGCAAAAACATAAATAAATTTCAAAAAACATTATGAGGAGTGAGAAATCAGCCACAAAAACATGACCCAATTACTTTATTTATATTACTTCCAAGAATAGATAAAACTAATCTATGGTGATAGATTTCAGAAAGAGATCACCTTTGTGGGTGGAGAGAATGAAGCAGAGATTGACCATAAAATGACAAGAGGAAATTTTCTGGAGCAGTGTAGATGATGTTAATAAGAAAAAGAATGGGCAAGACACAGACTGAGAAAAAGTTTTCTTAATACAGATATCTGACAAAGGACTCATATACAGAATATTTGTATTCTGTACATGGTTACATTCTGTACATGGTTAAATAAGATGACTAAAATTCATTAAACCGAAAGCTTAAGATTGGTACAAATTATTCTATGTAAATTACATCTCTCTCTATGTATATTGGCCAGTGCCAGATTCTGTGCAACTCATTGGAGATACAGTGATGAACAAGACTGTTCTCATAAAATTAGAAAATCCAGTAAATGGATTTTTTTAGGCTATTCTAGGACTTACATCAACTACATCCTTCTCTTTGTTTTCCACATAATTAACTATTTTTTTGTACATAATATAGTAAAAGTGTGATACATAAAGAAATCAGGAGATATATTATTCACATTTCTATTCTCAACTAGCTTTGTGACCTTGAGTAAGACATTTATCCTTATAATACTTATCTGCAAAACAAAGGTGTTGGTCCAATATCCTTTTAAGCCCTCATCTTTATTGGTTTTTATTCTTATTACATACACTAATGATGATATCATCTATTTATTGTGAAGCTGTAAACTTGAGGGGGAAATCTGTGCATCATGGAAGGAGACAGCCCCAATTTCTTGACCATAACATGGAAGCTGTCATCACTTGCCAATGTGTGGTATCGCCACTGAGCCCTTTCTAGTGAGTGAAGCTGAAAGTTTAGAGAAACTGAGATCTGACTAGTCTAGCCTTTATTTGAATTCTAATTGCTTTTTTTAAAATGACTTTTTCAGTTATATTAATTTTGAGAGCGACCAACCCAGAGCTCCCATCTCCAAATCAAAGACCCCCCTTGCAGAAAAGCCTTTTTATTGTAAGTATGTATGTATTTATGTATGTATGTATGTAGGTATTTATTTTAAAAAAAGATTTTACTTATTCATTTGACAGAGAGAGACACAGTGAGAGAGGGAACACAAGCAGGGGGAGTGGGAGAGGGAGAAGTAGGCTTCCCACCAATCAGGGAGTCCGATGCGGGGCTGGATCCTAGGACCCTGGGATTATGACCTGAGCCAAAGGCAGACGCTTAACGACTGAGCTACCCAGGCGCCCCCAGAAAAGCCTTTTCAGTTTGCCAGACACACAAAGCTATCTTGTTTTTTAAGTGAATTAGTTAAGATTCAGAGATGGGACAGAATCGAAAATCTGTATGCCCATAAAACATTCTCTCTTACAAACATTTAGAGAACATGCAAGAGTAAATTGCTCTTTTATGAGGTCTGCAGAGGAAAATAATACATAACTTGCTTTCATTGTGATTTTTAAATTTTGCCTTTCTCCCAAATTGCTTAAACACTTTTTGGTTAGAGAAAATAAGCCTCAATATGGCCAAACCTTTACTCCAAGACCCCTTTCCTTACGCCATGCTGCTCACTTTCTCTTGGAATCTGTAACCTCTTCTTTTCACACTTCCTTCATTTTCGTCCAGTGCCTTTCCTTTCTTTTTGTTCACTGTCTTAAATTTACTTATGTTAGTCCTTTTCTCTATCAGCCAGTATTTATAACTCCCTAACATTTTAACATTTTGCTGTATCATTAATTCATTCATTAACTCATTCCACAAAAACTTCCTGAAGTAAAAACAAAAACATGCAAGATGTTATGTAGGTGCCAAGAATAGAAGGGTGAAGAATCTCCTTGCCACCCTGGGGGTTTATATTCTAAGATTTACATATATAGTCTATATTTTTAAATATATAGTCTAATATTTTTAAAAAAGAATTCGATGTTTGCTTTTTTCTTTATTAAGTCCTCTTACAATCTTTTGATTTGGTCTGTGAGTGTGGGCTTAGATTTGCTTTTCAGTTCCCTATGATTCAAGTTATCAAAGCACACGAAGCTTCGAAGCTGCCAACTACTACTACAGTCTTCAGAGTGACATGCTTCTTGCTTAAGAAACAGTTTCTCAGCATTCTAAAAATATGTCCCTAGGATCTTCCTGTCAAAGTAGTAAACAGAAAAACAACTGGGGAAAATTAGGATATATATGGTCACTGTTCTGTTCCCTTCGTGGTTTTCTGCTTCTAACTTTTTGCTTTTAATTCTTCCATTCGTGTATTGATTGGTTCATTCATTGATTTATAAATATGTATTTAATGCCAACAATGAGCCAGGGAGCATACTATATGAGTAACACCTAATCCTTGTCTTAAAGGAGCTCAGAGTCAAAAATTCCATTTCAAACTGTTTTGACACAACAAACATGACTGCCTTTGCCAATCGAAAAAGTGATTTTCCCACTGCTCAAACAGATGTTTTAAAACTAGATTTAAAAAATACTTAAAGGTAAAAAGACATTTCTAATGGTGAGATATTTTACTAAATAGTTTCTAGGGTGTGTGTGTGCATATGTGTGTGTCTATGTGTGTGCATGTGTGTATATTACCTTACATTTCTCTTAGTATCATATTCCTACAGAGGCTTTTCCAAACTACCTTTGATATAAACTGCATTCCAAAATAGCCTTTAAAATAAACAAAAGATGACAGTTAGAAAATAATTTTTAGATAAGATAGTACATGCAATTTTTAAAGTACAGATTTAAAATGTCTTCGTTGTATCCTCGGACAACCCCAAATACAAATGATGCCAACACACACACACACACACACACACACACACACACACACACACACACACCACATTCAGTTTGGAAGATGGTGGCAATATTTTTTGTTTATTTAATTCACATAAAAATTATTTCATCGTTATGGATGGTAACAGCTATCCCTATTCCTCGATGAGTATTTACTGTGTTGAAGCTTCTTTAACAAGCCGTTCCATCAACACTAAGATCCAGTAACTAGCATTATCTACATCTATAGGTGGGAAATCTAAGAAAATCATTAGCACAAAATGCAAGAGAATAAAATTTGATAGAAAAGGCCGAAAACATGCCCAAAAGAACCTTTAATAATTAACAATTATTTTAAAATGATGAACTGTAGTAAAAAGTTATGAAAAGTTGTTTAAAGGACGTGACTTTTTTCCCTGACTAAAACCTGCCTTTGGGAAATTTTTATTTCCTTGTCTTCATCTTCCTCTTGGCATTTACCAATCCTGAATTTCTCTTTGTTTTCTCTCTTCTCTTCTGCAACTGAGAAGCTTTAAATGACTGGTAAGTAGCCCATCTCTCTGTATTCTAAAGAGACCCTTTGCCTCTTGGGAGAAATATAGTATGTTGTACTCATGTGGATATAAAAAAAAGAGTACTTATTTACTTTTCTACAATTGTAAACAGTCCTCTAATCTTTTCATTATTAATTAAATGTATGAAAAGTTTTAAAATTTTAACAATCTCATTTTTCCATAAAGCCCCATGCTATCTCATTTTGCATTCCTCTAAGACTTCTGTCCTGTCTTATTCTGTGGAGGTTCCCTGTGCCCTTTGTCATTTTTCCATGGGGTCCTTATCTACTTATGCTATGAGCTCCCTTCTCTTAATCCTCTTCTCATACCCATTATTTTCCAATATTATTAGCCTGGTTTTTTTTGACAAAAAAGTTTAAAAGCCACTGCCTATTTCTGTCTGTGTTGCCAACTTTTCATGTCCCTGTCATAGTGGCACCTTAAATCTCTGACAGCAAATGTCAAAATCTCCCAAACTGCACTGTAGACCAACTTCAGTTAAATTTAAGAAAGTATCGGACAGCTCTGATTAAAACAATGGGCACTCATGGGAAAAAAATGGTATTAAGGGAGTCTAAACTCAAAATATTGGCTATTTCAAAATATAGGCCTGACTTTGTATATTATGTTCAAAACAAGTTAGTCCTTCTTAGTATTTTTGACCAAGGATTTTAGTGACTTTCTACTGATGAATGAGGGATTGGCTTGAATAGGCTCTCCTAAAAGTTCAAGTATTTTCCATAGTTCCATACCAAATAACAGAGCAGGGAAATAAAATAGAAAAGGTTAGAATTTAAAAAGTAGTTAAAAGTCTATTTAGTCCTTATTCTCTACCAATTACCGACAAACTTTTGACTTTTACTTTCTAATCTTAATATACTTACTCTAAAGACAAAACTCTCATTCTCTCCTCTGTTTTTTATTCCTTTGGCATTTAAAAATATTCTCTTTTTAATTGCTAGCAAATACTGAATGAATTTCCTTTTGGAATAGGGATCAGAGCAGATTTGTACAACTTAGTTATAAAACCTCAAAACAATCTTTTAAAATGTTTTCTGAACCTTGGCTCAAAAATAGGTTTTTGTCTATTTAACCTTTAAAAAAATGGCTTGAAATGTAAAAGGACAAAACGATTTTTAAACACAGCCACAGTGACATCCGCCAAAAGCTAAAAATATCATTGGTTTAACAGGCCAAATTTGAAGCCCCTACGATATCCTAATGTTATTGTGAATGCCCTATGATGGGTTACATGGGCAAAGTGATGTGGTTGTAGAATTACATGGTAATTCAAAGAGACACTGATAAGCTATATTTTGCACTTTTGTTCCAGATGCAGGAAGGAAACATTTAATCCATCTAATTTGATCCAAAAAACTGTCTTGATGACATTTGGAAGGATTTAATGACATTTTCCTTGGTTCCAGCTCTACTATTCAGCCATACTTCATCGTATATGATTAAGCTGTAACTCTGCAGACAGTTATAGGGCCCAATGCATCAAGTTCATAATTAAGATGAAAAAACAACAACAACAAAACTCCAACAACAACCAAAAAATAATTTTGCAAAGTACTCCTTTCCCCATAATTGTGACTTGAAATGCTCTCTGTTCTCTACTGAGCTCTGAGTTGTGAAGCAGTTCCTTGGATGGGGACTATCAGACTTGACTCACATTAGGATCTTTTCTAACTGCTTTCATCTCCTAAGTGCCTACCGTGATTCAGAGGTTACCAGATGTTGCATATAGTAACAAAGGTATAAAAATGTAGGGCTCAGTGGTTGCAGAGTAAATCAAAGGAAGCCATAACACACCACTGCATAAATAATGGACCAGCATTATGAGTGGAAATGTGTCCTCCAAAATTTGTATGTTGATGGTCTAACCCTCAGTACTTTAGCTGTAACCTTATTTGTGAATAGGGTCATTGCAGATGTAATTAGTTAGATAGGTCATCAGAGTGAATCCTAATCCAACATGACAGGTTGTTAGAAGGTAGAGGAGGGACAGTATACTCCAGACTGAGAAGGCACTTTGAGATTGAAAAATGACACAAGCCACTCTATACTATTTACAGAGCTTTAGTCAGGGTAACCTACTGACAAGGAGGCCCGGGCAAAGGACTATTCATAGCAGCAGCATAGTTCCTTTCTGCCCCCATTTCTCTGCCCAATCCAGACCTTAATCCCCAGCATTTATAGAACGAGAGGCAGGATGGCAAGGTTAAAGGGTAGTTATCTAAATTGGCATCATCTGTGAGCCAGAGGATCTCTACTAGGATCTAAAGTGGGGCCTTCTGTGCACCAGTCATCTCTACTGCTTATCTAAAGTGGAGCCACTGTGTGCCATTTTAGGGAAGATCAGAACAAGCTATCCCACATTCAGGTCAGGACATACATTAACCTCCTGGAGCCTGGAACATGTAGCTACGAGGTAGGTCATTTCTCAGGCATGAACAAGATGGAGGGTCAAAGATGGAAACATCGTTTTCAGCACTCCTACACAGGTATCCTTAGAAAAGGGGGCGATTTGATTTACACATACACACAAAGTTATGTGTCTACACAAAGTGTGAAGACGAAGGCAGTGATGGACGTGATGCACCTCCAAGCCGAGGAATGCCAGACTTCCAACAAACCACCAGAAGCTAGGGGGAAGGAAGGGCAGCTTCTCCCTCACAGCCATGAGAAGGAACCAACCCTGCTAACACTTTGATCTTCCACTTCTAGCCTTCAAATCTGTAAGACAATATATTCAAGCCACTCAGTTTGTGGTACTTTGTTAAGGTGCCCCTAGAAAACTAACATGGGCAGCCAACTTGGGAAGATGGCTTGTGGACAGCTGATGCAGGTACAGATGTCAGAGAAGGACAGCCCGGTATAAAAGCTGAACAAATGACCAGTGCCATGGCAGAGACACAGCCATACTGACTGACCTTTCTTCCCTGTGGCAGACAGATTAGATCCCAAGTTCACAAGGTGGGAGCGAAAGCTCAGACACCAGAACGTGTAAGTTATGTGGAGAAATAGCAAGAGAAGAAGGCAAAAACTTGCTTCCTGTGAGAGAGCAGAGGCCAATAAAGCAACAAAGTAGGGCTCTGACACTGGGGTCTAAAATCCACCACAGCTTTATTATGTAGGCAGTAGGGATCACTGGGAAGTCAATAGGAGTGAAATACAGATCAAAGCTGTATTAGGAAGATTTCTCTGGTAACTGTGCAAAACACATACAAGTTTGAAGAGATTACATACAGGACTTAAGTATGTGACCTTGAGCTCATTACTTCAGCTTCCTTATCTGCAAAATGGAACCAAGTATATAATCATTTCATTGGATTTTTGTGAGAATGAAATGAGATAATCCATGCCTAGTGTCTCATATAGTAAGGCTTTGGATAAATGTCAGAGGCTGAGTCAGATATATACACAACTATAACTCACGTATGCCTTCAAATTAAATGTGGACATTAACATTTCTCCTTGTCCCTTCCTGACTGCCAGCTCCTGGAAAGCAGTACCTGTAACTCAGGCTTGATTTTATCCCAGACAACACTTACCCAATATTATGTATAATGAAAAGACAGACATCTGAAGCATGGGTGAATTATAAACAATATTAGAAAAAGAGCAGGTGCATGCTGATTCCCCTTTGCTGTTCCCCAGCCCTGACCTCTATCATCCTGCCAACCTAAAGCAGAGCTCTAGGCTGAATCCATCATAGGAGAGTCAAAACATGCTTGTAAATTTGGGCCTGATTTGCTCTAATGAGTCCTTGCTTCTCCATTTCTAGGGGAACATAAAGCAGTGAATGACATGATTCACAGGGCAGATAACACCTCTTTAATATCTCTCCACATGCTGACCTATTTCATTACTGTGCACTTCTCAGGGATGAGAAGCTATGCAAAGACTACAAGAAAAATACCTGTGAGGCTCCCTCCTCCTGGGAATGTTTCAGCTTTTCAAGATTCTAGGTCATCCCTCTCCCTGATATTTGGAGTTCATTCCCACTGGGAGAGCAATCTGTTCATACAGCCTTTTTCCCCCTTTTTTTAAGATTTATTATTTATCCACAGTATAATAGAAACCATATTCAAAAATACAATCTTCATAAATAAATCCTTTATATGGAGTTTTTCTTTTTAAACTTTAAGTATTAGGAGTAAAGTACATTCACTTAAGGTAATTCGATTTTGAAATTTCGACTTACATAATTGAGTCACCTCCTGAGAAAGGCATAATTTAACTCTTTACAAATGGCCAAGTAGAGAAACTGAATGCTGTTGAAACCATTGGTCCGGGATGGGGAAGTTGGTTTAGGGACCGAGAGGTGTCCGTGCTGCCAGGGAGACTGACCAGGAAGCCTTTCTGGCCTCTGGTGGCATAGCAGCTTCCGGTAACAGAATGTTACTTCTGCATCGAATGAGTTTCCTAGAATGAAACACCATGTTCTCTAGGCTCTGGCCTCAAGGAATATTACCATCCAGGAGACATCTGCCCAATTTTAAAAGTCTGGAAAAATGAGGCAGCTTCAGAATATAGCCACAAGATTACCCATGAAGATCTCTTCCTCTAGTTTTCTTTCCAATTTCTTTCTTTCTTTCTTTTTTTTTTAAAGATTTTATTTATTTATTTGACAGAGAGAGATCACAAGTAGGCAGAGAGGCAGGAACAGAGAGAGGGGGAAGCAGGTTCCCTGCTGAGCAGAGAGCCTGATGCGGGGCTTGATCCTAGGACCCTGAGATCATGACCTGAGCTGAAGGCAGAGGTTTTAACCCACTGAGCCACCCAGGCACCCCTCCAATTTCTTTCTAATTGTAGTATATAGATGTGCAGGTGTCTTAGTATGCAGGTGTCTTCCTATCCAGGTGTGTATATGTTGAGTTTGTATATATGGTGTGTATGTTTGTATATGCACCTGTGTTTATGCATAATATCATTGGCTCTTTCCAGACAAAATTCCCTATGAACCTATGGCTTTTCTTTTCTAAACTGTGAGGTGACAAGAGACCGTTCCTGATAGCTGTCTGTATCGGTCATTTTAAAACATTTTAATAACTATTTTCTCACCTCCTGCTACCCCATCACAAAGCACATCAAATAGGATTAATTTAGAAATTGAGGTTATGACTCCACTTGCCACATTTTAAAGCCAGTTCAAACAGGTACCATTCTGGTCATTTGTTTTTTTAGAGGACCTATAGTTCTTTTAAAACAAGGGAGCCTTGACTTCAGTGCATTCACAGAACGTGTATCGATCAGCACATGTAAATACACACAAATGAGAAAGCTAGTTGGCAACTCCATAGCAATTGCTGTGATCATCTGTGTGTTCTCACGGCTCTGCAGTAGTGGGGGTATAATCACTGTTCATCTGAATATAAACCTTTACAGATAAGCTTGACAGAAGTTTCCATTAGAACAGAAAGGCCAACTCACTGAAAGATAAGAGTAGAGGAAGAAGGGAAACGGCAGCTGGATCTACCTGGAAAACTTGTTACTTCACAGAATTCCATATTTCTTATATCCACAAATAGATCTTGAGGAGAAAGAAGCTGCCTGAAGGTAGACGAACACTAAAGCACACCCTCTGTAGTAGGGTTCCCAAGAGGTGAAAGGAAATTGGTAGAGCAAATTTGTATGCAGCTGATATCAGGGGGCCCTAGATATGAAATACCCTGCAAACAAAAAGTGGAGAAGAAAATGTTTAAATAGGAGAAAATGCAACACAACCTTAGTTACCATTTCCCCATGATGTCTGCATAGTCCAGAGACATTTATCATGTGCAACTGAAGGACCACATCTCTGCCAAGCCTAGCTGAGCTCCATGAAGAACTCTGCACTCAAGTAGCCCTCCAAGGACTGGATGATCCTGGAGTTCTCCTAGCTGGGCTTCACTGAAAAGATGGTCAAGTAGCTGGACCTGAGCCTGATTATGGAGCTCATCCTCATGTTCTATGTGGACAAACCAATCAGCTGGCTTCAGGATCATTTTCTGTGGATTAAGGTCTGCAACCCTAGGAAGGATGTGTAACACTGGGACCAAGCAGAAGACTGCCTGAGGATCAGCTTCTAGCCATCCCTCTTGAGCATGTGGGCAGGTGAGGGAGAGCCAGAAAAGGAATGACAAGGCCTTTGGGAAGTGGGCACTGTGAAAGGTTCACGTGACCTGCAAGCCTAGGTGAGGACAAGCCTCAACCCACAGAACACTTGAGCCAGAATAAGGCCTACCAGCATGAGGATTTCTTCTGGGGATTTATTTATTTTTTAAACAATTATTTTCCATACAACATGTGTCAAATGTTGTAGCTAATTTTAAGATTACAGTATTTCAGGGACGAAGTTCGACATTAACCTCAATTTATTTGGTCTAAAGTTGTGTGTGTTTGTGTGTTTGTCTTTTCTCTTTCTTTAAAGAGATTGGAGAGGAGGTCGGGAAGATAAGAAAACTTTTAATTGGTGCATTCAGCCAAGCAGTTCGGCAACAGAACATTAATTTTTATTTTAATAATGTGTTTTTAATTGAATACTTTGCTGGTGCCTCACTAAATTGGGTCTGTTATTTAAAATTACATTAAGAAAGATCATCCCCCTTCTACAACTAATGCCACCCACACTCCCAAATAACCAAGTTATCCATTGGGGAACAAGGCAGAATAAATTACTATTCCTTGAGGGATTCTTCAGTAAGATGGGATAAGTATCAGTAGACTAGCAAGTTGTTGTTTTAGAGTAAATAAAAATACAGCTGAAATATAGCTTCTCTTTGATGTGCTGTGGCAGTGATCTCTCACTGTTCAGTGAATTCTGTTATGCTTTCTCCTCCAGTAGTAGGATTGTAACTAGGCACCTCCCTTGTAGTGAGGTATGTCTGTATGACTATGTCTTGCCAATAGGTATGAGCAAATGTGATATGCTCACTGTTAGATCAAGGCTATGATGAAATGTTGTGTGTGTCCTCCATGACTGGTCTCCTCCACTATTTCTCTGGCTGGATATTCATTATGATGTGGCTCTGTGGGATGGTGGAATGACAAGATGGAACTTGATCCCTTAATGACCACCAGGAGAATTTTTCTGCTCCCCTGAATACCTATCCAAGCATATCTATTGTGTTAAGTTATTGAAACTTAAGTATCTGCTCTTACAGTTTAAGATGTCCTCCCTATTACATATACCACTTTAATTGGATTATATTTCTTAAATGTAGAAAGCATTTAAGAATCTATTGGTGGGTTGACTGTTTCTTCTTACATTTTCAAGAAGGGCCAGCTTTCTATAGGGAGTGTGTAGTAGCAGCCAAACATTCTGGTAGTAATTAGAAGCCCAAGACTCTGAAAATCAATCTTTATGCTCATAACCACTTTTTAATTTTTTTTATTATTTTTTTTCATAACCACTTTTTGTAACTGCTAAGTATTTTGACTGGAAAGAAAAAACTGAAGAAAGAAGAATGCAATGCAGTGTTGTAAACAGGAAATTAAGAAAATGGATGAAGAATGTGTAGGATAGATGGATGGATAGATGGATAAACAGAGAAAGGGAAAAAGTCCCAGATTAAGGGGAGAAAGCAGGAGGCCCACCTCTTTTTTCAACTTAGAAGTACGAATGATGCAGTAATGGTGTGTCCTCCCATGGGATAGCAAGAAGGGTATGGAATTTAGTGTTAGATGAAAACTAGCACTTGGTGAACAAGCACAATACGTCATGTACTATGTTACATATTTCCACATATAATCTTGTACTTTCATATGCATGATTTCATAAAACCCTGCAAAGGAAAAACTATGCTATTGACTTTTCGCAGTGAAAAACTATTAAGGCTGTTTCACCATCTTTGAGTTTTATTGCAGGTATTTAGCTGAGCCAGAATTAGAGTTAGGTATTTCTCTATTTCTCATTTTGGGGTCTATGTCATCCAAATTTTACTGCTTAAGAGAACTTGGTAGGTAATCCGTTGAACTTTACTTATCTATAAAATGAAAATAATAATATCTATTAATGTTAAGATAATAATGTATGCATATTTACATGTACTCTTTAAATTTAAAGCAATTATTGCCATCAATATACTGATTAAATTTTATAGTAATTTAGAAACATCTGTTTCCTGTGTTTCATATGGGAGTATTTTGGATTAGGCTATACTATTTGGATTTCAGGAGAAGTAGATGGAGTAGAAATAGGAAGAAAAGTAAATCTGCATTGCAGTTACGTTGGTGTTTCTGGGTTTCCAGAATTTAATTGGCACATTGCCTCCAAGTCCTGTTCTCTTCCATCCTCACTCCATGTTCTAGATTTTCTATATCCTTCAAATTCATCTTTTTATCAAAATGTTTCTGTGCTCTTTGTCATTATTCTGTGGCCAAGTCTGAAAGTGAGGTAAAATCAGCTATTATAATAAATTAAACCAAACTAGTTGAGTGATGTCGTATTACTATTCAGTGCCTTTCTCAAGACAGTGTCTTAATATTTGGAGTTGTTTTAAAGGAGATATTTTAGGTAGTAAGGAGAGCTGTGGGGAGCATGTTTTGAGACTATGATTCTGGTTGTGATTAGTAATAAGTATAATTATTATGTATCGAGCACCTAATAGGTACCAAACCCTGTCTAGGTGTTTTTATAATCATTATCTTAGTTAATATAAATAATAAACATGTGAGATGGGGCTATCAAGGAAGAAACTGGAGAAGTCAAGTGGCTTGCCCAAGGTCACATATTTCGTAAAGTACAGTGGTAAGTTTTCAATCCAGTCTATCTGTCTCCCAAAACCATGCTCTCGACCACCATGCTTTGTTGTATATTCTGCGGGTAAACTATCTAGGAGTTATTTTCTAGGCGTTGGTATTAAAAATAAGCCTTTCAAATAGTTTGAGCATAGAGAAACATTAATTATGGGTAGGGAAAGGGGTGGGGGACTTGGCTACCGAATCTTGAATCTTACGAATGAATCCTAAATGGTAATAAAATATGGTACTTAAGTGTCTGCATATAAGAACTTCTGTGAAATTCGGTAAGATGTCCAAAGGGACAATAACGAAAAACCTTTGTGTTGCTTCCTTAATATAACTAAAGACATACCAAATCTTCAAAATACAGGTGCCAAAATGTAGGAACAGTACTGGGTTCTGAGAAAACACCACCCTGTGGTTACCTAGTGTTATACATAATAAAGAAAGATAATGCGGCTTCTGCCTTCTAAAGAAAAAAAAAGATGCCCCTTGGAGTTAGGACGCCAAGGCCTAAGAACTAGACTTTTTAAGCATCTGCATGTGCAGACTGCAGCAAGGAGCACATGTGAAACCACTTCTGAAAATAAAAACCAAACATCCTGTACATTTTTATTTGATTTGCTTAAATGGTGTTTGTGTCTTATGACCTCTCAGAATATGTATGGAATGGAAATATAATACTGAGATTAAACCAGAAAATAAAAGCAGTCCTTGAAAGGATAGGACAAAGGACAATCAACCCCTGGGCTAGAAATGACATAAAACTTCATATCTCTAAGACTACTTTGATGGGCAATAAGTGAAAGTTTTGACTGTTGCAGAAAAGGAACGATATTTAAAAATGATCAGGAATAACAGTGCCTTTTTAGGGGTGCCTGGGTGGCTCAGTGGGTTAAAGCCTCTGCCTCTGGCTCAGATCATGATCTCAGGGTCTTGGGATTGAGCCCTGCATCAGGCTCTCTGCTCAGCAGGAAGCCTGCTTCCCCCTCTCTCTCTGCCTGCCTCTCTGCCTACTTGTGATCTCTCTCCTCTCTGTCAAATAAATAAATAAAATCTTTTAAACAACAACAACAATGCCTTTTTACTATTGGTTCAATTTACTTTAAAATATAAGCATGTTAAAGTTTGGTCAATAATTCTAGGATCCTCTGTTTTTTCACCTTTTCTTCACATGAAAATTTTTGACTCCCATTATTCCTCTAGGACCTAGAGTTTAGGCGTAAAATAATTTTGATATCATATGTATATGGTTATGGGATACAGGAGAGTCACACCACTAGAGATAATTGAGAGCAGATTCAGTAAAGAGAATCTTTGCTGAGGGGCATCTGGGTGGCTCAGTGGGTTAAGCCTCTGCCTTCGGCTCAGGTCATGATCTCAGGGTCCTGGGATCTGCTCAGCAGGGAGCCTGCTTCCCCCTCTCCCTCTGCCTGTCTCTCTGCCTACTTGTAGTCTCTTTCTCTCTGTCAAATAAATAAATAGAATCTTAAAAAGAAAAAAAAGAGAGAGAGAGAGAGAGAGAATCTTTGCTGAGAAGTATTAGGAGCAGGTAACCTGGGCTGAGAAAGACCTAATGATTAATTGGACAAAAATGTCAATCATTTATGCTTTGTTGGAGAAGAAGGATATAGGGACTATTCAAATAGGACACTAAAGCATGGTGGTCAGAAAGATATAAAGCCAGTAATTTTAACTACTCAGTGATTCTCCCCATTGTATTATACATACCTTGAGGGCAGGTGCCACACATTAGTTAAGCACGTGGTCTTAATATCTGGTTTGTAGGAGTCAAATTCTTGCATTGGATAGGAAATTAGTAACAGAAGGAAGGGTGGGAATATAAGAAGAAGATGTGAGGTGGATTTATCCTAAAGAAAGGAAGTTGATCGATCTTGCCGGCCACAGGGCTCTTATAGACGAAGTAGAGGTAATTGCCCCTGGCTACTCTGTAGAGTAGGACCAGTCCCACTAGTAGTTAGGTAAATCGGGTAGGAAAAAGAACAATGAGTTAGGGTTCCAAGTATAGAGAAACATAGAAGAGCAGATAGTTTGGTTTTAGAGAAATAAAGATCACTAAGGTCAAGGCCATTCAAAGTATAAACTTCTACCTATCTGGAGTGAAAGGAACAACTCTAGGATCTTGGCCTGTAGATAAAAATCTAACACGATCATGAGAGAGTCTGAAGACAAAAATCCTTATTGTCAAACCAAACAAACCTTGGAGTTGCTATTTGAGTGTTCTGGTATGTGTATTCCTCTACATCAAAGTCTTTGATATTTGGGATGAGGGAAATCAACAGTTTCCTAAGCCAAGCCAAGTCTATTTTTAGGTAATCATTCAGATCTGAAATATTTGTTCTTTAAGTCCATCCACTGCTGTTATATTTTTTAATGTAAACATATTTTTCAATTCAAGTAAAGCCTAATCAAATTTATTTAAATGCTGAGAAAATTTTATTTTTCCACACACTATTTGTGATATGTAAAGGGATCACTGGGCCCCCACAAGTCAGATATGGCAGAATCTACAGGACGGAAGGGAAATTTGACCTGGGCAGAGAGTACCCAAAGAACCAAGGAAGGGAGGTGTTTCTGAATATTTACAAAACTCACTAAAGATATACAGAAGTCACCCAAAAGAAGGGTGAAAACTCACTGGGATATAGAGTACGGGGGCAGAAGTAAGACATTGCTGAGAACAAGGCCCCAGGAAAAAGAAACAATCCTCGTTTTTCTGTAGTTAAAACCTGGGCACTGTAGACTAACATTTTCTGTTTATATTATGCATTAGAATGTGCTGCAAATGAACTGATGGTGTTTAAAAAGATGGCGTAAAGAGAGACAATGCTCTAAGGAGGAGAGATTCATTAAGACTAAAGTTGACGGGGCACCTGGGTGGCTCAGTGGGTTAAGCCTCTGCCTTCGGCTCAGGTCATGATCTCAGGGTTCTGGGATCGAGCCCTATATCAGGCTCTCTTTTCAGCAGGGAGCCTGCTTCCCCCTCTCTCTCTACCTGCCTCTCTGCCTACTTGTGATCTCTCTCTGTCAAATAAACAAATAAAATCTTAAAAAAAAAAAAAAAGACTAAAGTTGGTGATTCACAACTAGAACTGTGCCATTTTATTGAAGAACTAATGTGTGGCAAACAATTAAGCCTGATTTAGAAGCTACTTCATGAAGTCTAAACGCCTATAACAAACACAGATTTATACACATTCAATCATCTCTTATTTAAATTGATAATCAGGTCACTATAATAGGCAATAGATAATAAGTATTAAAAAAAAACAGTGGGTTACAGAAAACATGTACTTCATTTTTTTTTAACACTCTTATGGACTAACTGTTCATGTCCCCCTCAAATTCATATGTTGAAGATCCTAACCCCCAATCCAATGGCATTAGGAGGTGGGGCCTTTGGGAAGTGATTAGGTCATTAGCTCTCTGACCCTCTTTTTTCCATGTGAGGATACATGAAGAAGTCAGCAGTCCGCATCCAAAAAAAGGGCTCTCACCAGACTCCAACCATACTGGTACCCTGATCTAGAATTTCCACCATTTATCCAGAAAGAAATAAACTGTTGTTTATAAATCAATCATTCTCTCATATTTTGTTATAGGACCCTAAAATAAGACACTAACTTAATATAAACATTTTAGTAGTACAGGCAAATTTATTAGAGTCCCAAATTATATGTGAATCATATAATAAATATGTATAAATGTATATATGTATATGATAATGTATATGTGCATATATATATTGACTTCAATAAATATTATATCCAAACTCATTTTAAAATTTAGAAGAATAATGATATCTTTTCTTTCTTTTTTTTTTTTTTTTTAGAATGATGATTTCTTCTTGGCAAAACATTTTGTAGCCAACCAAAAATTCCCTGTCATCCTTGGATAAATTCTTTCTTACCTCATGAGCTCTCTTAACACATTTTCTCTACCTCTCCTCACACTTGTCAGCACATTTAAATGAATATAAAATGGGTAAAATGAGGGTCTTTAGATTCACTTACTTGAACCAATTTCTTTTTTGAGTATCTTTCTCTTACAGTCTATCCACTGTGTTGGCTTGATATTATAAGCTCTGTTCTTCACTAGTCTGTTAACATAGCAGCCAGCCCCTGGATGGCATCTCTTTCCCCCTTACTTTCTCTCCTAACAAGTGTTGCCAAATTAATGTATGAAGTTAAATCCCTTGCTTAAAATGCTTCCACTGCCTCTGGAAGACCAAACACCTAAACCTGCCATTCAAGGTCCTCCATAATCTGATCCTACCTTACATTTTTCTCTTTTATTTCTTACCTCACCTGTACCCTTTCCCAACATACAGATTGACTTATTAATACACTTTCACCTTTGCCACATTCTCTTAATAAACTTGATTCCACTAATACACATTCATATTTCCTAAGTTTATGTCCTTACTTATGCCATTCCCTTTGCCTGGAACGCCAATTTCTATTCCTCACATCTATATCTGTTAAATTTTTACACTTTTCTTTAAAACACAGTTTAAGTGCCATCTCCTTCAGGACTGTCTCTTGTCCCTACATCTAGAAATGATTTCTTTTTCTTTTTAATTTTTCTGATTATAGTTTCTGAATAATGTTTGTCACATGTTGCCTTGTACCACAATTTTTAGTGCATTTGTTTTCTTTCTTCACTGGAGAGTTGTGACTTTCATTTCTCATATTTGAACATGGCAAATTACACATGAGAGATACTTAAAGACATTTATTGAATAAATGAATGGATTTTTGTAATTTCTAATTGTGCCTAAGATATGGTGTTTGACACCTGATACTTATTAATAATTTGATTAAAAGTTGGAATTGAGTGGATGACTCTCCAGAAAATGAAAATCTGTGTTCATTTCTCTATTGTAGTAAGAACTATGTGAGCAGAGGTTAAAATGAATCTTTCTATAGGGTGACTAAAACTATTGTAGACAAATATGCCATCTATTTTTCATGTTCCTCTAATGACCTAACTTGGAATGTCCATGAAATGTACACTATATGACTCAGGTGACAGTGCAATGTAATAGGTTAGACTGCTGGCCAGATATGGAACTTTATCTTTCTACTCTTTAGTAGACATTTATTGTGATTTTAAATATATTTCATATTCTCATCCTTTTTATGTTTCTTGCTCCATAATGTCTTTTACCTAAAATGGCATACTTTTCTATAAGAAGGTGAATTTAAGATTGTTTGATTTCTCTAAGTTTGCATCATTAGAAATTAGAAAAGTAAATAACCACTTACTTTTTCTTAAAATTAAAAAGGCAAGGTACTCTCAACACTGGAAAAAGAAATGAGTGAGTGTTCAACAATACTTACAAAGAACTCGAGATAATACTTTTAATTTTTGTTGTTTAGCTACCGAGAAAGACTTAATGTCCTACAGGATTTCCATCACTCAACTCTTAGCATTTACTGCATTTTTAGTAAATGAACTTAGTTTACTACTAAGAGAATCAGAAGGGACTGATATATTAGCTTCATTCCCTCAAGAAGCTTATAGTCCTCTATTTGGGACATCTGTAAGTGTGTCTTCCTAATGGCTGCTATAGACTTTGATACCTCTTTTACCATGTATCAAATTGAGCAAGATTTCTCTTATGTAGATGGTTGTTCCCTATTTACCTACATCATCCCTTAGCTTATCACTTGTGTCTGATTATCCAATGACAGGTCCAGTTGGAACTGGCTTGATATTTACAATGATTAATATTATTGAAATGACCAATATTGTACTTTGTTTCTGGTCTCCTCAGTAGGAAAGGTTTGCTTAAGATAGTTAATAAAAGTCAAAGCTCTAGAGAGCAATTAAGAGAATTTTTTTTTTTCCCTGAGGTCCAGGAAAACTGCAAGACAATTTGCTCACTGACCAGGACTGCTACGTTTTATCTCTTCTACTCAAATGGAATTAACTATGCAAAGGATAAGCATCATTGGATTGGGGAAGACCATGTGTGACATGGAAAAAGAAAGTGTGAACTGAAGAGTAAAGTAGAGGATAACACATAGTAATAACATAATGTATTATAGTAATAATGAAATCTCAAATGATGTCCTATTAAAGTGCTTCTATGGATTAAAAGTAGGGATAGTTTTTAGGGTAAGCAAAGAAACCGATGCATTAAAAATTAATCAAGAAACAAATATTTTTCATCTTATGGACACATTCGGTCTCTCACGTAGACCATAGAAAACTTGTATAAGTACTATGGCAGGAACAGAAAGGGTAGTGGAAAAAACAAGTACAAATAAGTGACATATCCTCCTTGAAATGAAGATAAAATTCACATTAAATCTTTTTTAAAGATGGGCACACTGGCTCTGCATAACAATGTTGGATTCAAGAGAGAATACTTCTCCACATATATCATGGCCTTTCAAAATTTGGTTAGGACTTCAGATCCCTCAGTTTTTGAAATATCAGGAATCACATTTTTTGACCAGAATATGTAACCAGAAACTACTAGGGGATTTATAAAAGCTATCTTCCCATTGAATCACAGCTTGAGGCTATACCAGGAAATTTTTTTTTTTAATGAAAGTTCAGAAAGTAAATATTTTTGACTTTGTAGGACATAAGATATCCATCCCAACTACTCCACTCTGCTGTGGCAGTGCACAGTGAGCCATGTACAATATATAAATGGATGAGCATAGCTGTGTTCCAATTAAACTTTATTTACAAAAATAGGTGGTGGGCTGGATTTTGCTGTGGTTTTCCTTCCCCTGTCTAAAGCAATAATAATGAATGAGATTTTAATAGCAATGTCACACATTATCTAATTTTTGTTTAAAAAATGAACCAAAAAAATGAATCCTTTACTTTTTAGCACAATGAATAAATAATTTAGTTCAGACGCACCTATTTTACATAAAGAAATGTGTTATGATAGTATTCGGTTTTAGAGCTCCTCTGAAAGAAAGCACTTTAAATGACCTATGGTCATGAAATTGTTCGCTCACTTTAAAAAACTTGGCAAGGAAAGAAATCATGAATACTATTTCCTAAAGATATTGGAACTTTTTGCTGAGTTTAACTCTTTGGGAATTAATGATAAAATTAATTTATAGTAAACAACAAGTGTTGCCAAGGATGTGGAGAAAAAGGAAACTTCATGTCCTGTTGGTGGGAATGCAAACTGGTACAGCCACTGTTGAAAACAGTATGGAGGTTCCTCAGAACATTAAAAATAGAATTACCATGTGATTCAGTAATTGCACTACTGGGTATTTACCCAAAGAATATGAAAACACTAATTTGAAAGGTTATAATGCACCCCTATGTTTATTGCAGCATTATTTACCACAGCCAAATTATGGAAGCAGCCAAGTGTCCATCGATATATGAATGGATAAAGAAGACATGGTACACACACACACACATACACCACAGGAATATCATTCAGCCACAAAAAAGTGAAATCTTGCCATTTGCATCAGCATGGATATGTCTAGAGTATGATGCTAAGTGAAATAAATCAAAGAAAGATAAATACCATAAGATTTCACCCATTCATAGAACTTAAGAAACAAAATAAATGAACAAAGGGAAAAAAAAAAGACCACATAACAGACTCTTAAACAGAGAAAGATGGTTGGGGGGGATGGGCGAAATCGGTGAAAGGGATTAAGAGTACACTTATCATGATGAGCACTGAGTAATGTATAAAATTATTAGATCACTATATTGTACACCTGAAATTAATTTAACACTATATGTTAACTATACTGGAATTAAAATAAAATTTTAAAAAATTAGCTTATAAGATGACAAATTTATACTAAAATGTGTTCATTTCTGACATAATAAGCTTTCCTATCCATCAAATATTGTACAAGGCCAAGACTGTGAGATTATAGATAATGACAGATTTTTGTGTTAACTGTTTGTGAAAAATAGTAAAGTTTTAAATTTAAAACTTCAAAAGTGGTGGAAGGAAAGGTTGCAAGTATCCTTAGTAAAGGAAACTAAAGCACCTCGTCTAGAACTCTTTTTTTTTTTTTAAGATTTTATTTATTTATTTGTCAGAGAGAGAGAGAGAGAGCAGAGGCAGGGAGATCTTCAGGCAGAACAGGCAGAGCCTGCAGAGACAGAGAAGCAGGCTCCCCACTGAGCAAGGAGCCCCATGAAGGACTCGATCCCAGGACCCTGGGACCATGACTCCAGCCGAAGACAGATGCTAACCGACTGAGCCACCCAGGCATCCCTAGAGGTTTTCTTTCTACAACTACCTTCATCAAAGTTTCTTTTCTTTTCAGATAAAGGGCTAGTATCCAAAATCTATAAAGAACTTATCAAACTCAACACCCAAAGAACAAATAATCCGATCAAGAAATGGGCAGAAGATATGAACAGACATTTCTGCAAAGAGGACATTCAAATGGCCAACAGACACATGAAAAAGTGCTCAACATCACTCGGCATCAGAGAAATACAAATCAAAACCACAGTGAGATACCACCTCACACCAGTCAGAATGGCTAAAATAAGCAG
>CM052898.1:137538214-137565156 GCA_028534135.1 Potos flavus | reverse complement strand
CCCAGCAACTGCACTACTAAAGATACAAATGTAGTGATCCGAAGGGGCACATGTACCCGAATGTTTATAGCAGCCATGTCCACAATAGCCAAACTATGGAAAGAACCTAGATGTCCATCAACAGATGAATGGATAAAGAAGATGTGGTATATATACACAATGGAATACTATGCAGCCACCAAGAGAAATGAAATCTTGCCATTTGCAACGACGTGGATGGAACTGGAGGGTATTATGCTAAGCGAAGTAAGTCAATCAGAGAAAGACAATTATCATATGATCTCTCTGATATGAAGAATTTGAGAGGCAGAGTTGGGGGTTGTAGGGGGTGGGAGAGGGAAATGAAACAAGAGGGGATCAGGAAAGAGACCTACCATAAGAGACTCCTAAACTCATGAGGAGGGTAGGCTGGGGGGTAGGGACAGGTAGGGATAGGGTGGCTGGGTTATGGACATTGAGGAGGGTATGTGCTATGGTAAGTGCTGTGAAATGTGTAAGCCTGAGGATCCACAGACATGTACCCTGGGGCAAATAATACATTATGCTTTAATTAAAAAACAAAAAAAAATTTAAAAAAAAGTTTCTTTTCTTTTATGTACAGAGGAATGGGTCCACGTGTGCCTCAAGTACCTTCTGGTAACCTGGGAGTATCGAGACTGTATGTCTGCTTGATTCTATATAAAAGAACTTGCTCCACAGGCCCATAAGGAATCATGGGCACACCTGGACATGGCCCCTTAGAGGTTCCCATGCTAATATAGTTTGGGAACTAGGGATGAATCTTCTCATTATTTTATAAAAAACAATAATTCCACAGTCATGACCCTAAGATTGGCTAAATGTCAGATACTCTGTTGGGTGTCTCAGAAGGCATTTTAACCTTGGCTATAAAGTGACACATGTGGATGAAAAAATGGTGACAGTTGTTTCTTTAAGAACAAAAAACTTTGTTTGGTACAAGTTAATGTAAACACCATTTATTCAGTACTGAGGAAAAACCATCACATCCTCCTGTGGTTATTCTAAGACCCACACACTGATGGTAGTCATGAAGTTATAGATATTACTGCATTAATCTTAGCGTATTAGGTGATTTTCTCAACTAGTTTTAAAGAATTTTCAACATGTTTTGAAAATATTCTACTGTGATAGGCAGTATATCCTATAACTGTTGATAAATAGGTTTAACTCATTAGCCATACCAAATGTGCCTTTTTTTCTTACTTCATAAAAGAGTTAAAAATGTTAAAGATAGAAAAAAATAAGGAAAACTTGGTAACTTTTAAGTTGTACTTGTACTTGCCCTTCATCTTTCCTCCCTTTTAATATTTCTGCACTTTATAGTCATTCATATTTGATTTATGTTTCTCTTAATAGAGGAAGAACTTTTTAGATTTAAGCTAGGGTGGAGGGAAAGGATTATGATTGATTGAAAGATCAGGTAGTGTGCGTATAAGATGCAAGCTTGGCTATTAATCGGTAATGTCACCTGAACTGTCCAGGCCCTGAATTCTTTATCTGTAAAATGAAGCCTCTTGATGACTTCTAGGGAGGCCTACACCTCAGAGTTACGTGAAATACCTTTAATATTGAAATCCCTGAGACCTCACATGTAGTAAAAATGTTAAAGAAAAGCTGAAGTAATCTCTCAGCTCTTGCTCTCCTCTCCTCTTGCTTGCGTCTCCTCTCTCTCTCTCTCTCTCTCTCTCTCACACACACACACACACACTCAAATATCCAGGGCTCTATGGGAGAATCTGTAGAGATTTAATTGCCTTACCTCTGTGGATCCTGTACCAAAGATAATGCCAAATTTGTTGTGTTCCTAGACTTACATAATGCACTCTACACAGGATAGATAGATTATACCTAGATATATAAATATATCATAGAAATAGAAAGAAAGAAGGGAAATAAAGGGAGTGGATAGATGGAAAAGAGGGAAGGCAACTATGAAACTTTTTGGGTATTAGATCTCTACTACCGATGATATTGCACAAATAGCAGCCTCTCTGTGATGACTCTTCTGTGTTTCCAAGAGACTCTGCTGCTTCAGATTTAGTAGTTCAGGACTTATGCAATAGTGGATAGAGTAGATAGAGTGGATCTGTCTATCTGTGCAAGAGTGGATGGATGGATCTAGAAAGCTAATTTTCAACTTATACTTTAAACAGCTTCACTGTATGCCTAAACTACTCTCTGACTATGCTATGTGTACATAGAGAAGATAATGCCTATTTCCTTGTGTCAGTTAATGTCAATGATTAATTGTAGGACAAGCACAGAATCCCTTGGCAAATTTTACAGATTTTGAGATATTAGCCTGGACAATTGAAGAGCAGGATGATACACCAAGAAAAGTGAATGAAAACTAAAATTGGAATGAGGTGCAACAAACATAGTAAATATTTGTTATCTGTAAGTTCTTAGGGAAACTTGGATGCAATAAGTAACGAGGCAGGAAAAAACCTTAGAGACTCTGGCAAAAAGAATCTTCTTTAAAAGAAAAGGAGAAAACCACAGGGTTAGAATAGCTCTTATTTTTAACAAAGCCACATACAAGGGAGAGCAACAGTTGCAATCTGCTAACTTAGTAAATATTTCTTTAAAACTAAATTTCACAAATTTGAGTTGGGTTCAGAGTATTTGAAATTCTGGAAGACAATCCTTATTTAGTCATTTCCATTTGTCTCAAGTAATGAAATACTTTCTCCATAATAGAACTTTCTTTGACTAGTCATGCTTTTATGATTCATAATCACATAAAGCAGCACTGTTATTTTATCAGTGATGTACTGTGAGTTATTCTACATTCTGAGTATATTTCCAAGGTTTTAATCTGCAATATTTGCATACTTTGGGCTCTAAGTACCTTAGCATTTGTAATTTTATTTTCCTTTTATATTGCAACAAAGCAAAAACAAAACAAAGCAAACAAACCCCCCCCCCAAAAAAAAAAAAACTATAATTGTATCTAGAGTTAGAAGATCAGGGGACAGATAATTTTCCACAGAAATCCCTAGCCTCCCCACCTACTATGATAAAGAGACAAGTGATTTGATTTTCATAACATGAAACAAAATCTATTTGTTTAACTTGGTTTATTCCCTTGTGGACTTTCTTTGCTGTTTTTTTTCCCCCTCCTTCTTATTCTTTATACCATGCATCTCTCTAATGGTTGCATAGTCATCTGGAAAATACGATGAAAGGGGAAAAAAGCTTCTGCCACATCAAAGGTAAATGAGGTTAAACTGCCCAAGGAAACAAAATAATAAAATCATGTACTAGACAAGACCTTGGAATATATTAATTTAGAATGGCCACTGTCCTTCATTCCAAATTACGCCCAAAACATTTCTAGATGAGAAATACTTTGTGATTTTGAAAGTCTTGTAGAAAGAAAAATGGAGGCCTACAACCTCTTCAAATGTGTAACATTTTTAGAAAATGATAATGTATTTCAGCAGGGTAACAATCCTTGTTCTTGAGCACTCTTCCTTATGTTCAACTCAATTCTAAAAGCCTCTTTTTTTCTCATGTTCTTTCTTAGTTAAGCCAGCATCTAGGTAGAATTAATACTTTGAGCTAGATGTGATTTTCATAGTGTCTCCCATCCTGTAGGACGAGAGGAGAAAAGTCAGAGAGACTTGTTTCTTCCTTTTGGGTATATGAAGGAAGGCATATACTGCCTTATGAAGAAGATGTGGTAGAACCTGGGGTTCCTTGACTCTGCCAGCAATCAAGACTCTTAGTTCCTTAGGAGGCTGAACAATCAAGAGCTGTGATCCTCAAACTTCATAATAATCAACAGGTTACATTAAGGACTACCTCATATCTGATTCTGGATCCAGTGTTCTATATACTTTAATATCTCAAGAAGAGCTGACATTTTAGTTCTTAATCCTTAAGATTCAAATGCAGGGGTAATATGAGAAGGACACTGTATAGGTAGAAATTTCAAGGAAATAGAGTTATAGCCTAATTGGCTGGGTCAGACCTCGAAAGGTAATCCCAATACCTTCCTTTGGGAAAAATTATATCACTGGATGCATTGTGTCTTGGTTCTTAAAATATAAAATTTATATTTTGTTTCTCTAGTGTTAACTGTTTTTGTTATAGTTCTAATCGTTTCATGTATCTAATTGTTCATTTTAATTGCTTCATCATTTGACATGACCTAGGACCTAGTGTTGCACTACTTCTCTTTTTTTATCTGTTCTTAAACCTCAGGTAATTTCATGTAGTCTTTAGGCTTTAAATGCTACCTAATGGACCCCAAATATATATTCACACACCTCTTCCTTTATTCAGAATCCTATAGCTGCCTAACTGGCATCTCTGTTTTTTTGTCTAACAGGCATTTCTAAAGTAACATGTTCCAAACAGAACTCTTTGTATCAACTCCTGCCACACTAAACCTGATCTTTACCTAGTTTTTCCCACAGTTTCCACATTCCCATTCTTTTAATTGCTTATGTCAAAAATCATAGAATGATTCTAGAGTTCTTTCTTTTATACCTACATTGAACCCACGCACAGATCTTGTCTTTTCTCCTAAAATATATCCCAAAACTGGCCTTATAACCACCATAGCTGGTCCCAGACATTATCTTATTCAGATTATTATCTGTATTACTGCAGTAACTCCAACTGGCATTTCTCCTTCTACACAATATTCTCCAGCATAGACACTATTCTCCACTCAATAACAGAGTAATCCTTTCAAAATATATCAGGTCTCATCACTGTTTAAAACTACCCACTTTTTAAAAGTGGCTTCCCATATCAAAGTCCCACACTATCCACCACCTTCTATCTTTGTCTGACCTCATTTCCTATTATCACTCTTTTTCACTTACTATCTAGAGGCAGTATGACTTACTGTCATGGAGGCACACTGTCTCAATGCTAGTCTTTACCTTCTGCCTCAGGGCAATTCTACTTACCACCTACTATTTTCTCTCCCTAGCAAACTCTTCCTAGACATCTTGAATGGCTTACTTCTTTACTTTCTTCAGATCTCAAGTCATATAATCTATAGAACTGTCTTTCCCTGAATATCTTATTTTAAATGTAAATATCAAATAAATGTAATAACTTAAAAGCATATTTTAAATGTGCTTAACTATCTCCCTTATTCCACTTTTTTTAGTCATAACATTTTTTACTACATGATGTTTTATTTAAACTCCACAAAATCTTTAAGGAAGGAATTTTGTTTACTGCATCCACAATACCTAGAACAATGCCTGAATGAATGAAATGCTTTTTATAAGATCTCAGACATTATCTCTGGAATGGAAATGGCTATTTTCTGGGCTATAGTTATAACAAAATGTTCCTCCACCTCATTAGCTACTTTTCTTTGCACCAGACAATTCAAGTACTGAATCAATCTCATATCCTAAACTTAATTCTGAACTTTGTAAACTTGTAATTCTGGCACTTTGGGGAAGTATTATTAAAGGTGGCCAGAATTTGCTATTGCACTCATTGGTTAAATAATTCATTTATTCATTCACTCATTTGGCAAATATTTATTAAATCCCTTCTTACAAATTGCCTGGCTCTGGAAGAATGTAAAGTTGATTCAGAATTTGTCCTCAGAGAGCTTATTCATCTCACGCAAAGGTTATGGTTCAGAATAATCTGGTTTCACTTCACAGTGACTACTCATTTTCTAATATTCCTAACTTATCAGTGCTCCAGAAATAATGAAAACCCAACATATTTCAGTACAAAATAACAAAATTCTCGACAAGAATGGAATTCAAAAGTACCCCAGAATCTAAACCTTAAAATGCTCTTTTTACTTAGACTCCTAGAATGACAACCCTCTTCAAAATTAGTATTTTCATTTACTAATTAAAACCTGAGGATTGTATCAAAAATATAATAGAAAATGTTTCTGTTGATTACATTTCTTTCTAAATGATTATGTTATGTACATTTTTTTAATATTAGAAGGCACAAGTCCAACAAGATCATTTCACCTTTGAAAACTGGGTGTGGTGCCTGAACAATGAATCTTGGAACACTGAAAAAGAAATTAAATTAAAAAAAAACTTATTTTTTATTCAAGTATAACTAATATGCAGTGTTATATTATTTCAGGCATACAATATAACAATTTAACAATCCTATACATTAATCAGTGCTCATCATGAAAAATGTACTCTTAATCCTGTTTATCTGTTTAACCCATCCCCCTGTATACACATCCCCTAGGCAACCACCAGGTTGTTTTCTACATTTAAGAGTCTATTTTTTGGTCTTTTGTTTTTGTTGTTGCTGTTCATTTGTTTTGCTTCTTAAATTCCATAAATAAGTGCGATACATGGCATTTGTCTTTCTTTGACTGACTTATTTCATTTAGCATTATACCCTCTAGATACACCCATATTGCAGATGGCAAGATTTCATCCTTTTTTTAAGGCTGAATAATAAACTTGTGTGTATATGTCACATCTGCTTTATCCATTCATCTATGGACGAATACTTGAATTGGTTCCATATCATGACTATTGTAAATAATACTGTGATAAACCTAAGGGTGCATGTATCTTTTTGAATTGGTGTTTTCATATTCTTTGGGTAAATACCCAGTTGTGTGATTACTGGATTGTAGGGTAGTTCCATTTTTAATTTTTTGAGGAACCTCCATATTATTTTCCACAGTGGTTGTACCAGTTTGCATTCCCACCAACAGTACCTGAAGGTTCCTTTTTATCCATATCCTTGTCAACACTTATAATTTCCTGGGTTTTTTTTTTTTTTCTATTTTAGCCATTCTGACAGATGTGAGATGATATTTCATTGTTTTGATTTGCATTTTCCTGATGATTAGTGATGGTGTGTATCTTTTCATGTGTCTGTTGGCCATCTACATGTCTTCCTAGGAAAAATGTCTGTTCATGACCTCTGCCCATTTTTAATTAGATTATTTTATTGGGGGTGTTGTGTTGTATAAGTTCTTTATATATTTTGGATTTTAACCCCTTATTGGATATATCATTTGCAAATATCTTCTCCCACTCAGTAGGTTGCCTTTTTGTTTTGTTGATTGTTTCCTTTGCTATCCAAAAGCTTTTTATTTTGTTGTAGTCCCAGCAGTTTAATTTTGCTTTTGTTTCCCTTGCCAGTGGAGACATATCTAGAAAAATGTTTCTACAGCCAATATCCAAGAAATTACTGCTTATGTTTTTTTCTAGGATTTTCATGGTTTCAGATCTCATGTTTAGGTCTTTATTTAATTTTGAGCTTATTTTTGTGTATGGTGTATGAAAAGGGTCCAGTTTCATTCTTTTGCATGTAGCTGTCCAGTTTTCCCAACACCATTTGTTGAAGAGACTGTCTTTTTCCTATTGCATATTCTTACCTCCTTTGTTGGAGATTAACTGACCATAAATGTGTGGGTTTGTTTCTGGACTCTATTATGTTCCATTGATCTTTATGTCAATTTTTGTTCCAGTACTATATTGTTATGATTAATAAGGCTTTGTAATCTTGGATTTTGATAACCTCCAATTTTGCTTTTCATTTTTTTTCAAGATTATTTTGGCTATTCGGGGTATTTTATGATTCCATACAAATTTTAGGATTATTTGTTCTAGGTATGTGAAAATGTAGTTGGTATTTTGATAGGGATTGCATTAAAACTGTAATTGCTATGGGTAGTATGGACATTTTAACAAGTCTTTCACCTCCTTGGTTAATTTTATTCCTACAATTCTTAGAACTGTAAATTACTATTTATAATAGTAAATGGGATTGTTTTGTTAATTTCTTTTTCTGCTAGTTCATTATTAGTGTATAGAAATATGACATACTTCTGTACATTAATTTTGTGTCTGTGACTTTACCATATTCATTTATCAGTTTTAGTAGTTTTCTGGTGTAGTCTTCAGGGTTCTCTATAATAGTATCATGTCTCCTGCAAATAGGAAAGGTTTACTTCTTCCTTTCCAATTTGGATGCCTTTTATTTCTTCCTTGGTTGCTGTGGCTAGGACTTACAGTACTATGTTGAATAAAAGTGGTGACATCTTTGTCTTATTCCTGATCTTAGAGGAAAAGTTCTGTTTTTCACCATTGAATATGATGTTAACTGTGGGTTTTCCATACAAAGCCTTATGATATTGAGTTTTGTTCCCTCTAAACCTACTTTGTTGAGAGTTTTTATCATGAATGGATGTTGTACTTTGTTGAATGCTTTTTCTGCATATTGAAATGATCATATGGTTTTTATCTTTTCTTTTGTTAATGTGATGTAGCATGTTGATTGATTTGTGAATGTTGAGCCACCTCTGCATCCTGGAATAAATTCCACTTGATCATGGTGAATGTTTTTTAAATGTATCATTGGATTTGGTTTGCTAATATTTTGTTGAAGATTTTTGCATCTATGTTCATCAGAGATATTGCCTATAGTTCTTTTCTTTTTCATTCTTTTTCTTTCTTTCTCTCTTTCTTTCTTTCTTTCTTTCTCTCTCTCTCTCTCATAGCATCTTATCTGGTTTTGATATCAAGGTAATGCTGGCCTTATAGAATCAATTATAGGAAGCTTTCCTTCCTCTTCTATCTTGGTTCCTGCATGTATCTGGGTATCTAGACTTGGTGGGGGGGGTAGGTGGAGAGAATTATGTCACTTAGTAATGATTTAATTGTGAAAATGTAGGAATTAATATTTCAAAATTGGGTATCAAAACATAATCTTTAAATCTTGCAGAAGTAGGCAAAGTAAATTTGAATTGTAAAAATAAAACAAAAATGTACAGATTACTTTAGAAATGAAAATCATATCTATTAAATATTGACATGAACTAGAGTTGAGAACACTGAAACACACAAAGTGACAATTAAAACAAGATAAATATTTTTTAAGTGTGACTGACTTATAAGGCTATATTGGATTACATAAAGGTAGCTCAATATCTGAATCATATCTCATCTTGATATAGCCTTTATTAAATCTGAAGTCTCAGATTTGAAGGGATATCATATGTTCCCTTCAGTTTTTAATTTCTTTGAAATATCAGTTTGATTCTTGGGAAGGCTCTGAAAATCACCAACTGAAGTCTCTTATCAATGACAACTGTTCTGTTCTAGAGAAGACAACTTGTCACAGGCAACATCACACTTTATAAGGGCAGGGATTTTTGTTATTACCAACGACCTAGAATAGTTGCTTGCCATGAGGACTCAATAAATGTTTATATCTATACCTATATAAATTACCTCTTAATCTCTTTCTATCTAAAATGAAGTTATTTAACCATAGAAATTTTTCCCAAAATTGTGTCTAAGATTCACCAGTTAGATATTAAAAGGCAGTCTCTGGAAAAATAGATTCTATGGGTAAATTTTGTTTGGGAAACAGAAAGTTAAACAAAATTAGTAGGATTTCTTTCTTTACAGAAGGAGTTTTCAGGACTTTTATATGTAAATATACAATGAAAATAACTAAAAGAAGAAAAGCACATGTAACATTTACTGAACCTTTCTTTTTCATATAAAGCATCTGTAAAAGTTACAATACATAAATTAACCTATTTTAGCTCTGCCCATTAACTTATGATAATGGTCTCTGCTCATTATTCAGTATTAATCCATTCAAAAATATTATTCTTATTCTTCCTCACTTCCTTTACAGTACTTGGATTATGTAGCAAAATAAAATTCTATTATTGTTATTGTTCTGTTCTTACCAACATGGACAGATTAAAGTTGAGATCTGAAACAATCTTTGAAGTAAATTTAATATAAAACCTGGTAAAAAGCAATTGACTATGCTGCCCCACGTTGTGTAAGCATAGTCTGGACAGCTAACCCTGCTCCTCAGTTTTCTTACCCTCCTAAAGTGAGTCTACAACTCAGAAACAAGTATTGAGGAAGGCAACACACTTGGTCTCAATGAAGGAGCTATTCTTAAGTTGCTAATGATGTCCAGGAAATGTATCCATGACACATTATTTTTTTTGTACAGACATTATTTTTTAACTTGGTTGATAATAATATTTTCTTGAATACTCAACTTAGATGCATAGACCCAAGCCAATTCTGATCCAATATTCAATGTCCTTGAGTTCCTGGGAAATCTCTTCTTTGGTATTGTTGGAATTTCTGGAAGTGCTTGAACCTAACATCTTCCTCTTCTCATACCCAGCTACTGAAGATTTCTAGTTTCTTCATGCTCCTCTCTCATTTCTTTTTTCTTTCATTTTGCAATGAGCTATCCATCAGCTATATTCACCTGACTCCCTGAATGTTGGGGTTCCTTTGAGACTGTTGGTTCTGGAATCAGTCTGAGTAAAAATTCCAACTCTACCATTTACTCTCAGACAACTAATTTCTCTGCCTCAATTCCCTCATTCATTAAGGAAGGACCATTGTAGTTCTTAACTCAAAATTATTGTCAGGATTAAACATGGAATAGTATAAAGGGGGTTTAGTTTAGCACTAAATGAGTTTTCACCAAATGTTTATTATTAATAAAATCCCCTATAATAGTTTCCCTACTCTCCAAATCTGTGCTGACCTCCACCCCCAGGGACCTATATCCTTTTAATCTGTTTTCTAAGACCCAGAGTGATATTGCCTTACCTAAATTAGACAGAGGCAAGTGTTGTTTCTCCATTAACATTTAGCTATAGTGTTTACCATATAAACAAACTGACAGCTTTGGTACCTACCAAAGATAGCACATATTCGGATGTGTGAAAAGGAGAAGGGAGAAGGGAGAGCTGAGGAAGGGAGAGTAGGGAGGGTGGCAGGCATTGAGAAATGCTGAATTTTCCATACTTGTGGTTTGCACTGATTAGTTACCACTTAATTATTTAGTAATATATTTCATTTTGAAATTTTTTTGTTATGTCTAGGACATGCCTAATCTTCAGTAGCATAGTTGTTTTTTTTTTTTTTTCCTTTTTTTTAACCCTGCCATATTAACGAGTGATAGCCAAACAATTAATCACAGCTAGACTACGGTACTCTGAACAAGCTGTCAAAGAAGCTAAAATAACTAGATCAACTATGGCACAATCTGCTTATTTTCAGTTATCTAAGCATGGCCTGAATCTCTCACTTCAATCAATTCTTTATTAACTCTTGCTTTCCTGGAACCTTGTTTTCTGCCTTGTGTTAAATTAGGGGGTGACAAAAGAAACAGGGGTATTAAAAAAGTCAAGCAGAGTTATTTCCTAGAATTGTATGGCAGATGCTTCTGACACATGGCAACTATTTGTGTCTAAGAAAAGCAAGCATGCAATGGACTACCACTGCCCATCAGACTCCTAATAAAAAATTTATAGGTACATTAATGAAGTGTTTGGCTTAAATATTCTATGTGTCAGCACATCATCTTTTCCTTCTCTTTCCCCAGGAGAAAACAAAGGAAAGGCTGCTCATCTCCATAGGGATCATGCATGACAACTTTTATTCTGGAAGGTAAATTTGCAAGGAAAACATGTGACACCAGAGGTATGGAGAAATTTAGAAAGTGAGCAGTATGTCAGCCAAAACTGTAACAAGTAGCTAATGAACAACAGCCTTCAAATGAGTAAAACCAAAGTGACAAAAGTAGATGAGGAATAGGCTGAAAATGGAATGGTAGTCAAGTGAGCAAAGATAGAATAATCCTATACTAATTTATAGAGAATCCACAATAAAGATTTCTGCTTTCTGCAGCTAGACTAAATGTTCTTTTCCCTTCCTCAAATTCTTCTCACAGTGAGAAGTCATCATGATCATAGGAGACAGAGACATTGCCTGATCAATATCATCAAAAATACTGTTTTTATACATTAGCCACTGCCCACTCTAGGAGTGTCCATGAAGTAGCTTTTTTTTCAGAAAAGTTTTCTTCCTGCCAATATGGCTTATTTTGTCCTTGTCACTTTTGGGATATAATTTTTATTTATATGTCTTATTTTGGTTTTAACAAGAAACACACTCTAAGACAAAGATTAGATTAAAAGTAGTTTATTTGGAAAGAGCAGGGAACACTACAAAGAAGTACATTGCAGAAGATGGAAGGAAATGAAAAAGCTACAAGTATGGGCTACTGAAGCTTAATTCCACAGAGACTGTGGGAAATGATTTAAAGCAACAGCCATCAGGAAATCTGTGCCTTAGAAGGGTCATGCCTAAGTGATAGGGGAATAGGGATATTTATATACCAACTCTTGCTAGTCTTCAACTGAGGCTACTCTGTGGTGTTAAGTTCTCAGCACTTTCACATGCTTCCTAAAGTTTTGGGGCAGGAGTCCTAGGCACAGATGCAGGAATGGTCACCTGAATACTAGTTGGCACACACTGAAAGTCTTAGGCAACATGAGCAGAGCACTGACAGCATCTGCTACAGTGTTACTGGTTTGGGTATTTTGTTTCGTTTCTTTGACATAAAGTAAAAAAAGAGGGGGGGGCTTATATTTAACAACTGCACAAGACTATTATTTAATGTATTTTCATATATTTGTTTTACACCTTCAGCTTATTCTTTGTACCCAATTTCCCCTTGCTCCAATTTTTATACATTTATTTTCTACTTGTATTTATTTATGTAAGGTTTCCCCTATCATTTTCAGAATGAGACTGGGTATAAATCAACAAAAATGCTCAGTGATAATTCAACAACTATATGTTAAATACCTATTATATGCTAGGCACCACTGTTGTCACTGCAGATACCTTTACTGAGGTTACAATTTATTTGGAGTTTCCCCCCAAAGAGACTAGAGGAGGTGACATAATTCAATAAAATGAAATCTCTAAAAGATCTACATAATCTCCACAGTATCTCTAAGAAAGAATACTAAACTTTCATTTCCTCCTTGGTAATTCTAACCAGTTAGCATATAAAATTATGTAGAGATTTTAAACATGAAGAATAAATCACATATCCACAGTCCATCCATACTTACTAAAGGAAGTACTGGCTAATTGTGTCTTTATTTGTAGCCTTTTAATACAGTTTTTAAACTCCTCAAAAAATATGAGAGCCTACTTTGTGCTAGGCATTAAGTTACACTCTGAGGATACAAAGATAAACAATACTTGATCTCTACCCTCAAGATGCTTACAGACTACCTGGGAGAATGACAAGCAAAGAGACAAGAATAACAAGAGTAGTGCCAGAGTGAAGATATGTAGTAAAATGGTACATGACCTATATTGCTATTTATACAGCATCAAGTATTATTTCTGTCAGCATAAAATTTGGGGATGCAATATTTTAAAAGCAGAAATATTTACTACCTTAGCTGTGGAGGAGCGGGGCTAGCTATGGCTGTGCTCAAAATGATACGATCCTGTCAGTATAGTAATTGATAACTCCCTTTCAACATCTATCTGGCTAGTACAGACATAACAACTTGTCCCGCCCTATTTGCACAAAAATGAATTCAAAACTACCACAAGCCCTGCAGCCTTACAACAAATCATTCTCCCTAACAAGTTTCTCACATGGCACTTAGATGTAGAAAGATTGGGTAAAGCTGTCTATTACACATTCAGCCAAAACTACATTATAATCTTCATTTAGAGAGTCCTACCTGGGTTCCAAGACTGATAGTGTCAGGAACTCAAACCATAGCACATTTTGATTTGAAGAAGCTCTGTTCTACCAATGTCATTTCTGGATTTCTAGGAAAGGATCACACGCTCCCCACAAAAATAGGGTTTTCTGTGTTTCAAGAAGTTAAATACTATTCTAAAACCATTTAATTTCAAAGTAGATATGGGGTTGGTTTTAAGACCTATTTTCAGGAATTATCTGGCTAATTATTGGATATACACAGTGGGAAGAACACTAACCCTGGGTTTATCACACTTGTTTACTTCTGGGGTCCCTGGATAAAATTTAATAGTTCCTAGTATTTATCTGGCCTAAAGTGGAAATGGTTACCTTTAAGATCTCAAAATAAATATATAAATACTAGTTTTCAAACAAAGAAGTTGGAGTAATAAGGAGAAATAGCTCAGAGTGATGTCAACATCATGGCAGCATGAGTTGTTCCCTTTTTCTCTCCCCTTTGATTTATAGCTAATTGGACATCCAAAACCAAAAACAGTAAAAAAATAAAAAAAATTAAAAAAAAAATTAAAAAGCCTGTGTACAGCATGCAAGGATACCTTAGATATCCATCCATCTGTGCACCTGAAAGAGGTTGGACTAGACTGCAGAGGTGGCAGAGCAAGGGAAGGAGGAGTGGAGCTTGTAGCAATGGAGTTGGTGACCACAGAGAAGGCAGTGGCAGGTTCATCAGCAAGCCATCATGACCTTTCTGGAAGAGGTAGGAGGTGCAGGTGGTGAGTGGAAAGATGCCCACCCAAGTGTGCTACAATTGGAGGGACCAGTTGCTCCCTCTGAAGAGAGACCCCAGAGCCTGGGGGGAAGGGAAAGGAAAGGGAAGTAGGCAAAAAGAACTGTAGGAAAGTGTCTCCCTGGGAAGTACTGGGGACCGACCATGGACTTCTGGGGTTCTTCTCCACCCACTTGAGGATTTCCCCCACCAGGCTGTGGGCATACCCAAAGCCCCAAGTGCTAAGTATACACTGGCCCCCACTCTGTCACCAAGTCTTGTTTTGTTGTGTTTTTCAAACATATATGCATAGTGTCCAGGCCTTAGGGTTAGGCCAGCTTTGTTAAGGGAAACCAAAAACTGGCGCTGTAGCACCACCTCCTGGAAGACAAAAGGAAGGTTCCTACTACCAACCTGTTGAACTGTTCGAATCAAAGTAAACAGAGCATTGCCTCAACAAGAAAGGTCTTTGCTACTTCAAATGCAGAGGCACTTCTCATCAAACACCATGAAAAATCATGGTAATATGGTATCACAAAAAGAAACTGACAATTTTCCAGCAACTGAACCCAAAGATGTGGGAGGATGCAATCTAACTGATAAAGAGTTTAAATAGCCATTATGAAGAAAACCAATGAGCTAAAAACAAAACAAAACAAAAAACAAAACAAAAACAAAACAAAACAAAACAAAACCAAAAACAAACAAACAAACAAAAAAACAACCCTACAGTGATACAATAAACTCAGGAATAAAATTAATGAACAGAAGTAGTGCATTACCAAAGACTGAAATTCTAAAAAAGAACCAAACAAATTCTGAACCTGAAGAACTCAATAAATGAGATAAAGAATGCCTTAGAATACACTGGGAAGAGAGCAATCATATGGAAGAGAGATTTAGCAGCTCAGGGATAGAAATATAGAAATGATTAAGGGGGAAGAAGAGGAAGAACTGAAATTTTTATAAAGTGAAGAAACTCTATGAAAACTGTCTGACTCCATTAGAAAGCCAACATAAGGATAATGGATGTCCCAAAAGGAGAAGAGAGGGAGAAGGGAGTAGACAACATATTGAAAAAAAAATAAAAGATGAGAACTTCCCAAACCTGGGGAAGGAACTGGATATACAAGTCCACAGGTCCACGAAGTTAACAGAACACCTTATTATCTCAATGCTGAATCACCTTCTCCAAGACACATTATCTCTAAGCTGATAAAGAATTTTAAATACAACAGGTGGGGGATACAATAATCTACAAAATTACACCTATTAGGCTAATCAGCAGATTTCTTAGCAGAAACTCTACAGGCCAGAAGAGAGTAGAATGACATATTCAAATATTGAAAGACAGAAACTGCTAGCAAAGAATACTTAATCCAGCAGTTATCTTTCAGATATGAGGGAGAAATAAAGGCTTTCCCAAACAAAATTTGAGAGAGTTCACCACCATTCGACCTGCCTTACAAGAAAGGTTAAAAGGAGCCTTCAAGTTGAAATGAAAAGATGAGAGTACAGAAAACTCTGATTAGGTGATAGAATATTGTAACTTTTTTTTTTTTTTAGAATACTATATTAAACTCTTAACTAGAGCATAAAGGTTATAGCTCCTAACCTTAGTACAAAAATCACAGCATAAAAATTTGTGACATCAAAAATATAAAAGGGGAAGAGTAAATGAATGGAAACTTTAGAGGAAAATGAAGATAAACTGATATCAACAGAAAAAGACTATTATATCTACGAGATGTTTGATGTAAGCTTAAGGTAACCACAAAGTAAAAATCTAGAATAGAAACACAAAACATAAGAACAACAAAAAAACAGAAGACTGAGCAAATCACCATGGAAAATAACCAGCTTAGAAAGGTAGACAGAGGGGCACCTGGGTGGCTCAGTGGGTTAAAGCCTCTGCCTTTGGCTCAAGTCATGATCTCAGGGTCCTGGGATCGAGCCCCGCATCCGGCTCTCTGCTCAGCGGGGAGTCTGCTTCCCCCCACCCCTCTGCCTGCCTCTCTGCATACTTGTGATCTCTTTCTCTGTCGAATAAATAAATAAAAACTTTAAAAAAAAAAAAAAAGAAAGGTAGACAAAAACAGAAGGACAAAGAAACAATGAAGAGACAAAATTACCAGAAGGCAAAAGATAAAATGGTAGCAGTAAATCCTAACAGATCAGTAACGACCCAAAATGTAAATGATTTGAACTCACCAATCAAGAGTCATAGAGTGGCTGGATGGATTTAAAAAAAAAAAAGAATCAACTATATGCTACTTACAAGACACATGTAGGTTCAAAGTGAATGGATGCAAGATGTTACTCAAAGCAAAAAGAAACGAAAAGGTGGTAGGTGTAGACATACTTTTATCACACAAAACAGACTTCAAGCACAGGGTCCCAGCCCTAGATAAATGCACCAAGAAGATATAATACATAAATATATACACTCCCAACTTAGCATTGAAATATATTAAGCAATTAATAATAGATCTTAAGGGAAAAATAACAATACAGTAATTGTAGGGGACTTTAGTACTCCATTATAAGCAATGGATAGATCATCCAGAGAAAATCAACAAAGGAATGTCAGAAATGAACAACACTTTAGAACAAATGAACTTAATAGACATATACAAAACATTCCATCCAAGAGCAGCAAAATACACATTCTTCTCAAATGCATAAGGAACATTCTTCAGGATAGAAAATATGACAGGACACAAAACAAATTGTAGCAAATTTAAAATTGAAATCATATCAGGGGTTCTTGGGTGACTCAGTCAGTTGAGTGGCTGACTCTTGATTTCCACTGAGACCAATCTTCTCCCTGGGTATGGAGCCTGCTTGGACTTCTCTCTTTCCCTCATCCTCTACCCCTCCCCCACCCTCACTTGCACTCTCTCTCTCTCCTTTCTTTAAAAAAAAAAAAAAAAGACTGAAATCATATCAACTATCTTTTTTGACCACAATGGTATGAAACTAGAAATCAATAATAAGTGAGATGTTCTACCAATATGTTGACACTAAACTGCATACTTCTAAACCTTTAAGTCAAAGAAGAAATCGAAAGGCAAATTTAAAAAAGTGATCTCAAAACAAATGAAAATGAAAACACAACTTACTGAATATTGTATGATGCAGCAAAAACAATACCGAGAGGAAAGTTTATAGCAACAAACCGTTATATTAAGAAATTAGAAAGATCTCAAACCACCTAACTTAACACCTCAAGGAACTAGAAAAATAAACCCAAATTTAGCAGGAGGAAAGAAATAAGGATCTTTTGCAGAAATAAATGAAATAGACACCAGAAAAATAATAGAAAGGATCAATGAAACTCATTTTGAAAAAGATAGAATTGATAAACCTTTAGCTAGACCAAGAAAAAAGACAAAATTAGAGATGAAAGAAAGACATTATAATGGATGCTGTAGAAATACATAAAATCATGAGACTACTATGAACAATTATAGGCCAAGGAATTACACAACCTGGAAGAAAGATACATTTCTAGAAACACATAACCTACTAAGACTGAATCAAGAAGAAATAGAAAATCCAAATTGACCAATAGCAAGTAAAGCTCATGAATTAGTAAAACAACAACAAGAATAGTAAAACTACCAACACAGAAAACTACCAACACAGAAAACTCCAGGGCCAAACAGCTTCACTGGAGATTTTTACTTCTCCAGCTTCACTGGAGATTTTAAAGAAGAGTATCAATTCTCTTCAAACTCTTCCAAAATATAAGGGAGGAGGGAATGCTTCCAAACTCATTTTATAAGGCCACCATGACTTTGATACCAAAACCAGATAAGGATACCAGAAGAAAGCTATAGACCAATATCCCTGATGAATATAGATGCAAAAATTCTCAACAAGATATTATCAAACCAAATTCAAGAACAAATAAGATTATACATCACGACTAAGGGGGATTTATCTCTGGGATGCAAGGCTGAATCAAAATATACAAATTAATAAATGTAATGTATCTCATCAATAAAATTAAAGATAAAAATCATATCCTAAAAGATGCAAAAAAGGCATTGGCAACATTCTTTCATAATGAAAACCCTTAAAAAAGTGAATATAGAAGGAACATACCCCAACATAATAAAGGTCATATATGACAGATCTATAGCTAACATTATATTCAATGGGGAGAAAAGTATGTCCTCTAAGAGCAGGAACAAGGCAAGGATACCCCTCCTTACCACTCCATAATACTGGAAGTTATAGTTAGAAAAATTAAGCAAGACAAAGACATAAAGAGCATTCAAATCAGAAAGGAAGAAGTAAAATCATTATTTCATATGATCTTATACATAGATAATCCCAAAGAATTAATCGAAAAAATCTGTTGGAATTAATAAAAATTTCAGGAAAATAGCAGGATACAAAACATATAGAATATAGGATATTAACATACAGCAATCAATTGCATTCCTTTGTGGTAATGATGAAGCATCTGAAAAAGAGAGAAAACCATCCCATTCACAATAGCATCAAAAATAATAAAATACTTAAAAAAAACATTTAGCCAAGGAAGTGAGAGATTTATACAATGAAAACTATGAAACTTTGCTCAAAGAAATTAAAAATGACACAAATGGAAAGACAATCAATGTTCATGGGTTGGAAAAATTAATATTGTTAAAATGGCCATACTCCCCAAAGCCATCTACAGATTCAATACAGTCCCCACCAAAATGCTTAAGTTATTCATAGGAATAGAAGAAACAATCCTAAAAATTCTGCAGAACCACAAAAGACTGCAAATAGCCGAAGCAATCCTGAGAAAAAAGAACAAAGCTGGAGGTAATACAGATTTCAAACTACACTATAAAGCCACGGTAATAAAAATAGTATGGTACTGGCACAAAAAATGGATACATCAACCAATGGTACAGAATAGAGATCCCAGATTTAAACCTCAGCATAGGGGTGCCTGGGTGGCTCAGTTGGTTAAAGCCTCTGCCTTCGGCTCAGGTCATGATCTCAGGGTCCTGGGATCGAGCGCCACATCGGGCTCTCTGCTCAACAGGGAGCCTGCTTCCCCCTCTCTCTCTGCCTGCCTCTCTGCCTACTTGTGATCTCTCTCTCTGTCAAATAAATAAATAAAATCTTTAAAAAAAGAAATTAAAAAAAATAATAAATAAACCTCAGCATATACTGTCAACTAATACTTGACAAGGGAGCCAAGAATATACACTGAGGAAAGGATAGTCTCTTTAACAAATGGTTCTGGGGAAACTGCAGAAACACATGCTGTACAATGAAATTGGACCTCTCACACCATTCACCAATAACTAAAAATGAATCAAAGACTTAAACATAAGACCTGATGCCATGAGACTTCTAGAAGAAGTAGCTTATCAATATTGTTCTTGGAAATAATCTTGGGGGCATGGTGTCAAAAGAACAAACAACAAAAATAAATGGGACCACTCAAATTCAAAAGATTCTACACACGTGATGCGATGAGTCTCAAGTGTTATACTCAACTAGAGAATCATTGAATATTATATCAAAAACTAATGATGTACTATATGTGGCTAACTGAATTTAAATTTAAAAAAAGCTCCTACACAGCAAAAGAAATAATTAACACAATGAAAAAGCAAACTACAGGATGGGAAAAAAATTCAAAACCATATATCAGATAAAGGGTTAATATCCAAAATATATAAATAACCCAGTCAACTCAATGACAAAAAAATAATCCAATGGAAAAAAATGACAGAACTATATAAAGATTTCTCCAAAGAACACATTAAAATGGTCAGCCATGAAAAGATGCTCAACATCACTAATCATAGGGAAATGCAAATCAAAATCATAGATGTTTAACAACATCTAACAACTCTTAGAATGGCTATCATCAACAAATCAAGAGAAAACAGGTACTGGTGAGGATGTAGTGAAAGGGAAACTTTATATATTGTTGGTAGGAATGGAGGTTCTCAAAAAATTAAATCCCACAGTCCAGTAATTCCACTTCTGGGTATATAAACAAAGGAAAAGAAAACAAGATTTCTATGAGATATATGCACTCCTATGTTTATTGCAGCATTATTCACAATAATAAAAATATGGAACAACGCAAATGCCCATTGATGGATGAATGGATAAAAAAGATGTTGTATGTATATACAATGAAATATTATTCAGCCATGAGAAAGGAAGCTATCTTCCCATTTATGACAATATAGATGGATCTTGAAAATACTATGCTTTGCAAGGTAATTTAGAGAAAAACAAGTACAGTATGAAGTTCTAGGTTCTCTGGAAATGGTCAGAGTGTATTTCTAGGTCCTCAAGAAATAATTTCTATAGAAACTCACTCAAATGGGGTGGCATCATTTCTTTTTTTTAGAAATCAAATATTTATTTTATTTAAAAAAAATAAAAATGGAAGCCAAATGTAAGGTTCCAAGAAGATAATTCTTTATAACTAGCCTTTTAAAAAGAATAACAATACAAATGTATATTTCTTTTTACAAATTCTATTTTTTTTTTTTTTTTTGAGAGAGAGAAAGAGAGCATGCACACAAGCACAGGGAGGAGGGGCAGAGAGAAAATCTTAAGCAGGCTTCTCACCCAGCACGGAGCTCAATGTGGGGCTCGATCTCATGACCCTGAGATCATCACCTGAGCCAAAACAAAGAGTCAGGCGCTTAACTGATTTAGCCATCCAAGTGTCCCCTTTTTTTTTTAACTAATTCTTAAAAATTTCTCATAACATTGGCCATAAATCAGTTTAAAAACAGACATTGCTGAGAATACTATACTTCGTAATTTATCTAGAAATATGCAGTGACATCAAACCCTACCTTCCTCAATCTCAAGGCTACAGACATCAAAACCTCAAATGCTTCTCTGCTAACTAATGAGTTTTATTTTCTTCTTACAGAAGATTTTTCTGCTAATCCTCTGATCCATTAAGAGCCAGGTAGGAACACCAGTCAGCAAGAAACATAGAGGACAGAGAAATATGAAGACACTCAGAAAATTATTTAGGAAGAACTGGGAAATGTCAAAGAACTGTAAATCTTAGGTATTTTTGACTTGTGCTTTGAGGTTTTATGGTGTTTTCCTTAGTACACACCGAGACTCTAACAATATTACCCATGTACTTCTGCCACAGCCAGTAGCTTTAAAAGCTTCCCTATGCCTGGGTTTTTGTTCTTTTTCCTTTGTTTACTCTATAGTATTTGTTTACAAATACATATCTATTTTTCTGATTATAAAAGTCATATATGAAAATGTTTTCTATATATGCACTTATTTATTATGAGAAATAAGATGATACAGAAATGTATAATGTGGCAAATTTAAATCCCCTATAATAATTATTATTCACTAATAATTATTTGGCATATACTTCTTAATTTTTTTCATTTAACCTTTATTTTCTGCTTTTTTAAGAAATGTACACACACTTTATCTTTCTTAATTTTATAAGATGAGATAAGACTATACTGTTCTTAGTTTGCTTTTTTTCACTTGACAATATGTCATGGATATTTATATGTAGACATAGATCTATCTTATTTTTTTATCAACTGTTTAGTAGTCTAGTACATCTATCTTCCAAAATTTAATTAATCCCTTATTAATTGAGATCATTTACAATTTTTATTGCCATAATTATGAACACTGGAATGAATATGTGTATGTGTATCTTTGTGTACTTGTATGACCATTTCTGTGTGGATGTTGTATGATAGGGATTGCTGAATCAATGAAAAAAATTAAATTTTAAAAAGCATATTTAACTTGCTTTCAAAAGTGATTGTACCAATTTACATTTTTACCCATATAAAAGAAATACTCATTTCTCCATATCACTGCATGTTTAGGAATACATTGGATAATCAAATAAATCTAGGTGACTATCTTCCTTTATGTCTTTTATACAAAGTTTAAAGTAAAGCCAAATCTTCAGATAAAAATGTCTATTGCATTGCATACTTGGACTCTACAAAATCACAGGTGGTTATGCTAATTTTCAAGGGATATCACGCATGGCCTGAGATGTAAATGGACCCCCTCAATATGATCAGTTCTAGTATACCAAAGGACCTTTATCTTCTTCTTGCTTCTTAAAGTCTATTTCATGTACCAATATATAGTACACAGGACCATTAAATCTTGCCTTAAACTTTTATCCTTCCACCTTCTGACATACACAAAAGAGGATTCAAGTGGTGTTATTTCATCGGCTTCTCTGCTGGACAAAGATGTCTTTGCTGATGGAGCAGAAATGTTTTGTCAGCCCATATCCCATTGTCTTCAGAGGCTATTCTGAATGGGAGACACTGCCATTATGTGAATAAGTCATGCATGATCCGTAGGTATATTATCAGCCCCTTGTGGAACATTTTTACCAATGATGAAATGTTATTGTTGTCAGTGCAAGACATTCAGTCTTTATCAGTCTCCTTCATGACAGCCCTCGTTATTCAGGCAGACTTGGGACAACTTCAAGGTAAGAACTTTCAATACAAGGTCAAGTGGACCAAATTTCTTTCCTATCCACTGCTCAACCATTTCCTTTCCCTTTCATCATGACTCACAGATCAACCCCTCTTTCTTGAAGACTGCAGTGGGAAGAGTAAGCTCATTCTGCTGAGATCCTAGAACCATCTAAATAATAGAAATTTATAATTTCTCACTGTGTATTCCCTTAAGACTTTAATTATGTCCTTAACTGTTGACATAGGTCCTTATCCACCAAGTTCCTGTAGAAGCAGTACTATGCATTAGAAGCACTTGTGGGCTTTAGAATCAAATTTTTTTTTTTTTTAGATTTCAGCTATACGAACAACTCCTTAACATTTCTGGGCCAGAATTCTCATCTCCAAAATGGATTAAATGCTCTTTGCCTTGTAGAACTGTGTGAAATTTAAATGTAATAATGTGTATAGAAATACTTTGTTCATTATCTGGATTGTCATAGGAGTTTAACAAATGTTTGATTCTTGCTTCCACTCCATTCTTATAATGTTTTGTGGCAAATACTACCTCAATCTCTTTTTGATTATTTTGACCCCCTAATCAGTAATATGTTTGGGAATAGAAAAAGCATAATCTTTACCCAAGCATTTCTTGTAATTTCCTGAAACCTGAAGCCTAGGTATTTGAGTTAAGACCCCTGTGTAAGCATTCCTTTGTCCTATACCCCTACTTCTTTTGCCCACCTAATTTTGACTCACAGCTTTTTATGGATTCCTCAATAGCCGTGCTGAGAGGTGCCCGCAGGGTTTGGGAGGACTCGCTGGAATACACACATGAACATGCCAGAATGTCAGCTCTCCACATTTAGACTGGCAGATTGGACATGCATTATGTGTAATTATGCAAGTATTAGAATGATGACGACAGCCCTTCAATCCCAGAGGAGCAAGGAAGAATTAGTGGGGTTCACAAAGACAATGTGGGACTGAATGGAGACAGATAGATCCTCCAAGGCAACAGATACGTCATGGGAAAGCACACGACCAAGGAAAACATTCATTTTCTCACATAGTATATGTATTCTACCATTTTCTATTCTTAATCATAAAAAATATACATCATAAACCTAATGGTACTCAGAACTATATTCTCTGCAAGGCACTTCTGCTCAATGAACTGATGCGTAACAAAAGACTATACCAGAGAAAATATTTACAGTTAACATTATGCAAATTTAGTTAATAGAAATATATTTTAAGAGCATACTAACTGTGAGGGGAGAAAAGTAAGCAATAGTATCTGAAAGGATTTTATGTTACTATTGCTAGAGAGTAGTTATATACTATTAATGTCATGCCTACTATGTGTGGGTAGTGTATTGAATACCTCATGTAGATTATCTCATTTAATTCTCAACTCTTTGAAGTAACTACTATGACCATTTGAAGTAACTACTATGCCAGCTGGAGCTTTGAATCTACATCTATCTGACTACAAAAGTTGTTTTTTAAAATTGTGCTGAGCTAAACATACACACTGGATAAAATTAATGTCCAACAACAGTTGTATTATCTGGAGGGGCAAAGGAGATAGGTTTCTAAAACTGAATTTCACTGAGAAAATACAAGAATTTATTTGTCTTTTATGCAATTCATTCATTCCTGACAATACTTTTTTTTTTTTTTTTCCTGACAATGCTCTTGAATACCACGTATACAAAAGACCCTGAGAGGCATCTCTGAATTAGAGTCAGGAAAAAATCCAAGAGTAACAATTATGAAGACCCAAGAGAAAGCATTATCAAATTATTCTTCATGTTAAGGTATTTTTGTTTTGCTGTGTGTTCTTCATTGAAAAAAAAATCTGTTATGGAAAATATTATAACTATTACTTGATAATAGGTACTTCATAAGTAGAACCCTTGGAAATTTATCACACAGAAACATTTCTCTGGGACTCAACAGTCTAGCAACAAAGTTACAAACAGTAATAAGGGATTCACTTCTTCCCTAGTGGAAAAAAAAAATGGATTCTTCTTATATCACTCAAAGATATATGTATGAAGAGTATAGTCTCAACTCCACAATAAGAAAATAAGTTGCGAGCCAGGGTCATCAAATGGTTAAAAGTCCAGGCTCCGGGGGGAGGGGCTGGCTCCCAGCAAGCCGCAGAGCAGTGGAGCACAAAATCAGAACTTTTAGAAGTCTGCTCCACTGAGGGACATCACTCCAGAGGCTAAGCGGGGGGCGGAGCCCTCGTGGGGACAGTGTGGTTTCAGGACCCGTGGGGTCACAGATAGACCGGGGGTGTCTGAGGGTGGCAGAGCTCCCAAGTATCAGAATGGGGAAGCCAATGCCAGAGACGGAGCCGAACAGTGGGGTACCAGCTTGGGCTTACCTTGAACCGTGATCCGAGGCACAGTCAGACCACTGTTCTTTGAGCGGGGACCCCACAAGGGGCAGATCCGGAAAGACCCTCTCCTTCCTCCTCTGGGAGGAGTGGCGCGGTAGCTCGCGGCAGGAATCTGCTGGATTTGGAGACTCCAAACGGTCGTGCGCCAGGGACAGAAACGCTAGGTCACAGGCTCGGTGAGCTCGGAGCACGGCCGGAGACCAGGGAGACGGGAGGGACGGACTGCTTTTCTCTGAGGGTGCACTGAGGAGTGGGGCCCTGAGCTCTCAGCTCCTACAAGCCGGAGACTGGGAGGCCGCCATTTTCATTCCCCTCCTCCAAAGCTGTACGGAAAGCGTTCAGGGAACAAAAACTACAAGAGCGAACCTGAGCAGATTACCTAGCCTGGCCCCGGGCAAGGGCAGTGCAATTCTGCCTCAGGCAAAGACATTTGAGAATCACTGCAACAGGTCCCTCCCCCAGAAGATCAGCAAGAATATCCAGCCAAGACCAAGTTCATCGATCAATGAAAACTGCGGAATTCCTGAGTTAGGAAAAAGGAACACATAGAATTCATGGCTTTTTTTCCCAAGATCCTTTAGTCTTTCAGAGTTAAATTTTTTAAATTTTATTTTTTTCTTATTGTATTTTTTATTTATTTTTCCTCTTTCCTATTTTAACGTTTTTTAACTAGTATCTAATCAATACCTTTTTAAAAATCTTTTCTAATTTTCACTGCTACATACATATTTTATCTCCTCATTGTATTCAACCTTATTTTTTTGTATACATATAGGGTTTGTGTTTTTTTTTTCTTTAAAATTTTGGGATACAATTTCTTCTAATAGATCAAAGTATACCCTAATCTAGCTTGGATCTAGTCTCCAGCCTGATCACATTCTTTCCTCTTTTATTCTTTTTTTATTCTTTATTTTTTTTATTCTTTTTTATCTTCTCTTTTTTCAACAAATCTCTAATCAATCCCTTTTTTAGAATCTTTTAAAATTTGTATCTTAACACTCATATTCCATCCCTTCATAGTGTTTACCCTTATTTTTGTATATTTATAAGTTTTTCTTTTTTTAAAATTTTGGGAGGTAGTTTCTTCTAACAGACCAAAAACACCCAAAATCAGGTGTGAGACTCTGTTCTAATCACAAGTCTAATATATATATATATATTTTTTTTTCTTTTTCTCTTTTTTATTTTCTTTCTTTCTTTCTTTCTTTTCCCTCTCCTCCCCCTGTTTTTCTTCAACCCCTGGTTTCAGCTCCTTTCTGATTTTTCTGGGGTCGTTGCTAACATTTTAGTATTTTGTTCTCTCATTCATCTAGTCTTTTCTCGACAAAATGACAAGGCGGAAAAACTCACCACAAAAAAAATAACAAGAGGCAGTACCGATGGCCAGGGACATAATCAATACGGATATTAGTAATATGTCAGAAATAGAGTTCAAAATGACAATTGTCAAGGTGCTAGCTGGGCTCAAACAAAGAATGGAAGATATCAGAGAATCCCTGTCTGGAGAAATAAAATCCCTTTTGGGAGAAATAAAAGAACTAAAATCTAACCAAGTTGAAATAAAAAAAAAGCTATTGATGAAGTACAATAAAAAATGGAGGCTCTTACTGCTAGGATAAATTAGTCAGAAGAGAGAACTAGTTATATAGAAGACCAAATGACAGAAAATAAAGAAGCTGAGAAAAAGAGAGACAAACAACTACTGGACCACGAGGGGAGAATTTGAGAGATAAGTGATAGCATAAGATGCAACAATACTAGAATA